>CM038797.1:143285567-143710839 GCA_021764765.1 Vicia sativa
GGAGATTTTCTCGACAAGATCGCTTTTCCTGTCCACAAGAAAGTTCTGCATAAGCTCATAATCTGTTTCAAAATTCCTTTAGGTACAGGAAGACATTGGCACCAATAATTCACAATGTTAAACAACACATTGTTGATTAACTAGACTCGCCCGGCATAGCTTAACATCTGCGCACTCCAATGAGAAATTTTGGCTGTAGCTTTATCTACAAGATCAATGCAATGCGCTTTCGTAAGTCTCTTGCTCTAGAGCGGAATTCCCAAGTAACGGAATGGAAGGTTGCCTCTCTCAAAACCAGTTATAATTCTAAGATTCCTCTCCTTTTCTTCATTCATACCGCCACAATAAATCTTACACTTGTTAGGGTTCACTACTAGCCCAGTTGCTTTTGAAAAACCAGCAAAGTTGTCCATCAGTAATTGAACCGATACTTCATCACCTCTTGAGAAAAGCAAAAAGTCATCCGCAAAGCTAACGTCCATAATCTTGAGTTTCTCGCATTTGCTATGAAAGTTGAAATCAGGGATGAAGTGCAATTCTGTCAGCTTCCTATGGAGGTATTCCATTACAATGACAAAAAGCATTGGAGATATGGGATCTCCTTGTCGAAGGCCACGCTTTGCTTCCATTACTTTGGTACAACGACCATTGACAGTAAATTGATAACTCACTGTTTCCACAATTTGCATAGTCCAGCTTATGAATCGTCTAGGAATTTCGAATTTCTCCATAATTGTCTTCAAGGCATTTCAATCGTCAGTGTCATATGCCTTTTGAATGTCCATTTGGATCATGCAACGGGGCATGCCTCCCTTTCTATTGTATCTGGATCGCATACGAGACGTGGTCATGAATCTTCGCCCGAACGAAGCGACGATTCCGCCACAACATTTCAGATCCTCCCAATATGTTTGCGAGGACTTTTGATATCATCTTCAAAACAATAGTGCAGCATGATATTGGTCTGAAGTCTTTGATTGTTCTGGATTGGTCACTCTTGGGGATTAGTGTTACCATGGATCTATTAAACCTCCTGTCAAGTATACCTCTGCTGAAGAAATCCGCCTTACAATTAACAACATCAGTTTTGATGATGTGCCAAGAATATTTGAAAAACTTCGCACCAAAACCATCCACCCCTGGGCTTTTGCTATCTCCGATACTGCTAAATGCATCTTCAATATCCTGTATAGTTACAGGCTGGATCAGTGGAGATTTTTGCATCATATTCAGCTGTCTACCATTTTGTAGCACCTTGATATCAACACAATCTCCAGTTTCTTTTCTCTCCCCCATAAGGTTGCCATAAAACGCCAGAATTTCAGCTTCAATGTCATCAGGATTAACCAGCAGAGTGCCATCCTCCCTGTAGAGCCTATGGATGTGATTGATTTTCTGTCGAGCTTTTAAGTGAGCATGGAAGTAAGAGTTGTTGCCATCTCTCATTCTAATCCAACTAATCTTGGCTTTCTGATGTATCATCTGCTCGTTTATGTCCAGAAGTTCCATCAGCTTGTTATTGCATCTCTTCTCCTTGAGGATAAGATCTTTGTTCATTTTGTCAGCATACAACAGCCTTTGAGTTTCAATCAACTCTTGTATTTGATTGTCTATTTGGCTCTTTATCCCCCTCAATGGTTTACTCACTTTCCTAATAGCATGCTGCAACCGAATTAGTTTCTTCCATAATCCAGTCATATTGTTTGTCCAATTATTCCTTACCTCAATGTTATAGTCTGGCATATCATTAACTTTGTTGAGGAATTTGAAACGTCTTTTTAATCTTCTGTCTCTATCGTGACGATGCAAATGAGGCGTGATCGATATACCGGATCTAAAATTTGCATTGTCATGTTGGTATTTTTTTGGATCCAAGCAAGATTTGCAAGGACATGATCTATCTTAGAATAGATGGGCCCGTTACATGTTTATTGAACCAGGTGTATCTTTCCCCTTTACTCTCCACTTCAAAGAGACCATTGTTAGTCATCATGCTCCTTAAGTCGGCAAACTCATTCTTTTCAGGTTCCCCACATCTATCCTGTATGCTGAGGACATTATTATAATCCCCCATGAGCATCCAAGGACCCTGCTGCTTGTTGCTAATTCTATCAAGATAGTTCCACAACAATCGCCTCTCATCAAGCTGGTTTTGAGCATAGATTGATGTCATCCAGTACAGGAAAACCCCTTCAACATTGTAAACTCCACAGTGAATCAATTGACTAGTGCCTATGGATGTGATTGATTTTCTGTCGAGCTTTTAAGTGAGCATGGAAGTAAGAGTTGTTGCCATCTCTCATTCTAATCCAACTAATCTTGGCTTTCTGATGTATCATCTGCTCGTTTATGTCCAGAAGTTCCATCAGCTTGTTATTGCATCTCTTCTCCTTGAGGATAAGATCTTTGTTCATTTTGTCAGCATACAACAGCCTTTGAGTTTCAATCAACTCTTGTATTTGATTGTCTATTTGGCTCTTTATCCCCCTCAATGGTTTACTCACTTTCCTAATAGCATGCTGCAACCGAATTAGTTTCTTCCATAATCCAGTCATATTGTTTGTCCAATTATTCCTTACCTCAATGTTATAGTCTGGCATATCAGTAACTTTGTTGAGGAATTTGAAACGTCTTTTTTTAATCTTCCTGTCTCTATCAGGACAGATGCAAATGAGGGCGTGATCAGATATACCTGGATCTAAAATTTGCATTGTCATGTTGGTATTTTGCTGGATCCAAGCAAGATTTGCAAGGACATGATCTATCTTAGAATAGATGGGCCCCGTTACATGTTTATTGAACCAGGTGTATCTTTCCCCTTTACTCTCCACTTCAAAGAGACCATTGTTAGTCATCATGCTCCTTAAGTCAGCAAACTCATTCTTTTTCACAGGTTCCCCCCCCCCATCTATCCTGTATGCTGAGGACATTATTATAATCCCCCATGAGCATCCAAGGACCCTGCTGCTTGTTGCTAATTCTATCAAGATAGTTCCACAACAATCGCCTCTCATCAAGCTGGTTTTGAGCATAGATTGATGTCATCCAGTACAGGAAAACCCCTTCAACATTGTAAACTCCACAGTGAATCAATTGACTAGTGCACTCTTTCACTGTCAACATCCCAAAGGATCCAAATTCTGCCATTGCCATGCTCCTTGTAGTTGTCCAGGTATGACCATTTGTTGCCAAGGGAGGTTCTAATTTTATCTTTCTTTGGTTCTTTTACACGAGTTTCTACTAATATGGCAATAAGAGGATTCAAATTGCAGAGGTTGGAGCTAACCTCTCTTCTTCTTGCCATCTTATTGAGCCCCCTTGTATTCCATGATATCATCATGGTCCACCCATGGGGGTTACCTCAAGGTCATCCCAAACACCCAAGGAACCAAAACCATTTGAGCATACTATCTTTTTTGGGGCTCTTGCTGTCACCTTTTTCCCTTTCTCAATACTCTTGGTGTGAATCTCAGTCCATTTTCCATCATCATTGGAAGTAGTCAGCAGCTCTGGCTCTTTCATCTTATCAAGTTGATGTTCTTGCACCACTGAATTAGCTTGGATAGGGCCTGAGTCACAGAGGATATTACTAGGGCATTCTCTATCTTTATTAGGATCTTTTGGTTGCCATTTCTTACTAGCTATTTTCTTGTTGATGTTGCAGACATGCCCCATTTTCTGGAACTTCTCATAGAATTGTGGCCGCCACTCATATTTGACTTTATGTGTTCTTTTTTCCCCATTTTGGTCCCTAATTATCACCTCTTCACAAAGTTTTTGTGTCACATCCACTTCTATCATCATTCTTGCATAAGTCACTCGAAGTTTGCCTGTTGTACATTCATCAGTAAACAAAGGAGTACCAATCATACTGCCAATCTTTCCCAAACTGTTGTCTCCCCAAAGAAATAACGGTAATTGTGGCAGCTTGATCCAGATTGGCACTGTCCTCAACATATCCCTCTGCATCGAGAAATCTGGTTTCCATTCCATAATCACCATCGGCCTGTTGTTAATGGTGTAAGGGCCCCTCATCATGACTTCGTCTTTGTCTTTGAAAGATTTGAACCTCAGAATGAAATAACCTTCATCATTGAAATACATTTCTGGCAGCGCCACGAAATTCCATGTCTTGCTCATGTATCTCTTCACAGCATTCATGCTCACATCAGTCCCAATCACATACATAATCAATGCCGATTCCCAATATCGAATTTCAGATGCCACATCTTCCTCTTCAATCTCAACTTCCTTGACTCCATTGTTGATTTTTGGTGGGAAATAGCGAAGTGGTTTTCCGATTAGTTGAATTGCAGTTTCCACGGATCACATCAACCCATAATTGATCTGTCACTGCTTGATCTTGATCACTCTTCAGTGTTGTCGTCACTACAGGTGCTGAATTAGGTTTTATTTTCCCAAAATTCGGCACCACCAGTTCCTCCGTTGCTTCCCCTTCTTCCATCTTTTCCTCCTCTCCTATTGCATTTTTCCCTTGTGAATTGCTACGTTCCGGCGATGAGATCGCCTTCTTCTTCGGCGGTCGTCCCCTTGTGAATTAGGTTTTATTTTCCCAAAATCAGTATTTTTCAATTTTTTATTAAATATTTTAATTTTTAAGATTATTTTTTTTAAAAAAGAGTTTCACTTTTTTTTTCAGAAAATAAAATTAAAAGAAAAAAAAAAATTCAAAAAAACAATATACCCTTTTTTATTCGGAAATTCTTTTTTTTAGTTTTTTTTAACAAATTTTATTTTTCAGTTAAAAAAAATCAACTTAAATTTTTCAGTTTAAAAAAAAAAATCAGTGTTTTTTACAAAAAAAAATCAATTTTTTTTTTAAAAAAAATAAAAGTTTTTAAAATAAAATCGGTTTTTTTTTTCCAGTTTTTAAACAAAAAAAATTAAAAAAAAAAACAGTTTTAGTTTTAGAAAAATAAAATCAGTTTTTTTTATAAAAAAAAAGTTTCAGTCTTTAGAAAAAAATCAATTTTTTTTCAAAAAATATAAAAATAAAAATTCAGTGTTTTAAAAAAACATACAAAAATTAGTTTTTTTTTCAGTTTTAAAAAATAAAATAAAAAAAAAGTTTCGGTTTTAAAAAAAAAACAAATTCCCATTTTTTTCGGAAAAAAATTTTTCAATTTTTTTTTTTAAAAACAATAAAAAAAAAAGTTTCAGTTTGTTTTTAAAAAAAAATCAATTTTTTTAATGAAAAAATAAATAAATTTTTCAGTTTTTAAAAAACATTATTTTTAAATGCATTTTTTTTAATTTAAAAAGAAATAATTTATTTGATCTAAAGAATAATCCATTGGATCATTAATATGTGGTGGATAGATGAGATCGATTCATATATATAAGTGGATGGATTGGATCAATCCATTAACTTATTTTTTATTTGATGGATGGATTGGATGGATTTTTTAATAGATGGATTGGATGGATTTTATTTTAATGGATTCAATTGTCACCCCTATATGCAACTATTAACAATTTCAAATTTGATATCAATGTACATGGGAAGAGATATTTTGTAGTGAATGCGAATCTACAAACAAAAATAAATATTCCAATTAATTAAAAAAAATAGAAAATGAAAAAGTATAAAAAATCATATTGATATACCTGAAATTAGAAACGAATATTTTTCGAACGACTGAGAGCGATATGAACTATTGATGTTGAATGAGGTTTTAGGTTATAGCAATTAAAATGAGGTTTAGGGTTTGAATGATTCCAACGATTGAACATTGGTGCTGAAGCAATTCAAATTGATTTTGAGATTCGACCGATTCCAACGATTCAAATGAGGTTTAGGGTTTGAACGATTTAAACGATTGAACATTGATGTTGAAGCGATTCAAACCGATTTTGAGATTTGAGCGATTCCAACGACTCAATCAAGATTTAGAGTTTGAATGATTCCAACTATTGAAATCTGAACGATTTTGAGATTTTATGGTCATTTTTAGAGAGAGAAAATGCAGAGTCGTTTTTCAATTTTGTATGTTTTTTTTATTTATAAAATAAAATAAAAATTTAAATAATAATAATAATATAATAATAATAATAATAATAATAATAATAATAATAATAATAATAATAATAATAATAATTAATTATAACAAACAAACTTAAGTTCTAGTGAAGACCAACGGATTTCCGTAGGTAAATCCATTTAAAGCGGATTTCCGTAGGTAAATCCATTTAAAGTGACTGTGGGTATATGGCATTTTTCTTGTAGTGAAAATAAAGTCTCACATTTGATCCAGGCCATATATCATTGACCACCGTTAGATATCTACCTCAACCAAATTTCATATATAAGATACCTCACGTGAAGAAAAATGTAATATTCAAATCCAATCTCCACCGACCCAAGATCTTGTTCCAACAGCTCACCAATATTTATGTTGTGTATTTGTTCATATCGTGATATATGTTTGTGAACAAATATATTAGTCTTATCTCTTAGTATAAATTTAATATTTCATCATTTATAATTGATGTGAGAATTTAATCACTAAATTTAAGTTTGGAAATTGAGGTATCAAATATTTTATGAGAAATGATATGGCTACACTTAAAATTTACAAATATTTTATGAGAAATGATATGGCTACACTTAAAATTTATATCACACCGTATTTTCGTACTGTATCATCTACGTTTTGCTTTTTTATTTATTTTTTATATGCATTGTAATTTGTGCCACAGCAAAAAAGAAGCCTAACTTAGAATAGCATTCCTCATATTTTATTTAGCTTGTGAAAATTTAAGTCTCACTTTGGAGAGCCTTTTTGCCACAATTGTATTATGAAGATGTACTCCATGTATTCTATGATTGTTCATTAGCTAAAAGCTTAAGGATGAATATAGTGAGTATAAGTTAGAGGTGTTTTCTTTATGGATTGAGCTTAATATGAAGAATGGAGCAAACACTTCTGTAAGCCGAATACAAAGCTATCATTATAGAGGAAAGCATGAAAAACTAGATACAATATATACAAACAAAAATGTCCTTATACTATAATGATACACATATCAATCTTGCTGGAAGCTACTAGTTTTTTCTTGGAGAATATAAACCAGATGAAGAAGAGGCCCTTGAAATTACAGAGACAATTGAATGAAAAGCATTGGAAGCTATCTTTGACTTTATCTGTCCTCTTTTTGGAAGTGGCCTTTTGCTTCTGAACCTGATCCTGTTGTTAGCAACTTCAGCAGATGCAACACGACCCATTCTGCTATTCATTACTCTCTTATAACAAAAGCCTGAACAAGATGATATGTTATGAAAGTAGATAGTGTTGTTGTGTGTTCTTATGAAAATGGTGAAGACATAGAATTTATAAATTGGTATTGGGAGAAGGGTGTAACAGGTCTGTCTCAGAGTTGTGGAGGTTAGGGAACATGCCAGCTAATCTTCATTAATTTTCAAGATTCCTTTCAACTCAACGCAGAACACGTTGAACCTCTAATCTATAGGTTTGTTTTGAGTGATCCAAAAACTAATCGTAGGCTTATATAGCTTCAAAGATACAATATTGTTGTTCTCAACCTTTGCTGTTGCCAAGGATGAACACGTGCGGGTCAAGGTGGCATCTCGAAGCTGTCTTGTCTTGTGTCCGGTAACGAGTTATAGTCACAAAATAATGTTTTGTTAATGTTTGGCATGCCAATTAGGTGGGATTCAGGGAAGCAAAGGTTTATTCTTTATATAGTGTTTGCAGGCCAAGCAAATATTAATATTCACAGATGATAATTTGGACTGGAGTTGCATGATGTAATGAAACTTATTGCATAATTAGAGAAACGTGTTAATGCTACATGAGTTTTAGTAAATTACTTAACACCGTAAGCATGATTTTGATTGTTGTTGAATGGCTGAGCCTGTTGTCGAGGTTGCTGATTCTGTTGAAATTGTGGGGTAATTCTCATGTTTGAAGTTGTACTAACAATTGGTGCGACAACGGCTACCTGTTGTCGGTGATTGACATTTTTTCTGGGTTTCCCTTGGGATACCATTCCAACGTCTTGCTCTTTCTTCTTCAGAAAACCACTTTCAAATTTCTTGGTTCCGCTTGAAGATCCAACTTCTCTAGTTAAGTGTCCTGCTCTGACTCCTTCTTCTAATCGCATCCCCATGTTTACCATTTCGGTGAAATCACTTGGAGCACTGGCAATCATGCGTTCGTAGTAGAAATGACCCAGAGTATTCAAGAAGATCTTGGTCATCTCTTTCTCTTCCAATGGTGGATTAACTTGGGCAGCAATTTTCCTCCATCGTTGGGCGTACTCTTTGAAAATCTCTTTTTCCTTTTGAGACATTGATTTGAGTTGATCTCGGTCTGGAGCCATGTCCAAGTTGAATTTATATTGTTGGACAAAAGCTTCGCCTAGGTCATTGAAAGTTCGAATGTTCACACAATCCAATCCCATATACCACTTTAGAGCGGCGCCGATAAGACTGTCTTGGAAGTAGTGAATGAGCAATTGATGATTATCGTTGTGAGTAGACATTTTCCTAGCGTACATCACAAGATGAATTTGCGGGCAAGAGTTGCCTTTGTATTTCTCAAAGTCGGGGACTTTGAACTTGGCTGGTATTCTCACTCTGGGAACCAGACACAGATCATAGACATTTTTCCCAAACAAATCCTTTCCACGGATTATTTTGATCTCTAACTGCATTTTGTTAAACTGTTCTTGGAGATCTTCCATACGGCCACGAGGATCCGTGTTGTCGCCAAGATTATGATAAACTTCATTGTTCGCAATAGGGTGAACCACGGAAGCTGAATTCGTCATAATCGATTGAGAAACCGACATAGTGACTTGAGGAAAGGTTACTCCGGGCTGCGGAGTAAACGCTGAATTCTGCAAAGTATGAACCTCAGTTGTGGTTGTCGGTACTTCAGAAGTATTTTGACGAAAACCTATGCCGAAATTGAAAGGCATTTCCCAATGGTAACCCCCTGGCATAGTGAAAAGCGGATTATTAACTGCAACAGCAAAAACTGGAGTAGTAGTGATTTCTGAAATCGTCGCTTGAATTTGACTGTTAGGTGTCGGTTGTTGATTCTGCACAACTACCAACGAGCTTATCAAAGTAGTGAGTCTTTCCACTTCCTCTTGAAGTGTGGTTACTATACCACGAAGCTCAATATTCTCTTGCTCGAAATCTTCCATTGCTTTCCTTCTATTTGCACGAGTATTATATCTGCGAGCTGACTGTGAACATAGTCGAGAAACTCTAAGACGCGACAGCTTGACGATCTCTGGAGAATATTCCAAAAGATAAGACTCTAAATAACAAACTTGAAATGCACAAAATAATGCATGATTATGGATGCAAAGAGAAAAGAATTTCCAAAGAATTTACGCTAAAAGAGAAATTTCTTGCAAACATTTGGATGGAAAACTCTCGTTTTATTAATATTCGAAAGAAGATTACAACAAGTTTTTTTTTGGAGCATAGCTCTTACAACGACAAAGTAAATGATAAATAAAAGCTAAACTATACAAATTAAGCGTCTTCGTCTGATGAAGATCCAAATGCTTGATGTAGCTTCAACTTCAGGATCTCTTTCCCATAGTAAGCTTTCAATTCAGCTTTCTCGGCTTTTAACTTGTTTATGACTTTTTTCCACTCGTCTAGAGCAGGATTGCCATTTGTCATTTCTTCATGTTTTCTTTTTCTTTCTTTGATGTATTTCTTGATTGCGTCATCCTTTCGACGAATCTTCTCATCTTTCTCCATGAGCCATCCATCTTGAAAGTAGAGCATTTTTTCATGATCTTTGACCTGCTTCTTAAGCTTTACATTCTCAAAGTCAGCCTTAAGAAATTTGTCTTCCAAGGCTTCTTTCTCTAGCTTCATCTTAGCCAAAGCTTTTTGGTATTCTCCCATAGTCTCAATGGTAATGGTGGTCAATTAAGATACCACTAGAAACATGGGTTCTTCATAAACATAAGGCATTCGAAATTCCTTCGCTCTTTTCTTTACCCAAGAAGTGTAGGACTCCGTTGTGTTGACATTAATCTGGTGAAAGTGTGGTAGTTGGACCAGAAATTATTCGAGAGACTACTGAGAAAGTGAAGTTTATTTGGGAAAAGATGAAGGCTTCCTAGAGTAGACAGAAAAGCTACCATGACAAGAGAAGAAAATATTTAGAATTCCAAGTTGGCGATCATGTGTTTTAGAGAGTCACCCATGTGACTGGTGTTGGGCGAGCTCTGAAGTCTAAGAAGCTCACTCCTCCTTTTATTGGTCTGTATCAGATATCAGATAGAGTTGGAAAAGTGGCTTATCGAGTGGCGTTACCACCAAATATTGCTAATTTGCACGATGTGTTTCATGTATCGCAACTCCAAAAGTATAATCCTGATCCGTCTCATGTGATTCAAATGGACGATGTGTAAGTACGAGATAATCTCATGGTAGAGACGACACCCGTGAGAATTACGGATCCCGAAATGAAGACTCTAAGAGGGAAAGAGATTGCATTGGTGAAGGATGTCTGGTTGGGAGCTGTTGGAGAAAGCATGACGTGGGAATTGGAGAGCAAGATGCGAGACTCCTATCCCGAGTTGTTTGAACCCGGTAAATTTTTGAGGACGAAAATATTCTAAGTGGGGAGAGTTGTAACACCTGAATTATTTAATTATTTATTTAATTTAATGTTTTCGTATATTTTTCCGAATAATTGGTAATAGTGTAGAATGCCAATTTAAGTTATTATATGATTATATGGTGATTAATTAAAATAAGTTGTAGGAAAAATAATAATAATAATAATAATAATAATAATAATATTTAAGAAGTAGAGTAGAAGAGAGGAAAGATTATTTTATGAGTAGAGGAGAAAAAGAGGTTTTGGGAGAAAAAGAAGAGAAGAAAAGATAGTGTAAGCTTGGCTAGGGCAAACCTCTATCTCTAAGCAATCAACCTCTATCTCTAATTGGGAACATGATGGGTCGTGGGGTTTGTAATTTTACTAGGTTTGTGTCTTGTTGTTGTTGTTGGAAATTTCAATTTGAAGCTTGAAAATCCATGAAACTTGTTGAATATTTTGGTAAATGTTGTCTTGGTTTGATTACCCATGTTGCAAGTACCTTAGGTTGATTTGTTTTGGGTTGTGTGGGTATTGGATACCAAAAAGTTTAGAAAAATGGCTTGTGGGAGATCCTGGCAGCGCTGAAAACCCAATTTGTTCAGTTCAGTTCGCGGCACCAATGAGTTGACGCGCGCGAATCGAGTCTCTAAAGTCACGCAAGGAGGTTCGCGCGTCGTAGTTTTGAACATATTTTATGATTTTTGAATTCTGTCCAATTTAAACACTTTAACTAGGGAACTATGAGTAGGCGTTTATGAGTAAAATAATGCAAGTAATTAGTAAGGAAAGATATAGAAATTGATTAGAAATAGTTCTGAATTAGTATGTTGGTAATTGTAAGCGGTATAGCTGATTAACCGAAATTAGAAGAATTTGAGGAATGTCTCGTATACACTAGTAAGCTATCGTAGAGTGTTTGTTTTGCTGAATTTATGTTTATTGTAATGAATTACAAGTATACCTTGGTTGTTGCCCTAAATATGGATAAATTTTGTTGGAGGCTTAAAAGCCAATGTTGAAAGTTGTTGTTGTTGAAAACTTGTTGATGTTGAAAGTTGTTTTTGTTGAAAGTTGTTTGTTGTTCTAAGTTGTTTGTTGTTCTAAGTTGTCTTGTGTGTATGTTGTTGTTGTATGCGATACATGATAGTCGCATACATTGCATTTCATTAAGTTGGAGCTATGCTCACCCATGTTGGCCTGAATTGGCAAAATGTTGAAAGTTGAAGGCTTATGCCTTGCAGATGCCTTGGTAAACTGACATATTTCTAAGTTGGGAGTTTTACTCTGATGGTACCACATGCATTTGAATTTGTCCAAGTCGCATACTCTAGTGCATAATGACGTTGTTGTGTGAATAAATTGTGTTTGTTGTTGATTGGTTGTAAGATGACAAAATAATGATTTTATATAAAACTATGTTGATGTCATTAATTGAGGATTTTTATTATGTTGATGTTATTTACGACTCAAAAGATGTTATGCATTGTGTGTAAAACTATTATGATTCCGCTGCATGATTAATGAAGTCATTATGTTTGAAGACTTAAAATTATGCGTTGTGTTAGTTTCCGCCTCTTTAAAGTGTTATATATCTGTTTAGAATAAAAATGACAGGTTTATGTGTTTAAGTTGAAAAGTGTGACATCCTGATTATGTTGGAAAATTTTATACTATGATTTTATTGAATAATTACTTTGGATAGAATTGGGGTGTTACAAAATGTCTGGAAAATAATCTTCCCAGATGCTTCCATGATGTGACCGATCCATCGGGTAGGATTTTATACCACGCCATAGCTCATTTTCTCAAGGTCGTAGGAAATAGGCGACATTTGATGGTTCCACGAACTCCACGATAGTCGAGCAGGGCATCGATGTTCTCGATGTGTTCGTCGGGGTCAATGGTGTCGTCGTATTGGCCGAGCCTGAGAGGTTTCTCCAGACCAGATGGAATACGGATATCCATGATAGCCCGACATAAAGGGATATCATGCTTGTCTTCATCGCTCTGGTCGGGAGAGAGGGAAACTGAGTGATTGTTTCTCTTGTGACGGGGGAGAGTTCTCTCTCCTGTCTTGATTTGGGTGATGGAGAATGATCGCGGGAGCGGTGTGGTTCGTTCTTCGTCTTCTTGTGCGAAGGAGATCCCTGATTTTTCAGAGGTGGGGGTGTGTCCCCTCTTTTTCAAGAAAGATCGGTTGGGATGATCTTGATTCCGAGCAGGTTTTCTTGGTGAGGGGTTACGAGAAATGGCCGTTTTAGGTATTTGAGGTGAAGATAATGGATGGTTCTTTTCCAGAGCCTTGATGCGTTGGCCCCGCTAGAGGAGGAGACTGTTAGTATGATTGAGGGAGGACATAATAACAGCTAATGCTGGGTTCGCGTTGGTCAACGGTGATGCCGAGGGCTAAGGGATGACGAGGTCGTCAGCTTGATCCATGGGTTTTTGATTATCCACGAGGGAATCTTGGTCGCCAGCATCTTCGGAATCGGGGGAGGCGGTCCTGCCATCCTTGTGATCAATGAGGTCCTCGAGAGGAGAGGAAGTATCATTCTTGTTCGTCTTTCGGACAGGTGAGAGAACAATCTTTTCGGAAAAGAGTTGATCATTGTTATCAACCATCTCGTTAGTTTGAGAGTATCTTTGATCTTCTAATATCGGGACGATGAATGAAGACAGGGAAGATATGTTCCCATAGACGACGCCATTGATCTGAATAGGTGATCAAAATTGAAGACGACTGGAACGGTTGAAGATCCTTCGCGCAAGTTGATGTTGAGAAAGGGGTGGTGTACCTGCAAGGCGCTCTGATGCTAAAGTAAGCAAATGTTCAAAGAAGAGGATAATGAATATTAGGGTTTTGAGTGTAAGAAAAGTGATACCTTGCCCTCAAAGATATGAGGGTTTATATAATGATGTTAGGAGGATTTCCATTGGTTGCTATATTTGGGCCGAGATATGCAGACCCACGAATATAGCCGTTCGAGTGGACTAGGTCAAAGTCGAGCGATGATGCTCGTAACTAGCCGTTATGCAGAGTAAAGTGGACATAACGGGTGTAGTTCTTAACGTGATAAGCTGTGACCCCGCTCGACAGATGTCGAGCATGGGACATCACGCGGTACACAATTCGGGCAGTTGATAACCCCCAGTATGGCAACGGATCTTGGTAGAAGGTCGTACCTCGAGGAGGTGCGACCTGCCCGACAGACATTCGACAGTCCAGAACAGTATACTTGAAAAATTCAATAAAAATTCTAATTTATTTGAAAAATCCAATAAAAATTCAGAGTTTTTGAAAAATCTGATATAAAACTCATAGATTTTTTTTTGAAAATACGATAAAAATTTACAAAGTTTTGAAAAATCTAATTGTTCAAAATCGATAAATTTTAAAAAATTCAATAAAAAACCTTAAGATTTCTAAAAATCTGATAAAAACTCGTAAATCCTCCAAAAATCGGTTAAAAACTCACGAAATTCTCTAAAAATTCAATAAAAACTCATAAAATTTCCAAAAATCCAAAAAACACAATGTTTTTTAAAAATGTATAAAAGCACAATTATATTAAAAGCACAACAATCGAAGGGTGCCATGTAAAATTTAGAGAGTGATAAAATAAATTCTCCCATCTTAAAATGAAAATTGGGCCATTATAAACAAGGCCCAAAGAGAAAGGTCCATTATAAATGAAGGAAACATAAATTAGGGTTTGTAGTTCAGATTGCAGCAGCGATAGTGAGGATTGGGAGTTGTTGCTGCTGAACCTGAACCTTCCCTTGTGCCGCCTCCACATTTCAACCCAACCATGGTATGTCATTTTCTCTTCTCAATTCCCTTGCAAACACTAATCTATCATTTTTCAATCGGTTTTAGCGAATCTGTTTTTACATTTCTATACTCTATTTTACCAGATCATATCCGAGAAAAACCGTAGAGAGATCTCCAAGTACCTCTTCCAAGGTTCGTTAGTTTTGTTCAGTCTCTTAGGGTTTCGTTTTGTAGTGATTTTGTTTTGTTTTTGTGTTTGAATTGGATAAGTTGTAAAAAAAATTTCAGAGGGAGTTTGCTATGCAAAGAAGGATTTCAATTTGGCGAAGCACCCAGAGATTGATGTTCCAAATCTGCAAGTGATTAAGCTGATGCAGAGCTTTAAATCTAAGGAATATGTGAGGGAGACTTTTGCTTGGATGCATTATTACTGGTTTTTGACTAATGATGGAATTGAGTTCCTCAGGACTTACCTCAATCTTCCATCTGAGATTGTGCCTGCTACTTTGAAGAAGCAGGCTAAGCCAGCTGGTAGACCCTTCGGTGGTCCACCTGGTGATCGCCCTAGGTAATTTTGGGATGTTGTTTTTGGGAAGGTTAATTTGATTGCTATGATTTTTTTGTATGGTAATTTGATTTATTTGTGTATGAGCAGAGGCCCACCTAGATTTGAGGGAGAGAGGAGATTCGGTGGTGACCGTGATGGGTACCGTGGTGGTCCAGGTGCCAGAGGACCTGGTGGTGAGTTGGGAGGAGACAAGGGTGGAGCTCCTGCTGACTACAGACCTTCTTTCGGGGTAATCTTATTGCATCAGCAGTTAATTTGAATGAAGTTTGATTTGAATGTTGTGATTCTATTGATTTGTATATTCATTTATTTTTCAAGTTGAATTTGTTTGTTTCATTTTATCATATGATTACTGGTGTGTCAATATTGGTTGCTTAAAATATAAACAAGTCTGTTGCTTTCTGTTTAGCTTTCATTTTGGTTGCTTAGATTGTCATTCTTATAGATTTTGTTGTGTTAAAAATAGTTAAACTATATTTCAAAATTTTCAAACTATGCTTATTTCTCTACTTCTCTATTAACCTTATGTCTTGGTAGTGATCTCTATGATCAACTTAATTTAGCCTGTACTATCTAGATTTCTTATGTGATACAATGAGTCGTATACTAGTGAAAAATTATCAAGTTTTTTTAACTTATCCAAGTGAAGTTGTATAGGCTCATTGCTTACGACATGTTTTGTCGTTTTATATATTGGTTAGAAAATGCACTGTATGGAGTATTGTTTTGTACGTTTAATGGAATATCATTTAACAATGAATTTTCAAGCTTCCTAATAACCCAAATTCTATTCCTTTGTTTAACCAAACTGTCCTGATCACATTTTATTCTTCCCATTATTGTAGGGTCCTGGTGGAAGACCTGGCTTTGGTCGTGGTTCTGGTGGCTTTGGAGCACCAACCAGTTCAAATGATTCTTAAATGCTATGATTTCTACTCCAGTTTATGCAGTTTTGTCTGTTGTTAGACCTTATAGTATTTCCCCTGACATTTTATTTTAATTCATAGTTATTCATGCAATGAAGATTTTGAACTGAATGTTTTTGCTTAGTGTTATGTTGATTTGCTTATGTTTGGATAATAGATCATGAATGGTGTTGGTAAAAAGGGTTGTTGAGGTAGGATTGAAAAGAATGTTTCACAAAAATCTTCAAGAACTTTGACAAAAAATTCTGAATTGGAGAATGATTATGTTCTAAATTAAATGAGCTTATGTTCAATTTTAAATAGAAAATGTTATGTCAGTTTTTATCTACATTTGGCGATTGCTCGATGTTATTATTTTTCTGTTTAGACATGATTTAGTGGACAATAGTTCTGCTCTTACATGAGTTAGCAGTAAATTTTTTGTAACCACTAAAAAATGAATCTAATGAATTTTTTTGTTTAACAATTACCATTTCAATACTTAAAACGTTTGTCTGCTGTTTTTTCTTTTCAAATGGCTTCAAAATAACATAGTGAACATAAATATATGGCAAATGTGACCATAGAGATTTCCAACTGACCTAAAATTAAGCATTAAAGGAGAAATCTTATTAAA
Source organism: Vicia sativa (assembly GCA_021764765.1). NCBI lineage: Eukaryota > Viridiplantae > Streptophyta > Magnoliopsida > Fabales > Fabaceae > Vicia > Vicia sativa. The sequence continues at coordinate 143,302,072 of CM038797.1, forward strand.
TTTATTGAAATGAAATTTTGTGATTTGAAATGAAATCTTATTAAATTTACTGATATTATATTTTAAAATATAAGGAAATAGGGTCACAGAAATTGTGTAACATCGGTTTTGTTTCACTATTTTCTTCAATTTAAACATAGCGATGAACATAACGAAGATTACAAAATAACGTTTCTCAGAGGAGGTTCATGCTAAATCATTTACATAAAACTCCTAAATCTTCTTAGGGAGTTAGTGTAGACATGCTTTTGGTCCTGCCCCAATATTGGTCGCGCTCCAATCTTAACCAAATATTGGTTGTGCTCCAATATTGATGGACATGCACTAGAATATCATTCCCAAGACTGCAAGATATTTCGTAGTCCAAACTATGCATTCTTTGATTACGCCAATACTATATACCGTATGACATGCTATTGTCCAAATCGATTGCCAATCCTCTTGCTCCTCATCGATGTAATCACCAATCCTGCATTGACAGAGGAATTGTTTGGTCTTGTAATCACCAATCCTGCATTGACAGAGGAATTGTTTGGTTTTGATGCCATTGTGATGCACTAGCCAGATGAAGGACCTGACTCTTTCAGGTGCTTTCATTTTCCAGATGTTACTCCACTGTTCCATATTCATATGTTAACATTATGAGATCTGATGTTTTTGAATGCATTCGAAATTCAACTTTATAATAATCCTATCTATATAGTGGTTTTCAATATATCAACAAATTCGGCAACCACTTGTTACCTACCCAACCTAAAATAGAATCCATTCAAGCATATAAAGAGATTCACTCAATACAAAATAAAATATCAAGTATTTTAGATGACCAGGTCTTACAAAATCCGTTGACCACTTAGTAATCATAATTAATTATATCCAATTGGCTGTTAACTCGTTCAAATAAGCCAACTTTTAATTCTCTCCTATACTACTACGTCAATATGATCAAACAGCATAAGCAACAAGTGGAAATGTTCTAATGGATGATTATTATAGTAGAAAATTAAAAGTCTTCTTATAGAGAAAAATTCCAGATAACAGAATTCAACAGAATCCAAAAATGGATAGCAAAAGCAAAGATAATAATGATACAGATTCAGTTAAGAAGGTTTTCACTCACAAAGGTCGTTATGTGCAATACACTTTGTATGGAAACTTGTTTCAAGTGTCTTCCAAATATGTTCCTCCCCTTCGCCCTATCGGTAGAGGTGCCTATGGCATCGTCTGGTTAGTTTTGTTTATTTATCGTTTAATTAAGCTGTTTATCCAAACGGGACGAGATCAGAAATCCAAACACGACATACTCTTGATGTTTTTTTTTTCAGTGCTGCTGTAAATTCTGATACACGCGAGGAAGTTGCCATCAAGAAGATTGCAAATACATTTGATAACATTACTGATGCAAAAAGGACTTTGAGGGAAATTAAGCTTCTTCGTCACATGGATCATGAAAATGTATTCTAACTTCAGAGATTTTGTTTTCTGCTTATCATTATTATTATGCTATAGTGTCCTGATGATGAAATTTGTTCACAGATTATTGCTATTAAGGATATTATAAGACCTCCGCAAAAGGATGCTTTTAATGATGTTTACATTGTTTATGAATTGATGGATACGGATCTTCATCAGATTATTCGTTCGAATCAACCTCTTAATCTTGATCATTGTCAAGTAAGCTTTCTCTCTATTCATGTTATTGAATTTGAAGTACACAGTTTACTTTATAATTGAGCTTTTGCTATAACATGTTTCTTGAACTCTGCAGTATTTTCTATACCAGCTATTAAGGGGACTGAAATATGTGCATTCTGCGAATGTCTTGCATCGTGATCTTAAACCGAGTAATTTACTTTTGAATGGAAACTGTGACCTTAAAATTGGGGATTTTGGTTTGGCGAGGACCACGTCTGAAACAGATTTTATGACAGAATATGTCGTTACTAGATGGTACCGAGCCCCAGAGTTGCTCCTTAATTGTTCAGAGTACACATCTGCAATCGATGTTTGGTCTGCTGGTTGCATATTTGCTGAGATTATGACCAGACAACCTTTGTTTCCTGGGAAAGATTATGTTCATCAATTAAGGCTTATAACTGAGGTAAGTGCTCGGTGCTTCCATTTGAGGTATTCTAGTTAATGTATTACTTATACCATTTACATTTTTGTTTTCTTTTGCTCAAAAAAGTTAATAGGTTCTCCTGATGATTCGAGCCTTGGATTTCTCCGAAGTGAAAATGCAAAAAGGTATCTTAGACAGCTTCCACAGTTTGCGAAGCAAAATCTTTCGGCAAAGTTTCCTCTTATGTCGGCCGAGCCTTTGGACTTACTAGAAAAAATGCTTATATTTGATCCCGACAAACGAATTACAGGTATAACTTGCTCTCGTAGAATGTAGTTTCGCGCATTTTTTCCATATTTATGCAGTTGTTTCATTGATTTGCAGTTGATGAGGCACTATGTCACCCTTATCTATCATCACTTCATGACATCAATGATGAGCCAGTTACTCCCATGCCATTCAGTTTTGATTTCGAGCAGCCATCATGCACTGTAGAACACATTAAGGAACTCATCTGGAGGGAATCTGTGAAGTTCAATCCGAATCCGCTGTCCCATTAATTCTTTCTTATGTAAATGGAACACGATGTAGCTTTTCATAATCATTATTCCCTTAATTACACTGTCTTTATAAATTACAGAAAGTTCCCTTCTTTAGTCCTAAACCATCTAAGGTACTATGTAAAATGGTTAATTATTAGTAATATAGTTGAATATTGCAAATTAAAAAAGTTGTTGTGTTGATTATACTAAATAATTATTTTGATATCATTGTTCGAAAAAAAGAGACTAGCAAGTACTACTTACTTTCGGGTTATGATTAACAATTTTCTTGTGGGTAGAACTGTTAAACTCAATTAATCCATTATCTTTGTTAAGGCCTTGGTTATATTGTTATTGTCATATTAACTAACTCACTTTATTTCATATTATATAACTTACTTTGGGCAATTACATAATAATTTCAGAGTTTAACATGTGTAAAAGGGAATCACAATTCATTAAAAATAAAATTCTATATACTGTCATGCTTTACTAAAGAACATCATTAAAATAATAATAAAAGAAACATGTTCTACACAGCGGAATTATTCTCAAAACTTGGATAAATTCAAACCAACAAAACTTCAAGATCAATGCCTTAGTTCTCAAAACAATTATCCAAAAAACAATCTTAAACAATTAACAGAGTTTAATTATAACTCTAAACCAAACGTTCCTCAGTGTTACAAGACCAGAGCATGACACTGACACGCGAATAATCATAAAAGCATAGCTCTACAAGCCATCCTCACAAACTCCTAAGCCGCTAATGCTTCAATCTGAAATCAAAGTAAGGGTGAGACTTCATCATAATTAAGATGCATTATAAATTCATCAAAATAATAGAGTTTCACAAGTTATTAGTCTACCTTATTCAACATAATAAGATTTATTTCACAATCCAAATCATAACACACATCATACACAACAACAAGATTATAACACTGGAAACCATCCTATCATGTTATAATCCATACAAGACTCTATGCATGTGGTACCGACAGTGAACTAAATTCACATACTGTTTCATTCCAACTCGGACACAACATTAACATCTATTCCAATCCAACTCGGACATAGATAAAACCTCACCGCCCATTCCAACTCGGCAGCAGATATTGACCAACTCACTAATTCCACATAATGGGAATTAGCTACCACCAAATATATATGCATGCACATCAACCATGCAACATTCAACAATACATGATATCGACAACAATCATGAACATTACCAATAGCATAAACATACAAGCAATTACTCATCAACCAATAATGCCATCATCAACACCAACACATAATAACCATCAACAACATACTCAAGCATCAACATGTACCCAATACGACAGTACAACATCAGACTAATACCATACGCCAAGTATACTAGGTATAAACAACCACAACATCGAAAAACTAACACTTTCCCATTTAAAACCAATTAATTATTATTTTTCTCATTTTCATAAAATAGATTATTTAATTAATACTGTCCAAAACGACGATTAAAACGGACTTACGGTTTGAAAGTTATGAATTTTCAAAGTTTATTATTTTTCAAAAATATTACCGTGGTAACCGGTTCCTCCCAGGGAGAACCCGGTTCCAACACTACGTGAAAACACGCTCTCTGGAAAATGTACCAGGAACTCAGTTTCTCCCAGGAGATAACCGGTTCCTGCATAAAAATCAGTTTTCTTTGAAGAATTTACACTGGGAACCTTCCTCCCGAGGAGTAACCGGTTCCTCCCCAGGAGTAACCGGTTCCTCAGACACAGAATTTCCTCCTCTCTGAAAATTACACCAGGAACCCGGTTCCTCCCACACAGGAACCGGTTCCTGCGACCTGCAGTAGCAGAAAATACATTTTCTTGACAGCATGCTGATTCCAACTTAATTCCAACATTCCATTACGAACTACAACATCAAATAACACCAGAATCATCCAATAAACATCAACATGCCATATAACACAATTCAACAATTCCTAACAATCTTATAACATACGATTGGTTCAATTCCATGCAATTCGACAACATTAGGGACAATTCCATAACCTAGAAAATCCTAAATTGGGATTTCTAACTACTCATCCATTCTATTGATCCCAAAATCTATAAGGCATAGCAATTAGAAGAAATCACCCCATTCCTTAGCAATTCTTGAATTCTAGAACTCTTTGGTTCTTCTCTTCCTTCTGCCTCTTCTCACTTTCACGTAGAACTGTTTTCCCAAATGGTTCTCTATTCTCTTTTTTTTTTCCTTATTATTCTATGATAATAATAATAATAATAAAATAAGGTTAGAGTCTTTTACTCCTCACATCCCTCCTCTACTCTTTACACCAAAATCAACCTTCTTATTTTATTTTAATTAATTTCAATAATACCAATAATTAAATTTCTAATTACATAAATAATTAAAAATTTGAATTATTTAATAATCGAAATATTGGGGTGTTACAATTTAAGCATCGTAACTATATTCCAGACTTCCAGATTAATAACATTCATACCTCCATATTTGACAGGCTTGCATACATTCTTCCAAGCAACCGAACTTCGATTACTAGTTTCCACCCCACCTATCCACAAAAATGTACGACAAAGAGTATTAATCTTCTTGATTACAAATTTTGCCAGCAGTAGACATTGCAACTAATAATTTGCAATTGCAAATGTAATATTCTTGAGAAGTTGGAGACGACCCGCATAACACAGCAGCTTAGTGCTCCAGTGTCTTGCCCTATCCACAATTTTATCAATCAAAATCATATAATGATCGATAGAGAGCCTTTTCCTCGTAAGGGGTATGCCTAAATATTTGAATGGGAGAGATCCCTCTGTGAAAAGAGTTCTTTGTAAGATTTCAGTCTTCATAGAATTATCCATCCCACCAAAATATATTCGACTTTTAGAAGCATTAATCATCAACCCGGTAGACTTCGTAAAGTTATTGAAAGCATCCAACATAATTTCCATTGATCTTGTATCTCCCCTGGAAAAGGGTAGAATATCGTCAACAAATGTCAAGTGTGTAAGATTCAGTTTTTCACATTTAGCATGATGGTTGAAATCCGGGTTCTTTTGCATCTTATACATTACCCTGCCAAGATACTCCATTACGATAACAATCAGGTAAGGGGATATTGGATCCCCTTGCCTCACACCTCTGTTTGCTTTCATGATGTTACTATACTCCCCATTGACATTGAATCGGTAAGAGACCGTGGTTACCGCAAGCATAATCCACTGAACAAATTTTGTTGGTAAACCAATTTCATTCAGAATTGATTCAAGAGCTCGCCAATCCACCATATCATAGGCTTTTTGTAGATCCATTTGAATCATACACCATGGTGCACCGCCTTTCCGACTGTAACCTCGAATCAGTTTATATGCCAACAGAATATGACTATGTATTTGTTGTCTGGGAACGAATGCTGCTTGGCTTCAACCAACAATGTCTTTCATGATCTTACTGAGTCTTCTTGTAAGGATTTTTGAAATGATTTTGTACAGGGTAGTACATCTAGCGATTGGTCGATATTCCTTTATAGTTTTTGCCTCATCATGCTTAGGAATTAGAGTAACCAAAGTGTAGTTAACAACCAGATAAACTTTTTCATGTTCGAAATACTCATGTACTGCAGCAATCACATCCGAACAACTATACTCCAACTTTCTTTAAAGAATTTTTCCCTGTATCCATCGATCCCCGATGACTTTAGATCTCCAATACTATTCTGAGCTTCCAATATTTCCTGATTTGTAACATGGACTATGAGCATGTCTGCTTGATCAGAGCTAATTTGGATTCCCTCCCTTATTGCTAGGGGTGTGCAAAATATCCGGTTGTGAGGCGCAAATCCATAAACAAATCCAAATCTGTTTTAAATATCCGGATATAATTGAATGGTTATTAACCGGTTTAGTGTTTAATGGTTTGGTTATCCATTCATATAATTCGAATATAATTAAATGGTTATTAACCGGTTAAATTTTTTTGGATTCGGTTATAATCTGGTTATTATCCAATATCCAAATATTTTAATTTTTAAAATAAAAAAAAATATTTTTTTAGTTTATCTTTTAAAAACTGGATTTTTTTAAAATAACCGGTTATATAACCATAACCAAATTTATAACCGGTTTTATAACCAATTTTAACTAAAATGTGGTTTTGGTTATAAATCCAAACCATTTAAATGGTTTGAAAGTGGTTATGGTTTGGTTTTTAAAAATAACCAACCATGCACACCCCTACTTATTGCCACAATATCTTTAGCATGTGTTGTATCAGCTTGTTCTCCCATAAGGCTCTTATAGAATTTGAGAACCTCTGCCTCTGTATCCTTCTGCCCAGAAATGACAGATCCATCTTCCAACTGCAGCTTGTCAATACTTTTTGAATTATATTTAGCTCGAATCGAGGCATGGAAATAAGAGTTATTACCATCTCAAAATTTTAGCCACTCAAATTTTAATCTTTGTTTCAGTATTTCTTCATCTATCTCATTCCAATGGATAACATCTTCAGTACATTGCTTCACCACTTCAATCTTTTCTTTATTCATTTTATCAGAACTAAGATCTTACGGAGCAGAAATTAGAGCTTCTCTAGCCATGGTTAACTGAATGCGGGCCTGAGTAATATGTCTAGTCATAGAGCCTAGATCCTTTTGTAATCTCTTGAGTTTCTTCCAGACAACTTCCATTGGGCTGCCACTAACAAGACTGTGCCAGCTACGTGCAACAGTTTCGTTATATTCCGACATCTTCGTAACACAGTTTAGAAATTTGAAGTGTTTCTTCCTGTACCTTTGTTCACCTTGCCTAGTTAGTAGATGTAGGATAGAATGGTTTGATACATTGGGAGGTAACACATTTAAAATGACATCCTGGTATGTTTGAAACCACTCAACATTTCCCAACAACTTATCTATCCTTGAATAAATAGGATCTACAATATGTTTATTAAACCAAGTATAATATTCTCCTTTAGATTCCATCGTAAAAAGACTGGTTCTGTTCATCATTTGTTGGAGGTCAGCATATTCAGTTTCTGTTACTTTTCTTCCACCAATCCTGTCTTTGGTTCTCAACACATTGTTGAAATCGCCTACAACGCACCATGGGCCTGATTGTTGAGCAAGTTCTATATCATTCCACAGTTTCTGTTGGATTAAATTATTCGGCGTCTCCCTGAGGGTTTCGTAAAAAACTTAACATTCTTCCATGGGCGCCTAGACAGGTGTGTTAGGTGGGCCAGGTAGGTCTCTTGCTGGGTTTGCTGTAAGGATTTGCTGTAAGGAAATAGAGTAACACCGTGGCTACAAGCAATTGCTTTTGGCCTAGTGGTAAGCGTTTGATCCAGGATTTATTAATTGTGAAATTGCAGCTAATAAATAGAGAAAAGCTAATGTTGTAACAGACTACAACCCATGTTCTCCTAGAATTTAGGAAACTAACTTGACTACAAAATTAAATTAAATCTAATAACAAATTGTTGATAATTGAATATTTCGTGAAATGCTTGAGTTACAAAGCACTCAAGTGATTTGATTATATACACACAAGAGAGTAATTACATGATAAGATTAAAGTTATTTCCTAGGTACATGTATGTAATTTACAAGGCATAGATTCCTAGACTCCTAGATACATGAATTGACTCATAAATGCAATATTATAATTCCAATAATTTGTAATTCCAATAATTTCAACACCCCCCTCAAGCTGGCGAATGGATATCAATCATTCCCAGCTTGCGAGTCAATTGATTAAAACGATCAGGTGGCAAGCCCTTTGTCAACACATCTGCTAGTTGATGTCCAGAAGGAATATAGGATGTAGCTATTAAACCAATATCTAGTATTTCCTTAATAAAATGGCGGTCAATCTCTATATGTTTGGTCCTGTCATGTTGAACAGGATTATGAGAAATACTGATTGCCGACTTGTTATCACAAAACAACTTCATAGGCCCTTCACATTGTATTTTTAAATCATTTAGAATGATCCTCATCCAAAGTAACTCACAGATTCCTTGAGCCAAAGCTCGAAATTCCGCCTCAGCGCTTCTCCATGTGACAAGGTTCCCACACAAGAGGGTGCAAAATCCCGAAGTGGATCTTCTATCACTTATTGATCCTGCATAGTCAGCATCGGTGTAGGCTTCTATAGTTAAGCTTCCATCTCTTTTGAACAGTAGTCCTCTTCCTGGAGTAGCCTTGAGGTATTGCAAGATGCGATCAACAACTTGTAAGTGTCGCATTCTTGGGTCATGCATAAATTGGCTCACTACACTGACTGCATAAGCCAAGTCAGGCCTAGTGTGTGCCAGGTAAATCAATTTTCCTACCAACCTCTGATATTGGACTTTGTCAACTTTGGCACTTTCTTCTTCGAAGCCCAACTTGTGATTTTGTTCTATTGGAACACTTGAAGGTTTGCATCCCAGTTTCCCAGTCTCATGCAAGAGATCAAGTATATACTTCCTTTGAGATATGAAAATGCCTTGGTTTGAGTAAGCAACCTCAATTCCCAAGAAATACTTGAGTTGACCAAGGTCCTTCATCTCGAATTCTGCCGATAGTTTTTCCTTTAGCAATTGTTTCTCTGCCAGGTCATCTCCTGTAATAATAATATCATCAACATAGACAAGAAGGATAGTAAGTTTTCCTTCATGCGAGTGCTTAAAGAAAAGCGTGTGGTCTCCTTGGCTCTGCTTGTAGCCTAAGTACACCATTGCTTTTGTGAATCTTCCAAACCATGCTCTAGGAGATTGTTTTAGTCCATATAGAGCTTTCCTCAATCGACACACCTTGTTGGATCCACACGTAGGGCCAAATCCTGGCGGGATCTCCATGTACACTTCTTCTTCTTCTAAGTTTCCATGCAAGAATGCATTTTTGACATCAAATTGTTGTAATTCCCATCCGAAGTGAGCAGCAAGAGATAATAAGATTCGAACAATGTTCATTTTCGCAACATGAGCAAAGGTTTCCTCATAATTTATGCCATATGTCTGTATGTATCCTTTTGCCACTAGTCTAGCTTTGTAACGATCAAGAGTACCATCTGATTTGTGTTTGACTGTATAGATCCACCTGCAACCAACGGGTTTCTTGCCTTCCCGTCTATCAACAATCTCCCAAGTTCCATTTTTTCAAGAGCTTTCATTTCCTCATCCATGGCTTGAACCCAATTTCTATCTTTCAATGCCTCTTGAACGGATGATGGGATGACCACAGAGTCAACTGCAGAAATAAAACTCTGATGCTGGAAGGAAAGATTTTTAGTGGAGACAAATTGAGATATAAGGTATTTGGCACATGACCTTTTCCCTTTCCTCAAAGCAATAGGCAAATCATCTGTATTAGTGTCACAAGTTTCAGAGCTTTGGGAATCACTAATAGGATTGTGAGTTTCAATGCTTACCTCCAGTTCTGGCAATTGGAGTTGTGTTTGGAGTAGGTCGGACATACTTCTTCTGTGATACACCAAGGTTGGCTCACCAGCCTTAGTTTTTGTTGGTATGGAAGATGATGGTTCCTGCAAAATAGATGACAGAGGAGGGACCAAAATAGAAGTAGGATCAACGGAGGACCAGTAACAGGACTTGACACAGGATTCACAATCGACTCAGGAGACTCATTTGTAGGATCAGCTGACTCGGGAGACTCAATTGTAGGACTGGTAATAGGACTTAAGAGAGGATTCACAGGCAGCTCAGGTAGAACCAAAAACTCGGAATCAGATTCAACATTCTGAATGTTCTCCCCCTGAAGCTGAGGACGAGTGAAGTAGGCCAAATTCTCATGAAATGTGACATCTTTAGAGACAAAGTACTTACGACTAGGAGGATGATAGCATTTATATCCTCTCTTATTTGGGGGATAGCCAACAAAGATGCATCTGACTGCGCGAGGGTCTAACTTACTTCGATGTTGTTTATGGATATGGACAAAGGCAACATAACCAAATACTCGAGACTCGAGACTCTGCAAAATAGGAACAGAAGGATACCGTGAAGTCATAAACTAAACAGGACTAACATTACCTAACATGCGAGATGAAACCCGATTAATTAAGTAGGTAGCGGTCAGAACGACTTCTCCCCAATATGAGTTGGGAACTGCCATTTGAAAGAGGATGGCTCGAGAAACTTCAAGTAAATGACGATTCTTTCTTTCTGCAACACCATTTTGTTGTGGGGTGTCGACACATGTAAATTCTTGAAGTATTCCCTGTTGACTAGTAAAACTTGAAAAGATGTGATTGGCATACTCTTTGCCATTGTCAAAGCGAATTCTTTTAATCCCCTTGCCAAATTGTGTTTGTACCATGTTATAAAAATTAATAAATATTTCTAGTACTTCTGACTTATTCTTCATCAAGAAAATCCAAGTGGCTCGAGTACAATCATCAATAAATGACACAAACCATTTAGCACCCGAGATATTAGAAATAGGTGCAGGTCCCCAAACATCAGAATGTATGAGATCAAAAGGTTCAACACTTCTTTTGGAACTAGGAGTAAAAGAGACACGATGATGTTTAGCTAACTCACAAACGTCACATTTAAAAGACTCAACTGAATGATGTAAAAACAAAGAAGGAAACATAGACTTAACTAAAGAGAATGGTGGATGACCAAGGCGCTTGTGCTGAAGCCAAATTTGTGCGGCAGAATGAGAAGAATACATGGAAGACTCGGTCTGCAAGTAGGAAGCCAACACCTTCGAACAATTTGGTTCATCAGATAGTTAGTACAACCCTCCCTTTTCCTTAGCAACTCCAATTGTCTTCCCCGTGGTAAGATCCTGAAAAACACAATAAGAAGTGAAAAATATTACTTTACAATTATGATCACGGGTAAGTTTACGAACAAATATTAGGTTGTGAGAGAGTGTGGGAACATGTAGCACGTCTTGTAATTGAAGTGGAGGTTTCAAGTTAACACTCCCAGAGCCATCAATACGGGCATAAGAACCATTAGCAGCCGTAACATAACAGTTCTTCTCAGAGGAGGTGTAAGAGGAAATCAAACTAGGATTGAATGTCATATGGTCGGTGGCACCAGAGTCCAAAATCCAAGCATTCTTAGATATTTTACCGCAAACACTAAAGGATTGAGAGCATGCACTCAAGCCGTTCGTCGGTAGAGAACAACTTCCAGAAGGCTTACTAAGAGAGTTAAGTATAGTCTTTAAACGATTCACCTCATCCTTGGTGAATGTTAAAGGATAATCAACAGAAATTTTTTCAGCCATTTGTAGGAAGCTAAAAAAAACAGCAACAAGACAAGCCAAACAACAACAAAAAAGGTGAAATAGATGTGTTTTTGGACGGTTTCTGGACAGAGAAAAAAAACGCAACGAAGGGTAACAAGGTTGCAATGAAGGCAACAAAATTGTCACAATGAAGGTGACTTAGGGTTTACCGTAATGAAGACAGTTAGGGTTTATGCGGAAGCAAGTCTCTCAAGATCGAGAGCTCTTGATACCGTGTTGATAATTGAATATTTGGTGAAATGCTTGAGTTACAAAGCACTCAAGTGATTTGATTATATACACACAAGAGAGTAATTACATGATAAGATTAAAGCTATTTCCTAGGTACATGTATGTAATTTACAAGGCATAGATTCCTAGACTCCTAGATACATGAATTGACTCATAAATGCAATATTATAATTCCAATAATTTGTAATTCCAATAATTTCAACACAAATCAATGCAAAAAACCAGAACTATTTTGACTAAGCCTTATCATTCCCTCCCTTAAACTAGACTGCATTTGCAGGTAATTAACTCCTGAAACATCACAGACTCCAAGCTTCCTTCTCAGCTCCCGAAATGACTCCAATTTCAACGGTTTGGTGAGGATGTCCTCTAACTGATGCCTTGAACCACAAAACTGAAGTTGTACAACTCCATCATTCACAAGATCCCTTAAGAAATGGTAGCGCACATCAATGTGTTTACTCCTGCCACGCATCACCGGGTTCTTGGACAATTTAATTGTTGAGCTGTTGTCACAAAAGATGATGGTACTTCCACTGCCCTTGTAGTCTATCTTCTTCAACACCCTTTGCATCCATATTGCTTGACAACTACTTCCCGCAACTGCTACAAATTCGGCTTTCGTCGTGCTCAACGTTACTATCAGTTGCTTTCGAGAAGACCAAGCTACTGCAGCTCCACGTAGCATAAAAACATAACCTGAAGTACTTCTTCTATCCTCCACTGATCCAGCATAATCACTATCAGTAAAGCCAATCAATTCCAAATTTCCTTCCCTTTTGTAAAGAATGCCGAACTTTGTTGTACCTTGTAGGTAACGTAGAATTCTCTTCGCTGTCGAATAATGAACTTCTGTAGGTCTTGATGTAACACCCCAATATTTTCAATTATTAAATAATTTGAATTTAAATTATTTATTTAATTAAAATTAGAATTTTTAGTACTTTTGAAATTATTGAAAAATAAAAGGAGTAAAGGATTGGGCTTGTGTTGTGATTAGTAGAGGAATGAGGTGTAAGGTAGTAAAAGTCTCTAACTAATTTTATTTTATTATTATTATTAATAAAATAAGGAGTAAGAAGGAAAAAAGTTAGAAAAGCCAAAGTGAGAAGAGAAAGAGCATACATGAAAAGAGAAGAAGCAAAGAGGAAGAGGAAGAATCCAAAGCTCAAGGATTCAAACGATTGACTAAGGTAAGGGGTGACTTTCTCTAGTTATTATGCCTTATAGATTTTGGGAATGATAGGATCGATTGAGTGAATTAGGAATCCCAATTTAGAATTTTCTAGGTTTATGAGTTTTGATCACAATATATATGATTATGTGAAATTGAGTCAAATTCATGTTGTAATGTGGTTATGAGTTGTTGTTTCATGTTGTTTTTGCATTATAACCATGAATTGAGAGTGATTTTGGATGTTGTTATGAATGCAATTCGTGTTTGGTGTTTTGGGAATAATTGAGAATAAGAAAATGCTGTCAAATTAAGTTTTTGAATTAAATATGAATATGATATATATATATATATATATATATATATATATATATATATATATATATATATATATATATATATATATATATATATATATATATATATATATATTTGTTTTATAAATAGTTATTAAAAACTCATCTTCTCCAAACCGTTTATCGTAACTCACCCTTTCTTTCTCAAATTTTATTCCACTTTGCACGTAGAAACACATAAAGCCAACCACATCTTCGTTTCAATGTCATCTTCTAAGACAAACCAAACCAAAATTTATATGTCTTTCTCATCTGTAAAAAGTAAAGTTGAACGGGTGTCATGCTGGTACGGTATCTTACCGATGCAAGAAAGACACCTAATAAAGAAAGATTGTTTTGGAGATGTATAATTTGAAAAAGTGATGACACATGTGATTTGTTCATATGAGATGAAGACATGAGATCAAAATGTTAATACGTGAGAAACTTTGAGTGAGGGGGGAGAAAGAAAGAGAATAAGGAAATAAAGATTGAATTATTGACTTGAATTGTTACAAACCAATTTACAAACTACTCTATTTATATACAATTAACTTGTATACTAAGTAGGCTAACAAATCTTAATTGGTTTGAGCTTGGATTACACGATTTGAATTATATCTAATATTTCAACATCTTTCTCAAATTCAAAAATTTGTCGATCTTCAATCCTTTGGTGAAAATATCGACCAAATATGCTTCACTTCAAGTACACACCGATTTACCTTTTTCCTTAAAAAGTGAAATCCATCTACAATATACTTATGTTGTACCCCAAAATTTGCCCTCTTCTTTCCTGTATTTCTGACTTATAATTCGATTGCATAAACATACATGTAGTCTCATAATCATTTTGTGATTTTCTGTGAAATCAACTACCTCTCACTTTTTGAAAAGTTCAAAACACTTGCAATCAAATTTCTTTCTTCTTCAACCATTGTTTTGATTTCAGATCTTGATAATAAGATGTTTGTAATTGATTAAGGGATACATTGTGCTGAAACAAATCGTCCTTAAATATAGGGTAAAGATTTTTCAAGTTCTTGCAAGATTCAAGTGTTGTCATTGATGCTGACAAATTTCAATGAAAATAAGATTTTTCTCTCTCCAGATTGTCTTAGTAGTGACTGTGTGAAAGACTACGGACAAGGCATAGTTCTTCTCAAATATTTGGACTGTTCATCACTCAAGGAATCAGTAGGATCAATGAGTGATTGCTACACACAAATGTTTGGAGCAAATTGGTGATATTGAAAGATTTAGAAGTGTTAATCGGGTAAAGATTACAAAGAAGAGTTTGACATTACGCTGTATACAAGTCATGATTCAAATATAAGATTTATTTTCTTTAGCATTATTGTGGACTATCAATTGTATGAACTCTTACAATATTTTTCAAAATAAAAGAGAGCTATGCATGTTCAAATGGGAAACCATTGAAAGTGCTCATAGGCAAAGCGGGGACATGCATGTACTAACAAGAATTTTGTAGCAGTCCAGTGCAATTTATGGAAGGAGAATTCTATGGTGAAGTTGACATATTGACTATTTTGAAAAAGTCACAATTCAAATCAGAAAATAATATTGATTTAGAATTGTCCAATGTTGGCTTAGTCAATATCATGTAGAATTATAAGATGCACACTCATTACTGTGTACTCTCTATGTACCTCATAGATTAAAATCTTTAATCTTCATCTTTTACATCTAAATCTATATTTTTATGTTCATCTTATTGTTAGCTGGCAATTTCGAATAAAGAAGTTATTTGAATATCAAAGGGATATTTCGAATAAACATATAAAGAGGTTGGTATCAATGATGAATATTGGTTGGAAATATAGAACCATTGTTCTAAAGGACTCTTCGATTTCTAGTAATAAGTGATGGACTTCGATCCGACATTTTTTAGTGGTTAGATGTAAAGAGTTCTTTTATGCAGTGTATAAAAACTGGAGCGGTCCAAACAGGTCATTTAAGAATTCGAATCGAAAAGGCAAGGAGTATTTCGCTGGCATGGGATTCGAATTTCAAATAAGAGCGCCATTCTTAGAAGACGCGGGGAAGTCAGTGAATGTGAGAAGCCTGCATGCTTCGAACGTGGCATGTTTATAGAGTCAGACCGTTAGGGTCAAAATACTATAAATAGGTGTTTTTATGTTAGAATTGATGTGTTCATTCGTGTACTAAAAAAATATCAAAATACTCAAACTACCGTGACTTAAGGGAAACAAGTTGGAAGACAAAATGTACGTACTGAATATCATGGCTTTTTATAATTTAAATCCAAGTCTTTTTGTATTCTTCTCGTTTTTACAATACTTTTGCTCTTAGAATCTTTCGAATTCCTTTTAAGTTCTTGTTATACTTGCCTTTACATTTCCAGAAAACTTAAACACATCTATCTCTTTAGAAACTTCATTTTATTATTTTGTTCTTTCATTCAAACACTTTATATTTCCAGAAACCTTTATACTCTTAGAAACCCTTTATCTTTACATTCAATTGTTCAGTCTTAAGTTTAATTCGAAGCCTTTCTTTGTACATTCAGTCAGTATATTTTCATAGATAATTTTAGAGAAATCTCTTAAGAATCTTACCTTCCGCATCAATACACAATATAAACTTATCAAAATAATGGGTATGAACATAGAAATGAATTATGACACACGTGTCCTAGGATCAATCTAGTCGATCCTGCAAGTAACCAATAATAACTAATAATTGGAAGACTAGCAGTTGTTTACTAGAAATCACTGTAAACACTTATACACTCCATAAATATCTAGATCAAGCATTAACTACATAGAAATACATTTAAGTAAATTTTTTGAAAAGTCTGTTCAATAACTCTCATAAACTCAAGAATATAAAAATGGCAAAATCATGATTCTTAATTGTTTCAAGCAAATGAATACTCCATTACAAGCAAAATTTCACCACGAACTTGATTCTATAATTATTTTTTCATAAAACCTCATAACTAAGTCGGATCGAGCGTGTTTGTGTTCGAGTTTCATACCACTTTTTTGCTTCGATTTGTTAAATCCACGAATTGTTTTACAATTTGAATACATATTTGAAGCCGTGGTGAAATTTCGGTTCCAACGATATATAATTTGTGAATTAAATAGTTGATTTTCGGATCTTTCGAATTTTTTGTTCATGAAATATAATTGAAGATGATGAACAATAACATTCACGTAATATTGTTGAATTAATTGAAGATTGTGATTTTTGAATTTTCATATTTTTCAAAATTTGTGATTTTGTGAAATGTTAATTCGTTGATTTGGTGATTACCGTTAAATTA
This sequence comes from Vicia sativa, assembly GCA_021764765.1. NCBI lineage: Eukaryota > Viridiplantae > Streptophyta > Magnoliopsida > Fabales > Fabaceae > Vicia > Vicia sativa. The sequence continues at coordinate 143,319,024 of CM038797.1, forward strand.
ATCTAAAGAAAAGGAATTGTACACCCTAATATATGACTAATCTATCTTCAAATGATTTTTTTAAAACGGTTAGTTTTGCAACTTAATATAGAAGTGAAAAAAATTTAAGTGCATATAAACATAACACTTGGTGTTACAAACAACCAATCATATTTTTTTAATTAATTAAAAATTAAAGGTATAATATTCTCTCCTAGTAAACAAACCACCTCCATGATGACAATTTAAAAAAGAAATTAAAAGAACTAAAAATTTTATCTATTTTTTATTGATGGTTTGCAACAATAAACATTTATCTTCCTATGCATTTAAGTTTTTCTCTTTTGTGAAATCAAATAAACCAACTTGCACTTGAATTTTGCCATCTGTCATACACGTGTCAGGCATATTGACAGTTAGGAAACTTCGTGAATCATCGAATTTCCATTGCCGCTTCCTATTCAGACTCTCTTTTCGTTGCTTGCTCTGCTTCTGCTTCTGCTTCTGTTTCCTACAACTCACCTTTTTTTCTCCATCCATACCTGAATTTTTGTAAGTCTTCATGTTTATATTCAAACTCATCAATCATTTTCAGTTTCTCTTATTCTCTGCAACTGTTATCAATTGCTTATTTTAAATTTTGCTGTCTCAAAATCAAACCCTAGATGCATTATTATAAATTTCAGTATTGTTGTGATATGCTAGTTTTGTCTATTAAGTCATCATGTTTTCCTTTCATGTATAGAAAATGAAAAATATTCTCATATTCATTCTGGTGTTTCAGTTCAAACATTTTGTTCTTGTATTTCATAAATCTAAGGCTTTCTTTCTTTCAACTGCAGGCGAGTAAATTTATAGCTATATATAAAGTTCATGCGTGGACTTGTTGCACTTCTACTGCTGCGTGCCAAAAACAGGTTCAAGCCAATGTTTCCCGAGAACGGATCACGGGGTATGTGTAAACTCTTTGATTCATATTCCTGTTGATTGGGACTCATCCATTTATTAACTTATTATATCATTCTATTAGAAGGAAATTGCAGTTGTTACTTGGTAGTTACTTGTTGGACAGAGAGAACTTGCAAATATTAGAAAATTATTGAAACACAATTTTGTACTTAAAACAATGTTTTGTAATGAAATGATATCTTGTATTGATATAGGTATGTTGGCGACATCAACACCTAAGAAACAAGAGAAGAATAAATTTGGTGAAATGGGGCTAGCAACTAAAGAGATGATTGACCCAATAGTCGCCTACAGCCGGCCTCCACCACTTCCTCCTGTGATAGGACCTTTGGTTGCCCTCTCATTGTTGGATACATGGTGGAACCGCAAAGCCGATGATGACGGCTAGTGATGTGAGATATCAATATCATACCCTCTACTTAAATATATTCTTAGAAATAAACATAGCAACACTGAATGCATAGCTAATCAGTCGGATCATGAGGCTCCATAGTTTTATGTAGCCATCTAGTATTGGATTAAGGAAAGGTGCTACGAATATGTTGTAAATTTTCAACATCCATATTAGTATTGAATGGGGTCTTCTTAAGAACCCTGCAAAAACATGTACATATGAATGAAAATTAATATTGAATCGAAGTAAATGTAAAATCTATGAATTCTGACTCACATTCTGTTGCTTTTGGAAAGTCATCAAATAGCGAAGTCACAGTCTTCAACATAGTCTGAAATTCTCAAGAGAACACAAATTGAATCAATCCAAAAGGAAATAGAAATACAATAGGATATGAAGTATAAGAATTAGAATACTGGAAATAGTTACCAAAACTATGCTTCCAGGTTTGACTAGTGATTCGATAAATATCTCAGCTCTCCTGAATTCAATTATATAGTGAGTATATATGCAGAACAGAGAACTGCTGATTGAATTATTTGTTTTTCTACATACCTAATTGTCATGTTTTCTTCTACTTCTGCTAACTGGAAGAAGCTGCAGCCTCTGGTGAATGGGATTTGTTCCTTCTTCCATTCTACCATACCAAAATGATTGCCATCAAGCTTATATATATCATGTATATATTGGGAAAATAAATAAATTACGAGTCGAAAAGTAGTAAATGAGTCTAGGTTAGGAGTATGACCCAAGTGCCATTTTGCCACAACAGTTGAATCATCGCCCTCGCATATGTTTGTCACTTTGAATTTTACATTCTTGCCCATACCAGCAGTAAGTTGCTGTAAGAAATGCATCACTTCCTGCAATGTTATGTCTAGATTATCTAGTGTAGCTAGGAGTGTTTTAGGAATTTAGAACTATGGTTGAGATACAAACCTTCTTTCCTTGAAATGGATTGATGAAGGTATAGTCATAAAAGCAGGCATCTTTAGATATGCATTCATCCAATTGTTGCAGCTCTTTCTCATTGATACTTGTGTAGAAGTGATCTACTATCTCTGCTGGAGACATTGGATTTCGCCCGGATTTGGGGCCTTTCTTTATGGCTGAAATTCTATTGCTATTCCAAGTTTTGTTTTGGACATTCTTCTTGAAACATAAACTTCTTTGCTGTATCTCCATCTTTTTGTACAAGTTGCATGTTCTTTTGCTCGGCAAAAACCCAAGGGTGAGTCTCTTTTTGATGTCTGAGTTTATTTCCGGATAATGGTACGATGCTCTAGTTTGAAATTTGTGTATAACATCCATTTGTAATTTGTGTATAACATCCATTTGTAATTTTTCTCGAGAGATGTTGTCATGAACATTTGCAACCAATATATTGTTGCCTATGTGATCTATTGAAGGAAATGAAGAAAATGCTTTCTCTAGCATTAGGCCAAAGAATCAATGCCTAGATTGTTTAGCTTCTCCATTTGCTTTACTTCCCTCTTCCTTGACATGAAATCCAAGAATATTACCTCATTTCATGGTCACCTATAGATAATTAGTATAATTTAAGGATTAAAATGAAGATTTATTCATTATAAAAAACATATTACAAGTCCATCTTCTTGTGTGTAGCCATAAAGGAGGCAGTACTGAATCTTCAGAATATTATATAATTGAGTCAAGCAAACATCACCTAGACAACCACAGCACATCACCTAGACAACCACAGCAAAAAAGACCAACTTAACATTGTATGAAATAATCAGAAACAATGAGGAAGCAATAAATGTTGGAGAGACAAACTATTTTTATCTATAGCATTTTATATTTACTTGTGTTTAATTTAATATATGCAAAACAAATTTCATTACATGGGACTCCACATTATCATCTGTACATAAGAAAGGAGAATATATAATGAATAAACTTTTGCTTCCCTGAATCCCACCTAATTGACATACCAAACATAAACAAAATATATACTCCTTTTGTGACTAAAACTGGTTACCAGACACAAGACAAGACAGCTTCAAGATACTACGTTGACTCACACGTGTTTATCCATAGCAATACAAAGGTTGAACACAACACTATTGTATTTTGAAGCTATATAATCCTACGATTAGTTTTTGGATCACTCAAAACAAACCTATAAGTCGGAGGTTGAACTTGTTCTGTGTTGATCTAAAAGGAATCTTGTAAATTAATGAAAATTAGCTGGCATGTTCCCTAACCTCCATTACTGAGACAGAACTGTCACACCTTTCTTCTTATATCAATTTCTAATAACCTTATTAAGGATTCTATTACTATATAAACTCCCTGAATTCACCATTTTCATAAGAACACACAACAACACTGCCTAGTTTCATAAGATATCATCTTGTTTAGGCTTTTGTTAAATATCTTGTTTAGGCTTTTGTTATAAGAGAGTAATGAATAACAGAATGGGTCGTGTTGCATCTGCTGAAGTTGCTAACAACAGGATCAGGTTCAGAAGCAAAAGGCCACTTCCAAAAAGAGGACAGATAAAGTCAAAGATAGCTTCCAATGCTTTTCATTCAATTGTCTCTGTAATTTCAAGGGCCTCTTCTTCATCTGGTTTATATTCTCCAAGAAAAAACTAGTAGCTTCCAGCAAGATTGATATGTGTATCATTATAGTATAAGGACATTTTTGTTTGTATATTGTGTCTAGTTTTTCATGCTTTCCTCTATAATGATAGTTTGTATTCGGTTTACAGAAGTGTTTGCTCCATTCTTCATATTAAGCTCAATCCATGAAGAAAACACCTCTAACTTATACTCACTATATTCATCCATAAGCTTTTAGCTAATGAACAATCGCACAAAACACGAGTACATCTTCATAATACAATAGTGGCCCCAATGTGAGACTTAAATTTTTCACAACCTCAATTTCCATAGTTGAATTCAACTGTAAGTGATTAAGTCTCATTATAAATGATAGAAATGTTTGATTTAGAAGAGATAAGACTATTATACCTGTCCATAGACATACATCACAATATGAACAAACACATTACACACAGAAATGTATTTATACATCACAATATGAACAAATACATAACACGAGAAATGTATTTGAAGGTGTTATGCTTGGGAGATGGCTTTAGTCGCGTTGTCTCGCTAGGGGCACCACATCCTCGACCAGCATATCGCCCATCCTCGACTAGCGCACTACATCTTCGCCCAACGCACAAACCTTACTTTCACCGTGAAGTACTTTAACCTTGAAATGCCGTTTGTCCTCTTAGGCTTACTAGGCAGAAAATACTCTCGCTTAACTAACCTGGACTTACTATGCTTGCCAGGCATAAAATCCTGTCGCTTAGCAAGCCTGGTGCTTGTTTTTAGCTTAGCCAGGTTTTGCTGCCTTTTCCTGGATTAGTTAGTCTGGTGCTAACTTAAGGTATTTTAATAATGCATTTTGATCTTTTCTTGGTCTTTTTTTTGTCTGTGCTTGATAAATGCACAGTTAAAAATTTCATACACACGTTTTATCATATTTTCTCGATAACTTAGGAGTTTTTATATTAATTTTTTTTTAAAATAAGTTAACAAGTGCCTGTATTTTTTTGTAAATTTGGCATTATCAAAACGTTAACCTCCCAAATAGTGGAAAAATAGTGGAATTTGAGGATTGTTATAAAGGGAGAGAAGGAGAATGTGAAGGATCGCGAGGACAAATGTCTAAGCCGCTTTCGAAGCCTTCCAAAAAGTTGTCAACCAGGAAGAGGGGTTGTACTTAACTGGAAATCACAATATAAAAAGCAACAAAAAATAAAAAATTCCCTTAGATGATCCTTACGAATAAGCATGATAAGTGATAGATTTGTTACCTTTTGTGACGATTAATTGTCGATATAAAATCAGAAGAATGACCATGGGTGCTAAAGAACAACGCCTCAACCCAGTTTCGTACAAACAAAATATTTTTAATTTTAGTGCTAGCTGCCACGAGTGAAGATTTTGAGAGAAAAAGAACAAAACTACGGATAAGGTTTCACAAATCGAATTTCAACAAATAAGAAAATTTCAGCATAATTTGTGTACTGCAACGTAAATAAATTCACTTAAATGAAATGTACCTTACGAAGTATTGTATTCCACTTAAGTGCATTGTATTTTATTTTTGCAGTTTGATCCAATTCCGATGTCTTACACGGAATTATATCCTGCCTTGGTTGAGAGGAATCTTGTTCAAACAAGAGCACCACCTCTAGTACCTGATAAATTACCTTGGTGGTACAAAGCTGATGTGTCTTGCCCTTTTCATCAAGGGGCACCTGGTCACGATCTCAAGCACTGTATAGCCTTGAAAGCTGAAGTTCAAAGACAAGTTAGGGCTAACCTTCTTTCTTTTAGAAATACGAATCCAAATGTGCAAGTGAATCCACTGCCTAATCATGGAGGGCATGCCGTGAACATAATAGCTAGATATTCAGATCGATACCAAGTCTCCGATGTAAACTTGGTAAGAGCAGATTTAGTGCAAATGCATGCCACATTCTACATAATGGGTGATTTTGCTCGGCATAACTACATATCTTGTAGAATTTGTTTTGAAGACTCTTGTGGATGTTCTACTATAAAAGCAAATCTTCAATAGTTAATTGACAATGACGACGTTCGAATTTTTAGAGATAGGAATGAGAATGACGTGAATATGATAGGATGTTATCTGCATGAGCTTTTAGTCTCAGATATCAACTCGGTAACTCCTGAAGTAAATGCTATCATTCCTCATTTTAACATGCCTGAGCGCATAAAGGTCAAATACAACAATCCAAGGGTTCCTGTTTCTCCTTTGATCATTTGTCTGCATGGACATGTTCCTTATGACTCTAACAAAGCAGTTCCCTATCAACTAATGCAAACTCCTTCCAAAATCTCAATACTCTCTTTGCTTTTAAATTCTGAAGCCCATCGAGAGGCTCTGATGAGAGTTTTGGATCAAGCCTTCGTAGATCACGATGTAACTACCGATCAATTTGGTGGAATCATAGCCAACATAACGACTTGGAACAATTTGAGCTTCAGTGATGAAGAACTCCCTGAAGAGGGTAGGGATAACAATTTCGCTCTACATATCTCTATGAACTGTCAATCAGACTCTTTGTCCATGTGTTAGTAGACACTGGTTTTTCCTTGAATGTAATGCCAAAACGACTCTCGCTCGTTTGTCTTACAAAGGAACACCTATGAAATTCAGTGGTGTGGTAGTCAAAGCTTTTGATGGATCAAGAAAATCTGTTATCGGAGAAATCGACCTTCCGATGACAATTGGTCCGCATACTTTTCAAGTCACCTTTCAAGTTATGGACGTTCAAGCCGCCTACAGCTGTTTGTTAGGTCGACCATGAATACATGAAGCTGGAGCAGTAACGTCTACGCTCCACCAAAAATTGAAATTCGTAACAAACGGAAAGTTGGTAACCATAAGTGAGGAACAAGCCTTGTTGGTAAGAAACTTATCCACTTTCTCTTTCATCTCTGCTGACGATGTTGAAGGAACGCAGTTCCAAGGTATCTCTTTAGAAGATGAATCTACCAAAAGAAACAAAGCATCTATCTCCTCTTACAAAGAAGTAGCGCATATAGTGAAAGACGGTACTGCCGCCGGTTGAGGACAAGTTGTGATTCCTATCAACAACGAAACTAAAATGGGACTCGAATTTACTCCAGTAATCTCAAAAGCCAACGAGGAGGATGAATCTCTTCGTCTAATCAAAGAAGTATTCCACAATGGAGGTTTCCTTAACCCTGTTCCTCAACGACTCTGAATACATATCTTAGGAAGAACTGTATACGCTGTTCTATCCTCCTTCAGACAAATTTGAAGGCATGTTCCAGCAAGATGATAAAGAAGAAATTCCACCTATCCCACCTGAGGTTTGGGATACCTTGGGACAACCAAGTGGAAAATTTGACTTCATGGTAAGATATACCGCTCCTGAAAGTTCAAGAATTAGAATCAAAGACATCCAACCAACTGGATGGGAAGATCCTCCTAAATATCTCAGTCAACCAGAAGAGGCATACATTCCCTCTCAATCTCATCATCCATTCGAGATCACGACTGAAGATCTTAGCTTCAATACACCTGCCAAGATTGTTGAACCTGAATTTGTCTATTCCCAGATATACACAATTTTTGGAGACGATTGGGAAGATGATCCTGAAAATGACTTGGAAAGTGTCTCTGATAACGAGTCTCTTCATCTAGAAGATTGGGAAGTACATCCTAAAAGTACAAAATACATGTCGTCTGAAGACACATGTACTGCATTTTATATTCCTCGACCTGTCAAACAAGCGGAAGAAGATCGTCTCAGCAGTACAAAAGACGAGGTTAACAAACCAGAGTCTTTAAATTCTGCTCGACCAACGATCAACATCATCACTAAAAGTTATCCTAAGGGAAAACTGCCAGAATACATAGTCTACCAAGGAGTTCGTCACTTTTGGAAAGCCCTTGAGGTTCAGACTGTTGTTCATCGTTCTAAGTAGTTATCTCGCATTTATTTTGAACTCTTACCCCGCCCAAGGCAAAGAGGTGTTTTATAGGTCTAACTTTTAAATAATTTTCTCTTTGTCTTGCCCAAGACAAATGAGTTTGTATTTAGGGCTTTGTTTCATATGTGAATCATAAATAAAGCGTTGTTTTGATTCCCACATTTTGTGTTTGTTTTTCGTTTTTTTTCCTTTTTTCCGGAAATGGTAATCCTAAAAAACCCAATAAAAACAAACATCTTTCAAATAAGTTGCATACACTTTTGCATTTGATTTTTCTAAAAAAACGAACATAAATCATATATGTAGATTAACCATGAATAAACCCATTGAACGCAATAACTTTAAGCCCTCTTTCAACTTTGAATTTCCTATGTTTGACGCCGAAGAAGAGGATGAAGAAGGGATCCCGAATGATATTTCCCAATTACTTAAGCATGAGGAAAGAATCATTCAGCCTCACGAAGAGCCTTTAGAAACGATCAACTTGGGTTCTGAGGAAAACAGAAAAGAAGTAAACATCGGAGCTATACTCGACGAAGATGTCAAGAGAAAACTGATAGATTTTCTCAAAGAATACATCGATGTGTTTGCTTGGTTCTATCGGGACATGCCAGGGTTGGATACCAACATCGTAGAGCATCACTTGCCATTAAATCCGAAATGTATGCCAGTTAAACAAAGACTGAGGAGGACTCACCCAGATATGGCCGATAAGATCAAGAAGGAGGTTCAAAAGCAACTCGACGCAGGTTTTCTCGTCACCTCCGAATGTTCTCTCCTCTCCGTGGCCTTTCTCCATGTGGGGCATCGACATGATTGGAACAATTGAACCAAAAGCTTCAAACGGTCATTGCTTCATTTTAGTGGCCATTGATTACTTCACCAAATGGATCGAAGTAGAATCTTACGTCAATGTTACAAGAAAAGTGGTTATGAGGTTCATCAAGAACAACCTTATATGCCGATATGGAGTTCTAAGCAAGATCAGTACAGATAATGGATCGAACTTGAACAACAAAATGATGAAAGAACTATGTGAGGAATTCAAGATTGTGCATCATAACTTGCTCCTTACCGACCAAAGATGAACGAAGCTATGGAAGCCGCCAACAAGAACATCAAGAAGATCATCCAGAAAATGGTCATCACTTACAAATACTGGCATGAAATGTTACCATTTGCTTTACATGGGTATCGCACTTCAGTACGCACTCTTCAACATGGGTAACCCCTTTCTCTTTAGTGTATGACATGTAAGTAGTGCTCCCCGTGGAAGTTGAAATTCCATCAATGAGAGTCCTCATGGAGGCTAAGTTATCTGAGGCTGAATGGTGTCAAAGAAGATACGATCAGTTAAACTTAATCGAAGAAAAACGTATGACCGCTTTGTGTCATGGACAACTATATCAAAGAAGGACGAAGAAAGCCTTCGATAAAAAGGTTCGACCTCGTGAATTTCAAGAAGGCGACTTTGTGCTTAAAAATATCTTGTCGTTTCAACCAGATTCTAGGGGAAAATGAACTCCTAATTACGAAGGCCCATACATCGTCAAAAGAAGCTTTTCTGGCGGTGCTATGACTCTCACGACCACATACGGTGATGAACTCCCGCATCCTGTAAATGCTGACAGTCAAGAAATACTTTGTCTAAAAAAGACAGAAGAACAGCTCGGTAAGTCGAAAACCCGAAAAGGGCGGCTTAGGCAAAAATGAGCGTCTCGGTGGACTGAAAACCTAAAAAGGTGGTCCAGGCAAAAGTTAGAGACAATAAACAGAAATTTATCTTGGTAGATTGAAAAACCTGAAAAGGAAATCTAGGCAAAAATTAAGGATTAAAATGACAAAGTAACTGCATCAGTCCGTACTTCGTCAATCTGAAGAATCTTCGATCAGCGGATCTTCAACCAAATCTTCTAAAGCAACAAGCACAGTTAGAATTCAAAGTTGTTAGGGAGAATAACGATTATTGCTTTCAATGTAGCCTTTTCCTAATATATTATCATTTCTAACTTTTGTGAATAGTCCATGGAATCACGCCTTTGGCTGATTACCATTCTATCAATAAGATTTGAGCCTTGTGCCCATTTGTTTGCAATCCTTACTTTATTCTGTTTTGCAAAATAACGCTTTTTCGTGTGAAAATCACTTTTGAAACAAAAAAAAAAGAGTTTTAAATGAATTTTTACTTCAAATTTTTTGAAATAAAAGCGAAATTTTCCTTCGAACTGTGAACACAGAAGAAATGTCAACAGTTATCTCCATGAGTGTTTCGACCTCTAAAAGGTAAATAACTGTTGAGAAGTTTTCTCTTCCCCGAAAGAGATCATCAAAGACGATATTCTTATCCAAAAAAGAATCCTCAACTGGTTTCCAATAAAAATGCTTTTTCTCCCCAGAGAAGTCTAAAGCATGCGACTCAGATTCATCATCAGTAACATCTACACCATTGCTGAAGATTTTGCTGAGTATTTGATTGAACTGTGACGTAGTCCTTTTACAAATACATCTTTATTGTCTTGTCAAGTATCATCATCATACATATGACATTCATCATTCATACATAATTTCATCATTAATGCATTCTTGCATGTTTGCTTCAATATCACTTGTTTATGTTGCATTTATTCTCAAAAACAAGTATGGGTGTGTCATATCTCCAGTAGATTATCCTCAAGTAGAAAGAATACATTATTTTCTCCAATTTACAAATCGAGATCATTCCTCATTGGGTACAAAGTCTTGATTAACCGTTTCTTTCCAGTTCATTCCTGGATAGAACCTCGTCTCTAACTAATTCAGGTCTAGATTCACAAACAATTTACCTGCAAACAATAAGCATTAGCCTCTTCATCTGAACCGCTTATTTCCTTTTCATATTTGAACTTATCATAAAATGATTGCTCTTCTTAACAAGTCCAATCATGAAAGTTCAAGAAATCCCCGCAGTTGTCTTTCTCTCTGAGAAACCTGTATCTTTACAATCAAAATGCCCGCATCTTCTCAAAAAGATCCCGATACGATTGTAACTGTGAAAATAGAAACTCATTTGAGATTTGTTTCCATCACTGTTTGTTATTCACAAGGTTGAATACTTAGTAAAATTCTCTTAAGAATTACCTTGTTATAGTTATCACTTTGCTGATAATTGGTAATATCTTCAAAACTTATACCATTTACCATCACAAGGTTGATAATCGATAAATGAGTTTTCAGTTCAAATTACCATAAATTATCAATTTTCTTATAATTGGTAATATCATCTTTTCTTACCTTTAACATTGTCACAAGGCTGACAGAAGGTAATCTCCTCGTTTCCTAAAGCGAAACAGATATTCACTTCCTTTGTGAATCTATTTTCCTAGTGAAACATATACTTGTTTCCCAACAAACAAGATTCTCCTTTCTTAGACAGATTGAGGCATCCTCACAATTTTCTTTCTTCCCTAGCATGTCACTCTTTGGTACTTTCTGGGTAAACTTTCTACAATCACTTTGCATCATTCGCATTTTTTGGTATCTTAGGTCCAAAATTTGCGTATTCTGATATTTAAGTCTTTTCACACCTATCGAGACGAAGATTTTCATCTTCATATCTCAGGTTGAAGAAACTTAAATAGGGGCATCTGTCATACCCCAATTTTTGACCTAAGATACCATCTAATATCACCACATATGCATCATTGCATCACTAACAATTTCAGAACAAGTTAGATCGTGTGTGTACTCCTTATGTATTTATAAGTGCATAACACCCTTTTGAAACATGGTAAAGTTATGCAAAAATATCATGAACAAATGTCATATTAAAATGAAAAGAATTCATGAAGAGATGCATGAATTGGTGTTAAAAATTTGATGTAGTTTTCAAATCCGTGCAGGATTTGTTAAGTTAGATTTAACAGATACATGACTTCACAAATGCAGAACAATATTTTTTGAATTTCAAAAATAAAATACTGCTTCAGACCGGTGCAAATTAGGGTGGTTTTTAGTGTTGTTACGTTGGATAAAACTGTCATAATTTTCCAAAAACAGAATGTTTGAAAAATTGAAAAACATGAAAATCTATCTAAGTATTTGAATCAACCTTATGAAACATCTATTGATTTATCCAAATAAATAGATTATATTTGAAAGTGATTTAACATGGTTCAAACATGAAAAATAAATGTTCAAATGCATGGTAAAGATATTTTGATTTAAAGTTAGAAATAGTGTGATATTTTAAAACAAATGGACCATGCATGCAAGTGAATTTTGGAGATTAGTTTGAGCACTAAGACATCAATATATATTGTATGTTTATACTTCAATAAATTAAGATCAATTCAAGTCTTCATAAAGTTGGAATCTTGATCCATAGCCATATTGCTTCATGTTGCTTTTTCTCATCCTTTGATATATGCACATAGTAGTTGTCTTCATCAAAATATAATGTTGAAGAAGCTTGACTTCACATCACACGGTTGATAATATAAATTACTTCCTCTGCACTTTTGGATAATAACGAGCCATCAGAAGTTGAATCAAGTAAAAGCTTTGGTTGCGGCTGCAATCCATTACAAAAAAATATGAATTTGTATGACATCATCGAAACTATGATTTGGACATTTGCGCAACATGGATGTTGTTTTTGCATCCATGAACTCATTATATGGAAAGAATTGGTTGGGAAAGTTTTCCTCCAAGGTATTCCAATTGGTCATTACTTCTATTGATTGGTCAAGATACCAATCTCTTGCTTTGCCGGTCAAAGAGTGCGGGAACAACCTCATGAATATTACTTCTTCCTCAGCTGTGGGTGAGCCTAATGTACTGAAAAATTCATAAAATTTTGTGAGATGGGTGTATGGATCCTCATGATCTAAACCTACAAAAGGTTTAACATAAATAATTTGCAGCAACCATGTTTTCATTTCAGCTTGTCGATTGATTAGATTGTTGGTGAGACGAGTCATTCGCCTTTGGCTGCTTTGACAAGATCGTTGACAACTTCGACCATTATTTTGTTTGTTGGATTTGTTGAGAAATTTGATGCAAATGCTCCTTTCTTTTGATTTTTCTTTTTGCATAGGTGTTTTTGATTCTTTGTTTGTCTTTTGTTCTTTTGGATTATTTTTTCGATCTTGGGATCAAAAAGAAGTTGTTCTTCCAAACATTTGTTTCGAAGCATAAACAAAATTTTCACCACTTATCCAAACACTTGAACAAACGTTTAGGAAAACAAATATATACAATATTCACACACTTAGAAGTATATAAGTTATTACGATGTTTTAATATATTAAACACCAATCTCCGGCAACGACGCCAATTTGATGTTGAGTAAAATCAAATGTAGGTATTTTGTTTTATCGTATCCACAAGGATTAGAGCGATATCAAAATTGTTCAATATTTTCTATTTATTGTAAGTAGAAGTTTTCGAGATGTTTGATTAATAAGTTACTAAAAGTAAAATGCGTATAATAAATAAAGATGGTTTCAGGGGGAATAAACTTGTTGGGAATTTGTGTTCATTCACCAATTAAATATGCACATCACGAATCAATTATACACATCTTAAGTATGTTTCAATATCATTATATATCGCTCACAAAAAGGTTCATGTCTAAACCTTGATGAGGTTTCTACCTTATGATTTAATCGACGATTTCTCATCCTATTAAACTATACAGTAGCATTAAGCTTCGATACTTTTGGTAAATATTAAACCTAAACCTATGTCTAGCCTTTAGAGTTTAACAAATGTTATCTTAGATCGAGATTAGAATCATATTTGTCAATATCAATTCAATCCATGAAATAAACGGTGAAACAAAGATAACATCAATTTCGATTCATACATAAATTGCGTATAACGCCATGATTAATGAAAATACATATTATTTCGACGAACTACAACCAATCCCAATAAGAGAGGGATTAGGCTACTCATGGTAGTTTTAAACACAATGGAAGAATTGATTTGAACAAGCACCAATGACGATTTCCCGACTCTTGATGTGTATCTTGGTCCTTCTCCTTACAACCTCTTATATTCCTAGTGTCTACTACTATTACAGATGATAATATGTGATATTACAATGGTAAAAATTGAATATCTAAACTAAGATGAGTTTTGTCTATTTTATAGCAGTTTCGGCTGCCTGAGTTTGCTATGCAAAGTATCTATTGCTTCTTCACTAAGTTTTTGAATCAAATCGTCTTCAGGAAACCTCCAAAGTTCGCTAAGCAAAATGTGACTAGCTTAGCAAAGTTCCTTTCTTCAACCTTAAGTGTTTTCAAAATATCTTCTGAAACGACCAAAGTTCACTAAGCGAGGGCCCGAGTCGCTAAGCGAACTGGCTTCGTTGCTGGAGAAACTGGTTGCAAGTTCACCAACTTCAATCGTTGGATGCTCGCTAAGTAAACTTTTCGCCGCAATGTTCTCTTAGCAAAGTGTCTATTTCCTGGTTTTAGTTTAAGGACCATAACCCGCACAATTGCAAACCAAACCCAAGTAAACTTCTACAAACCATTTTGATTCAATAATTAAGGCTTTTAGGTAAGAAACTTGTCATGTATGTAAGATAAATGTTATGTTAGAATGTGATATTTTACCATGAATGAAACATTTATTAGTGGGTATAACAAAATACCATACCATTTTATTATAAATCTCATCACTGGCCCTTTTATGTTATAGGTTCTCATAATAAATGATCCCCCACACTATATTAGCTATGTTTATCAAGCATAGGTTGGACTTATTACATGTTTTATAAAGTTAAGAAGATGTTTATCTCCAAGTTGCTAGGATGTCCTAATGTCAAAAATATTCATAGGTTTTTATATTCACCATGGTAGTAATCATTGAGTATAACTCCTAGACATAAAAGAAAGCCAAATGTGATATCCCCTGGCATACAAAACCATAAGTATTTTTGTATTTTGGACCATAATATTATATATATGACTTAAAACACTACAAATCCTAATTCGTTCATGTAATAATACAAACTTACTAGTACTTTATAGTCGTAGAATTATACACACTGGATCAAACTACATAAATAAAATTTATGTTTATTGTCTTGTGATTAATCTTATATTTTATTTTAAATTATTAGTTTCTATTTTAACAACGATATCTACATGTAAGTTAAGAAGAAGTAGAAGACTTCTCCCATATGGATCACAAAATCTTGAATGACAAATAAAAATATAATAAATAAGGGAGGAAAATCACCAAAGTACAACAAAGATAAACAGAAAGTATAAAAAATTGTCATAAGACAACTAAAAAGAAAAAATAGAAACAAAAGGACAACACACAACAAACACAATCCAACTATCCAGTTTTTAAAAATCAGAACAAACCAATCGATCAAATCGATTGAAACGAGAACCGAAAGGGTCATCAAATTGGTTTGATTGTTGAATTGGGTAAGCTATTGAACCATTGGGAACCGGTCAAAACTAGTGAACAATGGTTTTAAAAAACCAACAGGTTACATGATTGCTTATTTTCTAAGATAAAACGATGTCGTTTTGATAATTTTTTGAAAATAAAATAAAATATAAATATTAATAGACTTTGTTCAAAATTATTTGGAACAACTTTCCCTCCTAAGAATTAAATTTATTAGACTCTACAATTATTTTATTATTCAATTTATGTTCTAATTAAACTTTGTTGAAAATTTATCTGGATTTGTGTTTTGTAATATTTTATTGTGTGTAATGATTATGTTTACAATTTAAATTTAAAGAATTAACATGTGAAATTATGAAATTTTGTAGGTGTCGTGATTTTTTTTAGAGACAGAGTCATTTGGTTCCACTGGTTTAATAACTATATAGTTTTGTTATCTATACCAATTTATTTAACGAGCTATCTGGTTTAATATGGTTTACTCATGTGGTTTGACCAATAAAATAACTCTTCTGAACTTAGGTTACGACACAAAGCATTCTGAAGACCAAGTGGCAAAGACTCTAAAGAATGTGATTATGAAGATTTCAAGACTTGAAGTTCTTCTGAACTTAGGTTACGATACAAGGTTACAAGACCAAGTGCTGAAGACTCTGAAGAATGTGATTATGAAGATTCCAAGACTTGAAATTTTTTCAACCTTTGGTTACGATACAAGGTTCTTCTAAACCAAGTGCTGAAGTCTCTGAAGAGGAAGATCTGAAGACTCCGAAGACTTGAAGTTTTGATCAACCAGAAGTTAGATTCTCCACTTCTAAACTCATGCTCACAGAAGCCTCTGAAGTGCAGAAGGAAAGAAGATAACATTAACGTGGTACAACACTATGTGGTACAATAGTACATGGTACAAAAAAAACGTTTCATTCCACTACCATGAAGGATGGACGCTGCTTGTGTAGAAGCATATTTATTTGTAAACAAACTTGTTATCAAACAGTTGTTTGATTTCCTTGAGAGACCAGTTGGGTCAACTTCTCAAGAAGTCTATGATAGTTAGTCTTAGAGATTGTTAGTCACACACAGTAGGTGTATGTAGGTGCTAGTTACTGGCGGTTGTCCATGCAAGTGTAATTAGTTTGGTTATAGTAGATAAAAATATTGTGTTATTTATCGCTTTCATATATTTCAATCTTCATAAAAGCAAAAAACATTCAAGGGGATTATTATTAAGAGCAAAAGATTTCAAAGGATAAAACCCAATTTAAACCCCGTCATTTCTTGTGTTTTTCACGCCTTCACATTAAGGATAACTATTTGCCTCTATAACCACTTAAAGATTCTATATCATACAAGTATGGCTAGTTCATAAGTAATAAAGATGAGAAACCATCTAAACCAAATACAAACATAAGGTACAAGAGATATTATTGGGATTAAGGATCACTAATATATTAGACAAGTTTTCTCTAAACAGTAGTCTATCTTGCAAAATTTATTAAGAGAAGACTGAAAACTTATAAGAAGTCTTACTTATCCAGATAAAAGGGAGGATTATAAGGAGAGGTTAAACTTATCCTCCGAGCAAGTTAAGCAAAAGCCACTATGAAAGTGTTATCCCTAGCATGCTTTCAAGTCCACTTATTTCTATCTAGGGAAAGAGTAGCATCTTTAAGCAGCGATATAAGCTCCTCAAAAAATGGTAGATCTCTAAGAAAAAAGGGTCTATACCACCTAAAGTCCCGAGTTAAGGTCCCATCATCCACCAAACTAATCTCTCCCATCAACCCAACATACTGGGCAAAGTTAGAAAATAAACCAAAGAACTTAATCTTTAAGGGGATGGTCCCAAATTAAGGGTCCTTCCAAAACGATGACTACCTAACCCAAATTTTCTAATGGAACTATCAACAAACCAATATGAGCTATCATCCTATTTAGACCTAAAAAGAGACACTATTTTTCATTAGGAAGAAGTATAGCATAAACCCTCAGTTACCCCACACAAAGAGAGAAAAAAATTGTAACTACATATCTAACTACAAGAATATTTCTAAAACGACTTGGATCCACAATAATTAGCCTCTATACCCATTTTCCAAAAGAGAAAGATATCCCTCATTCCTAACCCTCACCATTGTCCTTTGGTTTACAGACATCTTCCCACTCAAATCCAGGACATCTTTGAAGCACATTTTGCCTGACCCCAAAGGAACCTTGTTTGCAAATTGATAAGCTTCTTCCAAACCGTTATAAGCATCTTCAAAAATGACCAAAAACTAGAATATCATTAAATATTAAATTAAGAAGAACCATTATACCGCCCAAATTGATATATTCATGCTTCTAAAAATTTAGTCTCTTTTCCAAGTAATTTCAAGGTTATGATTCACCCCTACCAGGAAACCAGGATAATTGAAAGGAGGAGAACCAATCTCGCAGTAGAGGAGACAATTGTAGAGAATAAAAAGACATAATCCACATTGATCCATATAAGACTACTCTTTGAAGAAATTTACTCAAATCATTGAAACCAACTCGAAATCTCTAAGAATAGCCTTAATTCTCCATAAATCCTTTAGATTGGGTTCAACCACTAAGAGACTATCATCATCATACTAAAGATGAGACACCACCGACCCAGATATGTCCATCCTGAACCCATAGTAAAGTTCATTTTCCCAATCCTGGCGACTATACCACTAAACCCCTTATACCCATTAGAAGGAAAAAAAATGAGATAGAGTGATGGATCCCTTTTCTTCAAATCCATTTGGATGTTGATCCCAAGATTATCCTAACCTAAAGATCACCATAATCGCAAGTAGGATATCCATTCACCATCACTACAAGATTACCAACAAAAATACAAACTCTCGTATAAGATCTCCACTTATCACTAAATATGAAATTGATAAGCATATAATCCAAGATGTTCCAACTAGTTAAATCATATGCTTTCTCAAAATCCACCTTAAGAACGAAGCAAACTCTTTTATATCTCTCGGTCAAGTCGACCACCTTATTGATAACCACCCCTCAATGAACCAATATTGTCCCCTTAAAAAAACTGATTGCTTAAGGGATATGAGATTGTCCATCATTGACACAAGTTTAATGGACAACACTTTAGCCACTCATTTGTGCAAGGATATCACCAAATAAATTGGCCTAAAATCTTCCAAATGAGAATGGAATTTACCATAGAGTTCAAAGTTACAAAGTATGATGCAAAATTACGAGGTAGAGATTCAAAATGAGGGAATTGATCAAACATAATCTCCATGTAAATTCTTAACAGATTTCAGAATCTTTTGTGGAAGGAGAAATTAAAACCATATGAGTTGAAATTTTGTTACCATCAACTAGCTAGGACATAATAGAGTCTAGCTCCTGGAGACTAAAGGGAGCTAACAAAGAAAGATTATTATCATTTGAAAGAGAGCAGAAAACTACATTCAGACGAGATCTATCAACATTTAATTCTTTAAAAATCTTGGTAAAATAACTCACTACCTCTTGTCTAAGTTCATAAACCCCTTCAATCCAAACCTCTTCATCATTTATAGCTAAGATATCATTTCTTCTGTTTCTAGTCTTAACGAATTCATGAAAATAGTCAGAATTAGTGTCCCCATCCTTAAGTCATTTAGACCTAAATCTTTGGAACAATCAAAAATCTTTAATCCTAAGCAAAGATCACATGTCAACAATCGCTCAAGATCTAAAATCAATCTCTTCAGCAGATAAGAGCCTAAGATTAACTAAAGATCAACACACCATATTTACATTCATTTTGATGCTATCTCCTTTATGAAACTATTTATCATAGTCCAAGGAAGTTTCACCATGTCTAGACGAATTTCACTCATGTTAAACTTCTATGAAATATGATTGTTGAAACATAACATCCATTTTTAAAAAAATATTTTACAGCTAAATTCTTAAAAAAGATCACACAATACAAAATTATTAATGCAAAGCATACTTACAAGTTGTGATTGTTTGTTTTAAACGTGTGCATGTGGTGACTGATGAGTCAAAATGCTTTTTGTGTACGACTGCAGGCCTGTGGTTGTTGTACAAAAGAGACACAAATGTTGAAAGTTGAAAAGGCAAACCCATTATTATCATTCAAGAAAAAATCACCACTTTGTACAGTCAAATACCAAATCGAGTACATAACTTTTCATGTATCTTCAATATCAAATAACTTTATTTTTCCTCTTCCATGTCAAAACACTCAAATAAACACTTCAAGCCTTTGTTATACATATACATAACATACATTACACTCAAATCTTTCCAATCAGCAATCAAAAAAATGTAGAAAATCAATAGGAGAAGGAGCAAGCAAACTCTTCCTAGTTAGGGTTGAGATATAATTAATCAGAAGATAATTAGTCTTCTTAATTAATAAATTATCATCTCATAATATTGAAGAAGGAAAAGGAGAAAGTGAATTTGTTGTACTTGTTCCCATAATACTTGATGAGTTTGGTTCTTCAACACTCTCCCAGAAAAGAAAGCTAGAACATTGTTGTTGCTGTTGATTTTCCACCCATTCATTCAACTCATGTCTCTGCAACTGCAATGATTCCAATGTTAATATCTCTCCTTCCTCATCCATGTTACAAGACTGCACTTGATCAATTGGCATCATGTTTTCCACATTATTATCTATCAATGGTGGCAGATTATAATTACTATTAGTATCATGAATGGTTGTAAAAGCTGTTGATGCTGGATGAGGAGGAGGAGGAGGAGGAGGAAGTGCCTGAACTTGATGATGGTTATGATGATGATGATGATGATGATGATTCAAGTTCCATGTTTCTGAGCTCAAATTCATGTTATCATGGAAGAACACTTCTGGTCTTATTACATTTGTATTATCCATTGTTGCTGTTGTGTCAAACATAAATAAAGGACATGTTGAAGAAAATAAGGTTTCTTTTGTTGTTACATTTTCTTGGTTGGTAAAGTAATTCTCCAGTTGATTGGAACTGTAATTGTACTGAGGATGATGATCAATAGTTTGTGGTGTATTAAATGATAAATTAGGAGCAGAAGAAGATGAAGAAGATTTTCTAATTTTCTTCTTGATCCATGAATTCCAATAGTTTTTTATTTCATTGTCTGTTCTACCAGGTAAGTGGCTTGCAATGTGAGCCCATCTGCATTAATGTAGTAATAATCACTTAAGTATGAATTAAGTTTTCTTGTTTAAAATTAAGACAAAACATATATCTTTGTAATTAAGATGCTTAAATAAAAATGAAATCTTAATTTGCAAGCATACTGGAGAAAAACATGGTTAGCATTTGGTAGGCTAAGATATATGCAAACACTAAAAATGGAATAGTAAATTTCAACTGACAAAATTGCCACCTTAACTTCCTCAAAACTACAGCTTTGAGGTTGATTGCTCCTATTCTCATGTTTTGTTTTTTTTTCATTATTGAGTTAGTATATATTGACAAATCTAAAGTACGGCCTCGAGAGAAACACTTTCTTAGAAGCCTTCGCCAACTGACCAATCTATGAACAACCCTTAGAGATCAGGTGTAACCTAATATCGATACTTCTTAATCAATTTCTTCAGCCCAACAATATTTTAGTTGCTTCAACTAGGAAAAGTACAGAACACTTGGGCATATATAAAAAGCAAGAAACTGATCATGATTCAAAATGCTTATTTGGTAAAGGTAGTATGAATAGTAGTGTGATTCAAACCTGTTTCCAACAACTCCATGAAGACTTATAATTAACTTCTCTTCCTCAGGTGTAAATCTTCCTCTTCTAATATCAGGCCTCAAATAATTTATCCATCGCAATCGACAACTCTTACCACATCTTTGAAGCCCTGCAAAATCATAAAGAAGAAAAAAGATGGTCAAAAAAATTTCATTTACTTTTTCATTTCTAAAATATAAAGCAAGAATTAGTATAAGAGTAATAAGAGGGTGCAGTGAGAGACCAGCTTTTTCTGGAACTTCACTCCAGCATCCATATCCATGAGTAGTAATGTATCGAATGAGTTTCTCATCTTCCTCAGGAGACCAAAGGCCTCTCTTAACCTTCTGTTGATTGCAGCATGAATGATGACCCATCTTTCTTCTTCTTCTTCTTCTCCTGTCTCTTTTTTCTTTACTAAATTGTACCTTCGATCATTCAGCACCCTTTTAATATATATATTTATTACCTTGATAACATGAGTGTGTGCAAGTGCAAATTGCAATACAATAGTTACCTCTCTCTTTCTCTCTCTTTTAAAACTACTGAGGGAACTGAAGTCGACATTTACAACCTGCATGTGGGACCTATATCTTCATCTAACCCTAAAGTGACGTTCTATCAACTTTATTCTCGCTATATAGTGTTACCATTTTCTACGTACATGTGTAGTAGTATTATATTACGTAACAAAATTGAGCTTCTTTGGTTTTATTACCACAATAAGACCCTACAAAGTGACATAATATACATAACGAAAGGAGATGAAAAAAAGAAAGAATAAAAAAGACGGAGTATTGTTGTTGGTTGTTTCCTGTCTGCAAACTAAATATTCAACAACGTCATTATACATCATGAGTGGATATATTTACTAGCTATGTGTGAAAGGGATAGGAAAGATTAATTTTTAATTTATCCACAAATTTAGTAAATTACTGCCTTTCATCTATCTTGTGCACTTTCTTAAAATAAAATAGAAAATGTTTGGTGTACACTTAATTGGATTTATACACTTTGAATGTGTAGGAAAATATAAATGTCATTGCAAAAAAAAAAAAAAAGAAGTCTATTTTATATTGAGTGTAATTTATTATGTGATTTGTAAGGTTAAAATTTACACTATTTTTCTTTTCAATTTTCTTTTTTAATGTGTTGATCAAAGAACCGTGATAACCAATTAAATAATCTCAAATAAAATTAATATGTTAAACAGTATAATTAAATCTACAAGAATATAAAGAAAAATAAATGATGAAAACACACACAACTTATTTGTTTAATTTTATCAAATCAATTTATTTTAACGAATAAACATTTTTTCTTGATTTATTATACTTAGAGTAGTTACTCTTATAAAATAAAGAGAAAGAAGTAAAACAACAAAGATAAAGACGAGAACAATTTTATATTATTTTATCGATGTATTTTATACAAAGAGATTGGTCCTATTTATAGGATAATATCCAGACATTATAATAAATATAAATTATTATAAATAAGGAATAAAAGTATTAGAAAATAATAACCCAATTGTTCATAACACTCTCTCTTAGATGTTTCTTTATTATATGTCTTATTAAAACCTTACTAGAGAACGCTCAATAGAAAAAATATATAGTGAAGGCAAAATAATATACTATCCTATTAAAATAAATTCATTTCTTCCCTCAGGTGAACGATTATTTCTTCGACGATGAAGATCAATCTTTTGTACTAGTTATTTAAAAGTTCTACTTGGGATTGACTTTGTGAAAGGGTCTGTAGAATTATCACATGAACGAATTTGTTGGATATTTATATCACCGTTCTTTTGAAGAACACGACCAAAAAAGAATTTTGGAGATATATGTTTTGTCCAGTCTCCTTTAATGTAACCATCTTTCAATTGAGTGATGCATGCAGTATTATCTTCATATATGATCATTGTATTTATTTTTTCATAGACAAACCATAGGTATTTTGTATGTGTTGAATTAAGGATCTCAGCCAGAAGCATTCTTGACTTGCCTTATGTAGTGCTAAAAGTTCTGCATTATTAGATGAAATTGCTGCTATTATTTGTTTCATCGATCTCCATGAAATTGCTATACCACCACATGGAAACAAATAATCAGTTTGTGTTCTACCATTGTGAGGATCTGACGAGTTCTACATCTGCATAATCTGTTAATTCAAATTTGGATACTATGGTATAAAACAAATCAATATCTATTGTACCCCCTAAGGTAACGAAGTATATGGTTGACTTCGTTCCAATGTCTTTGTGTATATGAAGAACTGTATCTTGCTAATAGTTTGACAACAAATGATATATCAATACGTGTAAAATTAGCAAGATACATTAGTGCTCCAATTACACTGAGATATAGTACTTCAGGACCAGACAATTTTTCATCCTTTTCTCGGAGTCTGAAAGGATCTTTCTCTATGTCTAATGATCTAAGAATTATTGGAGTAGAGAACGGGTAACATTTGTACATATAGAAGGGTGTTAACACTTTTTCTATATATCCTTCTTGATGTACAAATATTCCTTTGTCTAAATGCTCAATTTGTAAACCTAGACATAATTTTGCCTTTCATAGGTCCTTCATCTCAAACTCTTTCTTTAAATAATTCATAACTTTGGAAGCTTTTAAGGAGTTCCAATAATATTTATGTCATCCACATAGAAAACTATTATTACAAATTCTTTTCCTAATCTTTTTATAAAAATGCAAGGACAAAGGGAGTTATTTGTATATCCCTCTCTAAGCAAATATTCACTAAGACAATTATACCACATGTGTCCTGATTGTTTCAGCCCATGGAGAGATTTATTCAATTTTATGGAGTAACTTTCTCGAGATCCAGAATTATGTGCATCTGGTATATTGAACTCTTTAGGGAATTTCATGTAAATTTCACTATCAAGTGAACCATTCAGATAAGTTGTTACAATATCTATCATGTGAAAATTGAGCCCTTCATGTACTACAAGGCTTATTAAATATCGAAAAGTGCTTGCATCCATTACAGGTGAATATATATCATTAAAATCAATTTCAGGTCTTTGCTAAAATCCTTGAGCAACTAGTCGAGCTTTGTATCTCACGATTTCATTATTTTCATTTCGCTTTCGCGTAAATACCCATTTGTATCCAAATGACTTCACACCTTGAGGTGTTCGGACTACATGTCCAAAAACCTGTCTTTTGTAGAGTGAGTTTAATCCAGCTTCAATTATATCTTTCCATTTTGGTCAATCCTCACTTTGTCTATAATTTTTAATAGATGTTGGTTTCTGATCCTCTTCGTGATTTTTATCATTTAGCGCTAATTGTATGCAAAAATATCATCAATGTCGACTTCATGTGGATTCCAATGTATTCCATTTTGGACATAATTTATCAAAATCTCTTTATTTGCGTGATTTTTAAGCACATTATCAATCTCTTCTAGAGATCAAATGTTTATTATGTCTGAAGATTCTTCTAGATTTTCTATATCCTCACTTGCACCATTTTTATTCTTAGCTCCCTTTCTTGTTCGCGGATTTTTATCTTTGGAATCGATTTGTCTGCCATACTTGAGACGTGGTTGAGACTCATTGGATTGTCGGACAGGGATATCCATTTTTATTGGAGCATTTGCAACTGGTATATATGATTTAGTCACACCTTTTGGATCAGTGAATGCATTTGGTAATTGATTTTCTAAGATTTGCAGGTGAAATATCTTTTGAACTTCTAGTTCGCATTGTTTTGTTCGATAAACAAGATGAGATAATGATAATTCATTCCAACTAATCTCTTTTTCCAGCTTCTTGTTCTCTCCCCCTAATACTAGAAAAATTAATTCATCAAAATGACAATCAGCAAAGCAAGCAGTGAATAAATCTCTTGTTGTTGGTTCAAGGTACTTTATAATAGATGGAGATTCATATCCAACATATATTCCCATCCTCCTTTGAGGGTCCATCTTGGTGCGTTGAGGTAGAGAAATTGGAATATATATTGCACATCCAAAAATTCTTAGATGAGAAATATTAGGTTATTTACCAAAAAATAATTGTAAAGGGGAACAGGTGTGGTAACTCGTTGGCCTTATGCAGATCAATGTTGCAACATGCAAAATTGAATGTCCTCAAGCAGAAACTGGAAGTTTGCATCTCATAATAAGTGGTCTTGCAATTAATTTTATACATTTAATAAATTATTATGCAAGTCTATTTTGTGTATGAACATGTGTTACTGGGTGTTCAATGTCAAGTCCAATATACATACAATAATCATTAAATGCTTGAGATGAAAATTTTGCAGCATTATCAAGACGTATTTTCTTGACAGGATAATCGGGGAAATGAGCTCTTATTCGAATTAGTTGAGCTAGCAATCTTGCAAACGTTTGGTTGCGAGTTGACAACAAACAAACATGTGACCATCTAGTTGATGCATCCACTAAAACCATAAAATATCTAAATGGTCCACATGATGGGTGTATTGTCCCATAAATATCATCATGTATACGCTCGAAAAAATTGATAAATTTATTTTGAATTTTGGTTGTTGATTGCCGAATTATCAACTTCCCTTGCGAACAAGAGCTGCATGAGAAATTATTTGATTGAATAATTTCCCAGCTCATAAATTGACGACCACATGAATTTTCAATTATTTTCTGAATCATTATATAACCGGGAAGACCCAACTGGTCATGCCAAATTACAAATTTATTATTATTTGTAAGCCGCTGGTTTACAATGGCATTTTCTTCAATTGTACTAATATAAGTGTAGTACAAGTCAGAGGAAAAAGCCGGTAACTTTTTCATTACACATTTTGCGTCCAAATTTTGTTGTGTAATACAAAGATATTCGATACCTCCACCATCTTTTGTTTCAATATGGTATTCATTTAGAAGAATATCTTTGAAATTTATTAAATTTCTATTAGATTTAGAGGAATACAATGCATTCTCAATGTGTAATATTGTTCCTCCATATAACAATACACTGACTCTTATGGAGCCTTCAATTATGTTTTAGGTGTCAAATATAGTGCTGACATCAGTTTCTCGCTTCACTAAGTAAGAGAAATATTGTTTTATATTTTAAAATTGTGTGAGTAGTTGCACTATTAACGAGGCAAATATCTTCATTAATGGCGCAAGTGCCTACATTCATTCTTCTAAGTCTTGGAGTTTCGTGCAGATAACATGTTACAAAATAAGGAGAAAGAAATAAAAGAATAGAGGAAAGACGAGAATAATTTTGTATTATTCATCGATGTATTTTCTACAAAGAGACCGATATTATTTATATGACAATATCCAGACATTATAAATTTATAATAAATACAAATTGTTATAAATAAGGAATAAAATTATTGGAAAAAAATTATCCAATTATTCATAACACTTATAAAATATTACAATGAATTATAAGAAAATATACTTATAAGTTTATAAGAACATTTTATGTTTTCTACTTAATTATTTTGAAATTATGTTATATGTAGGGACATATGTTGGCACGGATGTCTAATCTAATGTGTTTAACATCTTAAATCAGAATTGACATATAATAGAAAATAAGATGATAAATCATAACACAATAAATAACACAAGAGTGTGTCACCTACGTTTAGGAGACTTCCCACCCAAGAAAGTAAATTCTCTCTTTAATAGTTTTGTGACAAACACCACACCGTTAATGAACAAACACAAGAAACCATTTTAGGTTTGCAAAATGAGAGAGAGAGAGAGAGAGAGAGAGAGAGAGAGAGAGAGAGAGAGAGAGGGAGGGAGGAGGAGGAAAGAAGAAGAAAATCAGGATTAGTTAACTATTTTACTATTCAATTTCTCGATTAAGGTACAAATATCACAAGCGAATAGCAACAATCAATGCTCCCTCAATAACTTGAGAGATCCAATCTATTTATAGACTACTAAACTAATTTAAGTAACAAGCTAACTTAAATAATTGGGCTAATAGGCTGGCCCAATTCGACTTGTTAATCAACATAGCATATTTTGATTGTTGCATGCTTGAATGGACTTCTACTACATGCTTGTCCTCTGTCGAATTAAGAAGCTAACCTTGTAGAAAATAGAGTTCGATCCAAAATACTACAAATCTCCACCTTAGAAAAAACTTACAACATTATGGGAACAAACTAGATTTCTTCATACAACTTTATCAACTGTATATAATGGAAAACTTGTAACTTGGTAATGATCATATCAACAACATTATCTTCATTCGAAATCTTCAACACTTGGACTTCTTCACACTCGATTACTTCTCAAACGAAATGCAATCTTACATCGATATATTTGGTTAGCTCGTGAAAAATTGAGTTCTTTGACAAGTGTATTGTACTTTGGTTATCACATTTAATAATTATTGTTTGACCTTGAAGTCTTACCTCCTTAACAAAACCTTCAAGACATAATGTTTCTTTCACAACTTTAGTGAGGGCAATATATTCCGCTTCAGTGGTTGATAAGGTAATAACCTTCTGAAGTGTCGCTTTCAGTTTTCGTTGTTGTTGTTGTAACAAACAAGATGTCGAATGACCTGGATAGAATATCGTGTTCGACATCTTCTTGGTTCAAGTTTAGTACATCCTTTTAAACATGTTACAACATAAATTAGTTTTACCAAAATTACTATCAATCATACAATTAGAGAATTAACACTTTGGATACATATTTCTTGGTGGAAAACTCATTGTCTAGTATAAAGAGACTTCCATAAAGCGCACACACACACATCCAACCATGCCACATAGCGTTAAAAATGAATCTCCACATATTATAATCAAGAAAATCCCAACTAAGTGATTCATAAGATTTTTCAAAATCTACCTTGAAAATTAGACAATTTCTCATATCCAAGTCTTGTTTAATGGTACTAATTGGATGGGATCGTGGGATCGTATTCTCCATAATTGAATGCAACCTACTTGCCAGCACCTTAGAAGCTAACTTATATATAAACTCCATCAGAGAAATGGTTGGAAGTCACCTAGTTACATTAGAGAGACTGCCTAGGGATAAAAGCAATGAGGAAAGTAGTTTTGCATAGAGAAAAAACTAGTAAAGCATATCATTAATTTCACCCCTTATTTAATACTAGGACTTCTTGAAAAAATAAGAGTTAAACTCATTTGGCCATGGGATCTTATTCCCATCATTAAAAGCCATAACCACATCTAACTCCGCTAGCATGAAGGACACTAGAAAACTTAGATTATCCTTAAAGGAAACATGATTTATCTATATATTTGTGTTCGATGCCCATACATAACCTCAAAGTATTGCAATGTAAAATAACAAAGGACGTCCTATGGAAACATGATTTATCTCTATATGATGTTGTTGTTTTTGTTATTGTTGTTATTGTTGTTTTTATTATAGAGATGAGCGATTCAACCACCACCTCTCCAACAAATGTGGGTTCCACTACTAAGACTAAAATTACAAGAATTTCTATAGGTTCCATGATGATGACCAAGTTGACAAAAGTATGCAACAACGATGTTAGGATGACAATCAATTTATGTATTAAAAGTAATAAGTGTTTTGGTGAATATGCTACGACTTTGAAGAGTTACGTGGAAATTTTGGTAGAAGCAAAGGGAATGATTTTATAGACGAGTAGAGGAAGGATGATCTTGAATGGAAAACAAGTATATGAATCGATGTTGGGGTATTTATTTTGAATTCCAGGATTTGTTTTACAAATATATATGACCATTTATATTTTTCTTTAATACTAATATCAACTTTGTTAGGTAAATTTAGAATTTTTTATTATTCCAAAAGATGATAGTAAGCTAGAAAAGCAAAAAATTTCATATGTTGTTTGTTGGTGCACATCTCACAACAAATTATATTAAAAAGTCAATGTGTAACTTAAAGCCTACACTTGAGATGTATAGTTTTATTGATGAGGAGATAATTATTAAAGAAAAATGAAAATAAAGAGAACAAGAGTTGGGAGATCCTTTCTAATCCTTGATAGCATTCCATCTCTTTCATCATGCCATGGGAGATGGAAGAGATTACGTCAAATATATGGAGGCGAGTTCAAATCAGAGGTTACATGTGTAGTTGCTGATAAGATTGTAAGTAGATTCATTTTTTAAAATTATTAATTGTAGTTAATTCACTTTAGTAATGAAATTTTATCTGTGTTTTAATAATTGATGATTGAAAAAGTCAATGTTGATGTCTTTGTTCCACAACAACTCCACGCCATATTGGTATAAGTGGTTGGAACAAAAGAGCATAGAGGAAGTGTTTGTGGTATTGGATGATGTGTCATCTTGAGGTTATTTATTGGACCATATTCAAAGAGTGACAAGAGGATGGAGGGATAATACAAGGGGTGATAGAGGAAAGATTAGAAAAGAAGCGGGTGATTATGGGAGAGTGTTTGACCCAGGATGTGCATGAGATTTTGACATGGAATGAGATTAAGGTAAGTATAAGTTTGGCTTTAGAACTTACTTTTCATATGTTTGATTAAAAATATGATTAGGCTATTGTTTTTGTTCGTGTTCTTACAATTATGTATGTGTTACTGCTATTTTTATCATGAAACAATTGAAATAGAATGGTCTACTCGCCCACTCCAATTTAAATCTATCTGATAAATTTATTTGGATGGTGCAAGCATGAAAGGCAATTGTTCAACCCTCATCACAAGATTGAGACTTAAATTCCTCAACCTCGTTCATTACCAATATTGACAAGCCTGTAAGAGGATATGGGAGACTCCTTCGAGACACAATTACAATATGAACTAGATCAACTTTATATAATTCAAAAGAGTTTTATTATGGATCTTGTGTGTGGTACTAATTGGTTTGACATAATCATACTACAATTATGGTGTACAAACATACATCTTTTATGGTAATTTCAATTTATATTCATTATTCTCAAATAATTCTAACGTCAAGATTCATATTAAAATTTAACTTATGTGTTAATATTTAGGTGTACACATTAGATGTGTGGAGAAAGAGATTTACAAAAAGTATGGTTTCTTAAACCGCTTCAGTATTCAATATGTTTAACATGCATTAAATGATATCCAAACATACATGCAAAATAAGTTAATTCAAGAGAAAAAAGATCGTTATCTATGACCACTTATTAATTTGTAAGTATATATGAATTTATTTTTTCTCTTATTTATTATTCAATTTTCTACCACTTATTAGTTATTTTGAATGTTCATGCATTGATCATTGACAACTAATAGTTATTTGTCCTACAAAAGATAATGTAATTATGTTATGTTTATTAGAAAATCATCTTCATTCAAAGATAAAAGATATTACTAGCGCGTAAGCGATATTATTTATAGTACTAAAATTCTCACTCTACTTTAGAATAGCTTTGTATATGTTTAATTTTTTCTAACATGTAGAATAGTGGAGTGATACAATCTTTTTTTTTTTTTAAAGCAAGTGGTATTATTTGTGACATTCTTTTATTTTTCAGTAATGTGTTTTTTGTGTGTATTAATCATTGTATAAAAATTATTTGTAGACGCATCGACAACTAAATTAATATGAATGTGGATATTATGTTATGAAACACATGTTGAATATTGTCTCTGGAGACATTAGTTATTTATGGATTAAGGTAATCACTTTATCCATATATACATGTAATCTATTTATGCTAGCTATTAAGATAACGTTGTTGTTAGCTAATAAAAAGTTTATGTTGTTGTTATTCTTGAGATTTAATGTTCAATGTTATTGTTATTGTGTTATCCTAATTTAAATTTTGCTCAAATTATAGATGTTTAACGATCAGACACCATTCACACAAGAAGATATAAACAATGTTTGTTCATGTTGGGATGGTTCCTTCCTAGAATTTTTTATTTACAAGAACACTAATTTCTCTAGATTGTTGCCTTGATAATTGGTTAATCATTTGTATATATATTTTAGTTGTTTGTAGAAGGATATATATTTTAGTTTCGTCGTAAAAAATGTATGTGTGTCATTTTGAATTTGTTGTAAATAATGTATTTGATATATATATAAAGTGTTTTGTTTTTTTTTTCCCGTAAAATGTGTATATATAGGTTTTATCCAAAACAATAAAGGTTAAAAATAAAATCATATAATTTTTTTCTTCATAAAATAAAGGGTTTCCCCTATGATATTAAAAGTAACTGAGAGGATTGTTGTCGGGGATCAAACATATGACTAGTGGCACTTATTCCCTCTGTTGTCACTTGTCAGTTTATCTAATGGAAAAATGACGATCTTTCCATAGCATTTTTTGTTACCTCGCCCATCAAGATTATATAAAACTCTTTTTTCAACTAAGGTAAAAACACTTATTTGCAGCAGTGACATTTATCTATTAAATCACTTATGTCTTGAGAGAACAGCAAGAGTAACTCTTGTGTTCCGTCATACCTTA
Source organism: Vicia sativa (assembly GCA_021764765.1). Classification (NCBI taxonomy): domain Eukaryota; kingdom Viridiplantae; phylum Streptophyta; class Magnoliopsida; order Fabales; family Fabaceae; genus Vicia; species Vicia sativa. The sequence continues at coordinate 143,350,488 of CM038797.1, forward strand.
TATTGATGTGCCCTGGTTGAAAAGTTTTCATATGACTTGTCGGGATGATGCATTCTTATTGTCGAATTCAAGTGTGAATGATTTGTACCACATTGACTATAAATGAGCAAAATATTTTATATATAAGAGGGGTGAAATACTCATATATCTAATGTGATAAGATGTTAGGTGGAGATGTGACATCTCTTTCTCTTATATTCCTACAATATTTATTCATTGTCGCTTCTGAACTCTCTCCAATAAGTAGTATCTGAGCTCTAGTTCGATTTTGTGCGAAGCCGAAGTGAATCTCAATATAAGATGTGGAAAACTTGCACTTCAAAAAATTATTGAATTAAGTATGAGTAACTAGACATAATAACTACAACAAATAACGTTTTTCATGTCGAAGCTTTCATCTCCAACATGCTAAAAACCGAGAGGATATATCATGGGAGCACAATATATTTTTTTTTTAATAAGATAAACATTATATTATGTCAGCATTATAAAAAACAGAGGTAAGAAAACTATAATCTAGCGCCCTTTTCTGTAAGAATTTAATAAACCTATTATATCAATTTTCTTGAGAACCGAGGTAATATAAATATAACGAACCTCGCTTCGAATCTCTGTTGTTGCATTTAAAACTTTTTTCTATGATTTATCACTTTGAGTCTTTTCTAGATGCCATTTTTTTTGTTAATTAGTAATTCTAAAAAAAATTGTTAATCAAGAATATGCAATAATAGAAAAATAAATATTTCATTGATAATAAGAAAATAACACAAAAAAAACTACTCAAAAAATTCAAATTTATCATTCCACTCTGTCATACCCCAAATTTTGACCTAATATACCACTTTACATTTGCATCATTTGCATAACTAACAGCTCAGACAGCATTAATCGGGTGTGGATTTCACAGGTCAAAATTAGGGTTTCATCAGATTTTCATCTGATTCAAAAGGCAACCAATTAGGGTTTGAGTTTTTCTCACCTCATTTGATCTATCTTGATCAAAATATCAGCCTTCAATCTTCAGATATCCATTTTTTCTCATAGATCAATCGAGGATCGACCAATTAGGGTTTTGATCGAGCAGGAGTTTTCTCTGACTTTTTGAACAAGAAATGACTTTTTTGGATAGAGATTGGTCATTATATCCTAGTTACAACATCTTGACCTAATTTCTGGATTCAAAACATCACAGAAGTTCACAGACTTTATCAGTCAATTTCAGAAACATCTGATGAAATTTCATCTACACTGAAAAGTCAAACTTTAACTTTTGGTCAACTTTTTCAAAACAAAAACTTTTTCAATCATCAAAATACTTCAAATGATCCATCATGATCATAAAAAATCAAAGAATTTGGAAAAGTCAACAAAAAGTCAAAAGTTTCTATACTTAGAAAAATTTCTAAGTGTTGAAATTTCTTATTTTTTCCAAACTTCATGCCATTGTTTCACATAGTTCCAATTTGAATTGGAAAAAACTCAAAACATGAAAGTTGTAGCTTGTGAAACAAGCTTTCCAAAATGTCCAAGAAATCTCAAATCCATGGAGTGTAGCTATACTTTTGAAATTGAAACATAAGGCTCCATGAACTTGATTTTTCAAAAGTCAAAACTTCAATTATAGGTCATTTCTTGGTTTCTTCATCTAGAAGCTTTACAAACTTGCCAAATTGATCATTGAGCTGATAAATATCAGCTAGATATAATTGAGATTGGATAGAATCAATTTGAATATTTTTCACACATGGTAAAAAGAGGAAACTTCCTTTTGCTTTTGAAAAGTCATTCTTACCCCTTAAGGCATCTTTGATTTTCCAATTGCCATGTACTCTTGCCTAACATTTCAGAATCTTTTGGCCTATAAATAGATCACATTTCAAGTCTAAAACTACACCAAAGCAATGCAAATCCATGCTTTCTCTCTTCTTACTTGAAAATCAAGAAACATAGTCATGTTGGAGAAACTTTGCATTTTTGAAAAATTGTGAATAAACATAGGATCTTTGGTGTCAAACACATTCCATAATCAATTTTAAACTTGTTTGAATCATAAAATCAACCCAAGAACAAGTGGAAATCAGAATTGAACTTCATATTTTCAAAGTTGCATAAACTGCCTAAGCATTCGAATTTGAAGTTTGGCTTGATTAATTTATGTTCTAATCATCCTAACACCTTCCATGTACCTCATATACATGATCCAGATCATTGGCAAGTAACTGTAACAGGTTTTACATCGAAATCGAGCATCCATTTTTGAACTGTGCAGGTCGACTTGGGTAGCATAATTGAAGCAAGCTCAAAGCAAGCAGACCACTTCCATAGCTTCCATACATGCCGATGATGTTGTAGCAATCCACAAACAAGTTCTGGAAACACGTTTGCATCTTCTTCGATCTCAACTTGCACAGGTATGAACATGAACTGTGATATCCATATTCTTTGAACTTAAACAAAAAAACTCTTGGCCAATCTTTTTCTGCACCTAACACGATCATAAGCCCTCAAGAAAATCAAAGAATCATCAACTATGCATCATTTAATTTGAAATTTTCAGTTTAGGGTTCATAGTGTTCTTCAAAACTTAAATCATTATGGGCTTAAAATAAATGCAATTAACAGTTACTATCATGTTCGTTGTTCAAAATCGAGCAAGTTTCGTTTTTACTTCGTCCAATTTCATTGAGAAACAAGGATTCTAGCATGGATTCTTGAATTTGAAGATCAAACACGAAGAACAAGCTTCGCGCGTGTTCTTGAGCTTTTTTCAAATTCAAATATTCCAATGTTATTTTAACACGTGTTTTGGTCCACTAACACCAGCGTGCGTTTGTCCCAGTGGTAGCTTGCTTGCCTTTAAGTCTTTCTGACACGTGTGCTACCCAATGGTCATGGGTTCAATCCCTCACAAGACCATTCTTTTTCATAACTTTTCATATTTTTCATGTTTTTTTACAAAACTTTCACATTTTTTTAACCAATCAAAACTCCTCATTTTGAGGTGATTTTTTGTACACTTGTCAATAAATACATCTATTTTATGATAGTGCAAAATTTTCAGAAAAACTTTCATCGATTATATTTTAATCGAGCGAAAACGACGTTCGAGCACTTTTCAAACCTCCTTTTAAAGGTGAATTTTCAAGTTTTCGACTTCGATTTTTTCAAAACTTCTCATAAATGAACCTCACATTTCAAAACATTTTCAAATCATTTTTCAAAACATTTCATCAAAACTTACATCTTTTACCACGATCGATCCGATTTAAACGTTAAAATCAAATTCATTTTCTCTAGAATTTCTCAATCGATCATGGGCCACCCTTATGGTGTAAGTCCCAATCCTTTTATGTACATATTTAGTTTTACTTGTACATACTCAAATCATCATTGTCAATATTCAAAAATAAACAAATTTCTTTCGTTTGTTTTCATTCGTTTGTTTATACACCGATACCATTGGTATTGAAAGGAGCATTATTCCCTGTGAAACTGCTTTCAAACCAATGGGCCTCCCTCACGGTGTAAGTCCCATAACATTCTTTTATGTACATAATATTTCTTTGTACATATCAAACTCTTTCCAAACACATATAAATTTTCATCTGTACATAACACAGATATTTTTTATACTCAAGTACAGACAAACTCCGAATATTTGTCTTCACTTCACTTGAGTATACACAAACCAACATTCTTTCATGTACATACATATCTTTTCTTTGTACATATCAATTTCTTTTCATACAAACTTTCATCTGTACATAATATAGATACTTTTTTCAAACACAGATAAACTTCGATCGTTCGTTTGTGTTTCGTCTGTACATATACACTGAATACCATTGGTATTGAAAGGAGCATTATTCCTTGTGAAACTGCTTTCAAATCAATGGGCCTCCCTTATGGTGTAAGTCCCAACCCCCTATGTACATCCATCTTTCTCTGTACATAAATACTCGTTCGTGTACATATTCATTTCCTTGTACACAGTTCAAACTTGTAAATAATCAAGTTACGCTCGTTTTAAACGTTCGTTTCACAGACACTTGTTTATATTTCATAAACTTCTGTAAATAAACATCATGCATTGTTTATATTTCCTTCATAAACTCCTGTGAATACATATCACACACACACACACACTTGTTTATACAATTGTCTAATTATAACATAACAATTAGTCTAACCAATAGGTTTCCCCACAGTTGTAGCCTCCGCTTGGGCTTCATACAAGATAATTCATCTCCAGCATGAATTTAGCCTCCGCTTGGGCTTTATACAAGATAACTCTCCCCACAGAGTTCAGCCTCCTCTTAGGCTTCATATAAGAAAAACTCATTCATCTGAGTTTAGCCTCCGCTTAGGCTTCATATAAGACAACACTCCCCTGTTGAGTCAGCCTCCTCTTGGGCTTCGTTCTCTTGGGCATCATACAATGAAAGAGACAGGAAATCTCTTAAACAGCCTCCTATTGGGCTTCCAATACAAAGAATCACCCGCGCTAAGATAGAACCCTGAAAGGATGGTTTCCCGGTGAAATCACTTTCAAATCCCCAGTGAGTAAAATTTCCCGGTGAAATTGCTCTTAATTCCAAAAGGATGGTTTCTCGGTGAAATCCCTTTTAACACAAAGCCAACCATACCCTATAGCTTCCTCTTGAGCTTCATACAAGGACCCTCGATGACCCTCGGAATGCCTCCTCTTGGGCTAACAATACAAGGACCCACGGGCTTCTTAAAAGCATCCCTTTAATCCAACCAATTTCTCCTTGAGATTTAGACATCTATCATCTCTATGGAAGAAGTATCTCATCTATCACATCACATACAGTCAAAAAAATTTCAAACTCTTTTCAAACTGTTTTCAAACAAAACATCTCTTAATTGTAAGTGGTAACGCTTGTACACTCAAGCAAAACACCCAATGCTTACAGTTAAAAGATTCAAACATCTTTTTTTTAAAAAAAAACATCTTTCTTAAACATGTAAGTGGTAACGCTTGTACACTCGAGCAAAACGCCTGTAACTTACGACGAAAGATTTTTATCAATCAAACTTTTCAAAAATGTATGTGATGAAATAGATTAGATACATTTTTTATTAAGATGACATTTGTCTGTCTCTTACTAACATCCGTTGCTTTCCACTAGCATAAGTGGGAACTACGATTGCTCGACTTTCTCAACATCCTTTTGAGAATACGTAGGCACAAGGTCTCATCCTTGCCGAGCAAATTTCTTTCTCTCTCAGACCAACAAACCATAGAACCCTGTAGATCCGAGCTACAAATGCTCTGATTCCCACTAGGGGATATGTATGCAGAAGATCCACATATCTTTGCGAGCACAATAATAACAAACACTAGAATCCCACATAATCTATCTTTCTTAAAATCCCAAAGGAGAAACTTTTCCAATCATAGAAATAGCAATTAAAACACACAAACATATCAAATATATTCATATATAAAGCTATAGATAACTATATATATTTAGGGTGCTCCATCTATTCCTTTATATAACAATCCCCTTACTCGAATCTCCCCAATGCGTTGCGTCTAGTTTGCGCTAGTTACGCATACCAATATCAATTGAGGGTATTTCACTTTCCCTTTTCATAATCATTAAATCATCTTTCTTGTGTTGAAAATAATAAAGCTTGATGCTCGCGGCATCTTTATAAACAAATCAAAAGAGTAAATCGTTTCGAGCCAGAGAATCCGAATTCACGTTCGCATCCTCTAGCGCGTCACCTTTTAACGCGAACACACTCAACTCTAATATCACCCCTAATTACTGCTAACTTGTACAAAAGTTCAGAAAGAACTCTTCCATGAGGTATGAGGAAAGTCGTTTCCTCTAGAGAAATGTTTATCATTTCCTTCAAGAAGTTGAAAATGGTAAGAGGAATATCAACTCTCATATTGTATGTGAGGAATAACAAGAGATGTTTGTCATACCAAGTAAACGTTTCCAGATCTTTCTCTCTTGGGTAGAGATTTGCCACTAGAAGAAACCAAAATTTTACAATTGGGGTTATAGAAGCAGGACTAGAGAGATTATTTTGGTTGGCATAAATTCGATGAAGGTAGGTTGCATAGACACTATTGAATTCATAATGTTCAACACAAGTACCAAACAATTCTCAGTTGATTGTCATAAGAATCAATGATGGAGTAATGTATAACTGGGTGGCATTGACATAGAACTTGATGATTTTTCATGACCATCTGGCACAACAGAGGCATTGAACTAGAACTCTTTAACTAGGTTAGGGTATATGGGGTCATGTTAAAGTAATCATTCAACTTTTGTTTGTCAACAGTTTTCCTCAACTTTTGTTTAAAATGTTCAAAATCATTGAAATCAACATACTTTTCATTGATAACGAACAACAAATTTGCATCTATTTTTTATAAGAAAAAAAGGACTTTGAAACAAGGAAATGAAGAGTTGGTAATGAGACGTTGAAAATAGAAAAAGAATTTGAAACAAAGAGTTGATAATTAGACGTTTAAATAGCTCAAAGCCTCCTTAATAATCCAAAAGAGACGTTACGACTAGAATATAGATGATCATTGCTATTTTATCTAAGTGATATGATTCCAATGCATGTGTGTCACATTGGTGTTCTAACCTATGTTTTAATTGTATTTTTTTAGTTGTAACATGAATGTTCTAACCCGTCGATTTTCCATAAAAATCGAGGGAACATTTAGCGTTAAAATTGAGGGCTAAAATTGAAACCTCTAATTTAATTGTAGTTTTTATTTGTAAATTAAATGTTCTAACCTATTGGTTTCCTAAATATCGAGGTAACATTCGAGTTAAAGTTGAGATATTTATCAAATCCTAAATCAAATTCTTGTCGTCCATTTCATGACTATCAGTGCTCAAGATATTATCATCAGTGATCTGCGTGAAATATAAATAACTTCCATTATAAAAGCATTATGAAAATATCCACTTTAAGATTGACAAGAGTCTTTGTCATGAAGAGTTTTCTATGATGGATTGCAATAGCAGAAAATTATTTGAGTTTAAGGTTTGTGTTCTTAAATATTTATTTGAGCAGAAAATCATTTATTTATCTAACTCTTTTTTGTTCATATCAGAAACAAATGCGAGTAAAAGCCATAGGGAATATCCAACATCATGAAGAGTTTAAGGTTTGCAGAGTGTTTGCCATGAATAGTTCTCTATGATGGATTGCAAGAGCAAAAAATTATTTGGGTTTAAGGTTTGTGTTCTTAAGTATTTATTTGAGCAAAAAATTATTTATTTATCTAACTTTTTTGTCTAACCATTTTTTTCATATCAGAAACAAATACAAACAAAAGCCATAGAGAATACTTTTTTTTTGTTGGGAGAAAGGAGTTTACCAAGCATTTGATCTTCCCCATAATATTTTGATCTTCCCTAGAATATCAAAGAATTGAAGATCCAACATATGATCTTCATTGACAATTAATTTTTTTTTGTGTAAAAAATGCAATAATTTGGATAAACACTATAGTTTGTAAATAAATTATTTTTTATTAATGTTCTGTGTAAACAATATAACGAGTTTTATTTAAAAAAAACTAATAACCTCTCGATTTTATTAATAAACTGGGCTAAAGGCGCTAGTTTTTATAAATAATAAAAGTGTAGAGGCTGAAATTCGAACACATGTGCTAACAAAATTATACATCAGTGTTTTAAACACCGAGTTGATAAGCCTTTATTTTTTATGATGACCTTATTTACCTCGCTTTTATTGTCGAGGTAAAACGCATTTCGTGTCCGGCGTTAGATGCGTTATTTATAGTAGTGAATGTTGAATATATAAGAGACGTGATTGTCGGGATTGGTTGAAAATATAGAAGTTGAATAAGTCTCACATCGCTTAGTTTTGTGAATGAAGATGAAGTTCAATGCTATATATAGAATACAAATTCTTTAAAGTCTCGCATCGCTTAGTTTTGTGAAGAAAGAGAGAGTCTAATGCTATATATATGATTCAAGTTCTTTGTTATAAGATTCTTTGGAGAATGTGGGTGTACTGGGGGGTCTGAGTTAGTTGAGTGTATATTGTGTGATGTAATAATTTTCACATAGTATTATTCTATGGTTGTCATTTGACAACAACCGTGATTTTTCACATGTAATTTCCACGTTAATCTCTTGTGTTATTATTGTGTTCTTTTATTTTCTCTATGTCGGTTTTTCTCAACAACTGGTATCAGAGTCGTGGTTCGACTTGGCGGAAGAGCAGAAGCTGGATCCGGTGTTAGATCTTTTTTTGTTGAAATCTTAGTATCCGACCTTGCAATCAATTAATCCAAGAGGATCAATCTCACTGTCCACTACCAGAGGTCATGTTTAAAGGCAGAGCGAATTTCTATATGGATTAAACTCAACACAATAATTATTAACACCTAATAAGATTCGAAGGACATTGAGAGAAAGCACACACTCTCAAGAATTCTTATTATTTTTTTATTCTTATGGGAGAGAATTTTGAATATAAGCGTGATTGATTAAAATCTCATATTATTTATGAATAAGTGAAGTGTTGAATTTATAAGAGAGAATACTTAATTACTTAATTCTTTAAAATTTTAGATTGAGATATAATATGTTTCTTTTAATTCGGAAACACTGTTCTTATTAAAATTCTCAAATCTCCTGAACTCTCGAACAATAATTCTACCAATATCTAATATTATTTTAAAATTTTAAATGAAAATGTGATATATCTCTTATATTTCCAAAACATTATTCAAATATTGCTTTCAAATCTTCGTATTGTGAAATTTTGAACTTATATCTCCTTTTGTGACATTTTAAACCTTTATTTCATAACTTCTCATAACTTCTAGTATAATCCTCTAAATCATAATACGAGTGACGGTGTGAGAAGGACATGAAAATCAGTTTGTTGTTTTATGATTTAAGCAAGCCCATACTACTAATTATTTTAACTTGATTGTGTCTTGATTTAATTAAGAAGGAATAATAAATTCATTAATGCTGTTGGCATAACGTGTACAAGTAAGACGATTGACGTCAATTAAAGTTAATAGCCTTATTATGACCTGTAAATTTCAGTTTAATATGTAGATTACACACATTAAGAGTTTCAATTATTATATTACTAATTAATAACTAATAAAAGTTATAATCATTGTTAAACTTGATCTTAACACTTTTTAATAATTTCAACTCTAATAAGACATGTACTGGACCACTGAGACGATCGACTGGTGATTGGTGACTTAAAAGAGAAATTGAGCATGTACATCAAATAGGCTGATGTTTAGACATAAGAGTTTTAGCAACATTTTATATTAAAATTCATATGAATTATTAAAAAGTTATTTCATTTTTCTTCCATTAGTTCTTCTTTATTTGTGATGATAATTGTAGACAATTGATGTCCCTAAAAGTGAATGAACAGCTGCAGATAAGTGCGGAGAAAATAAACTACAAAATAGAAAAATCATGAAGTGAGGTGTCTTTAGTGTTTTTAAAGATTTATTATGTGATGTGGTAAGCATATTCGTATGCAACACAATACAATAAAAAAAAATTAAGAAAAATTAGTTTTGAAAATTTTAAGTCATGGAGCAACTTCGGGTAATGTCTATTAATCTTGAAATTTAGTTTAGTGTCTTCGTCTTTTATTTCAGAATAAAAGAATAATCTTCGATAAGTAAAAGTTTCGAATGCACATTTGGAAATGATGTCATTCTTCACAACATCAAGGATCAATGATTGAAGGGACTGCCTCACTGCTTTTGTTTCATCTGAATGCTTCTTATGCTTACACATAGATGAACTAATATCAACAATATTAGCAAAGGTCCATCCAATTTGATTTTTATGTTTCTGCAACGATTTCACTTCCTATGCCCCCTATGCTTTTTATATTAGCCAATGATCTCTCCAGGAAGTGATTCGGGCTCTAAAGAAGGTGGTTGTCCAATGGATGACACTGTTGGGATAGCAAAGATGTCCAGAGTTCCAGCTGCATAAACAACTTCATTGATAACTTCATTTGTAGGAACAATTTCAACCTGGAAGAAAACCTCAATCTCAACATAAACAGAGCAAATATCAGTGTTAGTACATGAATTACAAGAGTAAAATTCATCAAAGTTGAACAATGATGTAAAATCATCTATAAAAAATCAGAATGAGCTTCATCAACAATTTCAGAAAGCAACTCTATTTGAAAAATATAATGCTCTTTCAAAGGATGTTTCATAGCAACAATGTCCCTATTAAGCAGAAACAATTGAAAGAAAAAAAATGATTAAAATAAAATACAAAAACACGAAAGTGATTATCATATAAGCTAAAACGGCTAATCCTACTGATTCGGGTTCCAGCTTATCACTGGCTTTTGCAACTCCAATCTCCTAAGGGGATTCGATCCTATTCGATTATGAAATAAATTACACATGTGCTATAAATATCATGTTAATTATGTTCCTCTTTACCATATTAAGCATGCCAGTTTAAAGATTAGGCGAAGCTATCGTAGAAGCTAAGTTAACACGCGATTAAAATTCGGAACATGCAACAATCGAATTTAATTAAGTTTATCCTATGAGCAACAATTGAATTAAGAAAATGAAAGCAATCGGATTAAGCAAACGAGTTCATAGAAAGAATTGAACAGAAATTGAAATTAAAATATTCTCAAAGCGATGGAACTCATAAGCACCAGAATTTGCCTTAGGGATTAGTTCCTCGTCATAATTGTAAAATGCAAAAAAAAAAAAAACTCATGAATAGTGTATCATGTACAGTACCACGAATAGAGATCTTAAACAAAATAAGGATTTGTAATTCTAATTCAAACCGGGTAAAAAAAACATAATTTCGGGCCAAAAATGACCCAAAACTAGATATTTCTTAAGTATGGTTCTTCAATGAATTAATTTAAATGTTTGTACTCCGAATCATCTTTTTGCTTCAACATAAAATATGTAGCTATTTCTCTCAGCTTTCCAACTCATATTAGAACGCGCAAAACAACCTCCCGTAGCTCGAGTTATGATTTTCACAAGAAAACTACTTATGTTAAAAATAAACTACAAAAATTAAATAAATAAATGCCTACGTATAATATTAGAAGAATGTGCATCAAAATGCACTTATCAATGTTCTATGATTATTATCATGTACAAATTTGTCTATCAAAATACATGATTTTGTCATCATCAAAAAGGGGGAGATTGTAAGAACAAGATTGATTTTGTATTTACCCTTAAGTTTTGATGGTAACTTTACATGGTATATGAGAGAACAATTGTGTACTCTAATGGTTTATGTTTAGTGTGGATCTTTTACTAAACATGTTCTAACTCTGGTAGAAGGCGTGTGATGTTATCGGGTTCTGAACACAACTCTCTAGAAGAATATAGGTCAAGATTCTAGAATGCTTCTTATGCAACGGTTCTAAGGAACATTATTACAAGAGCCTGTGATCATTACTATACAAGGAAGCTTTGTAGGCCTTCTAAAGTTTTGCTTCTATTGTCTCAAGTTCTGAAGATGCTAAAGACAAGGTTCTACTGAGCAAATTCTGAAGATCTGAAGACATTAATGCAGAAGACCAAATGTTGAAGACTCTGAAGACAAGGTTATACTAAACAAGTTCAGAAGACTCCAAAGACTTAGGATAAGAAGATTCAAGTTGTGATCCTTCTACAACATGTTTCATCAACATACGTCAGAAGCCTCTGAGTAAATAGAAGATAAAGATCAAGATTGGTTTACGTGAGATGATGAGTATAAAAGTACAATGTACATTGTAACCACTACTTTACTAGGGTGACATAAGGACAATCCTTTTGCACTATATTGTCTACCATTCCCACCATGACTGTTGGGGACAAAACAACTAGTTTTATGTTTCATTTTCTACCCTCCAACATATCTCTTTTTTAGATATAAAAGGAGGACTTGGGAGAATTGAAAGATAACTCTCAGTTCTACAAAACTACGCTAAAGCGCTGCACAAACTCTTTTGAGATATTCTTTGTATAGTTTTGTAATTTATCAAGGATCTTTTGTTCATATCTTTCTATTAACACTTTTGTGTTGTTGTACTTAAACATTGCGTAATCTTCTTGTTAGGAGCATCTTGTATACACATATTTGTAGTCAACGGTTGTTGATAGGTTTCTTGAGAGACTAGGTGTAGTCAGGATTCTAAGAAAGACTTTGGTTGCGGTTATTGTGGATTGGTAATAAGGATCGACAAACTTGTTGTGGTTATCAACAAGGTTGATTAGACTTATTGTTGTTGTTTGTAATAAGTGGATTATAGTAGATTGAGTCCTTGTGAATAAGCTTAATCACCTTGCGGGGTGGACTAAGTTAACACTGAATCAGGATAAAAATAATTATGTTCATTTATTTTTATTCACTTGTTAACTTTGTGTTTGAATTTCAAAATGATTAAATTTGGTGCCCAATTCAAACCCCTCCTTTCTTGTGCTTCTCGCATATTCATAAATAAATATCTTTAATAATAAAAATCTATTAATACAATCGATATTACTATCAAATTTGGCCTATAATAAAAATCATATTAACACTATTAATATCAATTTCTATATAAAGAGATACAATTGATTTTTTGTCTTGATTTACTTGATATGCATTAATTATATAATATATTTCTAACAATATAATTAAATTGAATTATTATTAATAAAAAATAACTTAAATTTATAATTAAAAATTATTAAAATAAATTTATGGTATAAAATTAAACAATAAATTTAATAATTAATTTTTAATTAAATAGTGAAATATAAATTATATTTAATGTTAATAAATTTGAGATATTGGACATATTCGTAAGTGCACTTACGAATTCTCAAATAAGGTGAATTCCTAAGTTAACTTACGAATTCACCTTATTTTCAAAAAATAAGTGAATTCGTAAGTGCGTTTACGAGTTAACCTTATTTTTAAATTCTAGCTTATTCCGTAAGTTAACTTACGAATTTATGTTATTTGATAAATTCGTAAGTTAACATACGAAATTAAGAGTATTTTTTATTTTTTACCAGGGGTGAGGAAGAAACCCACTAGATGGATGAATAAATTTCTTACACAAAAACTACTCTTTCTTTCTCTTCTTTGTGAGTTTCTTTCTTTCTCTTTTTTGTGAGTGTTATAATATAATTTTAACAACATTTTCGTCGAGTTAGCTAAACCCAACTAACAAGGAGTTAACTTATCCATTAAAAGATTGTAAATTCAACTCTTATCGTTTATGTAATAATATCTTTGATGAGTCTTCAAAATCCAATTCACCTAAGTTTTTTTTTTTTAAATAATAATTTTAACAAATTTAATAAACATATTATAATTCTAATCATAAATATATATATCAAAAGTTGCAAATTCAAAATTTACACTAAAATCAAATTTTTTCTCATTATTATGTTACGTGCTTAGTAAATTCTTATATTAATATGTCTATAAATCCGAACTCAATTAAAAAAAAATATTTTTTTAGTTGAACGTCCACACCATAGTTTACTATTTTGATTTTGTGTGTATGAATTTGTAATGATAATAATTAGGGATGACAAAAAATCCATATTGATAGATATTTGTGAATTAAAATCGCCAATAACATAAATTCAATGACTTGTTGAATATTCACTCCTAAAATAAATGGATATTTTATTACCGTTAATTAATTAATTAAGTCGAATTTCCATCCATATTCTACATCTGACATTTAAATAATTTGTCATTAATAACTCCTCAAAACACAACCACAACATCAATGTTTTATTTATTTTTGGTTATATGTTAGTATGATTAATATGGTAAAGATGAGGTCATGTCATTTGATAATCTCCTGAAGGTGATGGGGTCACATAATCATACATTCGAGAAAGATGTAGTGTCGGCTTAGCCTAAAGTGGCCTATTATCGTGTTTCAACGATGGTTCCATCGAAAAGCCCCATTAGTTATGGAGGTGAGATCATGTTGCTTTTACACAATGACATTGCCTCTTAAAGTAACCATGCATGAACTTCACTAATCTCCTCAATTTTAACATCCTAATCAGGATTAGTAAACTTCAAGATGCTTTATTTTTCTATATAATCATTGGATGATGACGACATGTCACACGTCTAATGAACCTGATTGCTTTAATTTATTTTAAATTCCAGCAACAATTAATAGCAGTGTTTTAAAAACCGGACCGGAGATCAAACCGGTGAAGGTATTGGGTCACTAGTTTATTGGTTGAACCACTGGGTCACTGGTCGAACCGCATGACTAAACCGGATTAAACCGGATAACTCAGTTGATTAAACCGGCCTTTATAACAAAACGATATAGGTATAAAATTTGTCGAACCAGATGACTCAATCTCTACAAAATATAATTAGAACTAATTTTTTTTTAAATATCATTTCATAAATAAATTCACAACTTGATAATTTAAATTTAAATTTTAAATATTTTAAATATTTTAAAAATATCATATCATAAATAAATTTATAGTTTGATAATTTAAATTTAAATTTTAAATATAAGTATCATATATAATAAAATAGTACAAAATTACAAAGTATAATTGCAACATAGTATAATTGAATAATTTATAACAAAATAATTTTATTATCTATTTTTTAGTTTCAAGGAGTAAAGATTATTTTAATATTAAGATATCCTTCTTCAATATCAAAATTATCTACAAAATCAACCGCATCAACAACATTTTCTTTGTCAATAATATAATTAATTAATTTTATTTTTTATTTAAATATAATATTTTAATAACATAATTCAAATAAATAAAAAATTTAAATTGTATATTTTTAAAAAAATTTAAAAATTTTGAATAAAAAAATTTAAAAAATTAAAAAATACAGTTGAACCACCGATTTTAGAAAACCGCCGATTTTCCCGATTTTTTCGGTTTTTACCGGTTCTTGTCGGTTCTTACCGGTTCAACGACATTCCCGATCCAACTATTGAACCAGGCCGGTTACCTGGCCGGTTCCCGGTTCGACCGGTCCGACCGGCCGGTCCGATCCGGTTTTTAAAACACTGATTAATAGTGTTGATTATTTTATTTATTTGTTTAAATTCTTTATTTTTGCTTTGGCTACTTTTAGTTAAATATTATTCTCATCCAAAATTAAATTTGGTATTCTTTAAAAAAAGTTTCTTACGAAGTTTGTTTATCGCTCGAATTTAAATATTATTTAAATATTGTTTAAATCCTAATAATATTTTTATTATTTATTTTACTCAAATTTTTATTTTGAGATGATTAAATTATTTTATCTATATATGAGAGATCAAATTACACTTGAAAATTATACCATGAGTTACACTCGTCCAATAATTTCATATGATTAATATTATTTAAAATCAACCATTAAATTGAAAAATAATATCATATAGATCATACCTATAAAGTTTGATATTAATCTATAATAATTTATTATATCATCAAGTTTAATGTTAATTTTGACTCTCATATAATGTTAATTTTAATCTAGTTTAATGACATGTTAAATCATTATAGATTAATCTCAAATTTTATAGGTATGATTTATATGATGGTATGTTTCAATCCAACAGTTGATTTATTTTAAAAAATATTAATTGATGTGAAGTTATTGATCAAGTGTAACTTATAGTGTAACTCATCAGGTGTAATTTGATATATATATATATATATATATAAAATTTACACCACTAGTTAACGATCATTGTAAAAAACATGATAGCACACTATATTTCACTAGAGGTGCGCAAAATATCCGGTTGTGAAGCCCAAATCCATAATCAAATTCAAATCTATTTTAAATATCCGGATATAATTGAATGGTTATTAACTGGTTTAGTGTTTAATGGTTTGGTTATCCATTCATATAATCCGGATATAATTAAATGGTTATTAATCGGTTAAATTTTTTTGGATTCGGTTATAATCCGATTATTATCCAATATCCAAATTTTTTAATTTTCAAAATAAAAAAAATATTTTTTTTTAGTTTATTTTTTAAAAACTGGATTTTTTTAAAATAATCGGTTATATAACCATAACCAAATTTATAACCGGTTATATAACCATAACCAAATTTATAACCGGCTATATAACCATAACCAAATTTATAACCGGTTTTATAATCAATTTTGACTAAAATGTGGTTTTGATTATAAATCCAAACCATTTAAATGGTTTGAAAGTGGTTATGATTTGGTTTTTAAAAATAACCAACCATGCACACCCTACATTTCACCATGGTTTGTTCAACCTTAGTGAAAAGTGGAATGATCATGAGTTCAATGCCTAGCGAATACATATAACCTTTTAAATTGACTTAGAAAATAATAATATGGTAAATTAAACTATATTTAATGAACAATTTATACTAATCTATAATTTTCTAGCTTGTTGCACTTATTATCCATCTCTCACTTTTTAACCGTTAGAATTTGGTTCAATAATTCTTTCTCTACTAGTTCATTATGCAAAATATCATATTTGTTGAGAAATTTAAATTCATCATAATCATTATTATTATTATTATCATCATCAACATGACAGTGATGATTATGATGAATTTCTCAATAAATTTTTTGTTTTGCGTAATGAACTATAAAAGGAAGTCTTATTTGAATAATTAGAAGTAGTGAACCAAACTCTAACTGTTAAAGAGCGAGAGAAGAATAATGAGTCATATAAAGCTTGAAAAACATTGATTTTTGTGAGTTGTTCTTCAAATATAACTTAATTTTTCAGATTATTATTTTCTAAATCAATTTGAAAGGTTATATGTTCAATAAGGAGTTGGTGAAACATGCAATTCACATACGATATAATAAACCTAATTATAGATGCAGAATATGCTCGAAATGTGGAAGATACAACATTCTTTGAAATTTTGTGTTTACATTGTTTGTAACACCTATTATTTTTTAGGAAAATTTATAATTTATTGTAGGATTTTCTACAACTAAAGCTAGTGTATCGTCTTAGTTGATGGGGTTAAGAAATCCATATAGTTATGAATCACTCAAAAACGTGTGAAGATACATTGTGATATTAAATTTTCAACCCATTTGGATAACTATAAAATGAATCATGAGAGGACATAGTACACTGATATTTTTTGAACTTCATCAGAGGCGTGATCTAGTTGAATGAGTATGGTTGAGTAGGTTGCTTTGGAAGACAATATGCGGGATGTATTCACCAAGTCATTACTTAGGGTTAAGGTTCAAGCATTGTCATGAACTTAATCAATTTTATTGAATAATGATTCAAGATTGGATAAAGAAACAAAGTGTTTTTGTATATTGGCATCACCATCATTTTATAAGCCAAGGTGGAGATTTGTGGAGTGTAACTAAAAAAATCAAGAAATATCAATAATTTGTTTCCATTTTATCCTGATTGAGCGGCGTTTGAGGTGAAACATAGTGAATTTAAGGAAAATTCTAAAGGATTTTAGGCCCATGTCAAACACAATTGTTTAAACAAGAGGCGTCATGCATGTAGCAGAAACATGAGACATTTTGTCTCGAAACCCGTGGTATACTTAAAGTTTTTCTTTATTTTTTAGTATAGTAAGGTTTATAGATAAAAGTTTAAAGAAACAAAGATAAGTAATTAATTGAATTTATAATCCTATATTGCAATATATTTGGATGTATTTAGAATTGTGTGATTCATGTATTGAGAGGAAGAAATATTGTTTCACAAACTTGGTAAAAATAAGAGTTGTTCTTATGTGTGCAAGTATATTTTAAAACCTTAAGTAATAAGAGATAGAAAACATGTTTTTAGATGGCATAACCATGGGGGAGGCTGACAATAGAGTAGGCACAATGACACAAAGTAAGCATGTTTGGTGATCTATCATGGTATTGGTACGACCATACTTAAAATGTTTGTTGATCTTGAGTTTTTTCTTTACAATATAAGATATGTTCCAAAACTCATGATAAATCTATTATCGATAAGCATGTTTAGTGATCAAGACTATTGCGCTAGAGTTAAACATGGATTGTTGAAGATTTCATATGGTGAAGTGATAATAACAAAAGATTAAAATAGGTGGCTTATATATTTTAGAAGGTTTCAATATTGTTTTTCATTCATCATCAGCTAGTGAAGACTTTAATGAAAATAGTCAGTTATGGAACTTGAGGTCAAGATATGGTGGATGGCGAAATGGTGTTTTGTAAAGCTTTAATGAGTTTTTCATAATACAAGGAATAAAAACACATTTGACCAATGAGTTATCATGGAGTTTCTAAGGTAAGGTTGGTATCAAAGTAGCATACTTGATCGATATGTATTCATTTATAGAAATATACATTCAAACACATATGGTGGTTTGGATTAGAAAGACTATAACTCACTCTATTTTGAAAGTTGTCAAAATTTTGTTTATTTATCAAATCAAGCCAATTAACTCGATGGTAAAGTTGTGGATTGTGACATCAACAACTATCCAATACATATGAAGGGTTATTGGCTATTGGGAGTGGAATTTGGTATATTGAGTTTCATTAATCATAGGTGTAATACTTTCAGTGAGATCCGTTAGGAGAAGAAGAGTACGGACCTAGGTATGAAGCTTTAAGAAACTATGATGGAAAAGACTCAATGAGGTGGAGGTTCCTACTATAGATACTAGTATTAGTGAGAGAAATATTACATCAAACTATGATTATCATTTGACTCGTGATAAGGTAATGAAGGATATTGTAATTGTACCATCTCAAAGGGCGATTATGCTGGTCTTGGGCTTTATTCTTTGAATATGGTAGAAGGGTTGAAAAACCAAAAAACATGGACCTTCGGGGAGGCATTCGGAAGAAGGTGGAGTTAGAGATGATTGAAGAACCATACTTCTGGACTTGTTAGAATACTAAAGCACACAAATGTGATTAGAAGCAAGTGGATGCAAGTGGAAAGGTCAAGGTGCAAGAAATGCTTGAACTTGATAAAAATTGTTCAATAAATGTTGAATTAGAAGAGAGCAACAATGTAGTTAATAGGTAAATCGGTATCACCATAATTCCACATCAAGATGGATATTGATGACATATGTTATAGAATATTAAGAGATAAGAGCAAGAAAACATGTTTTGAGATTGCACAAACTAGAAATTAACCTGAAAGTCAACAAACATGGCATAGCCATGAGGGAGGCTGGCAACAGGGATCATAGATGGAGGAGACTAAAATTGATGATAAAGCTCGTGCAGTGGCATAGTGAGTCTATAAGTGGAGCTGACATGGTGTGAGGATGGTGATGAAGCTGGTGCAGTATGAGGTTGGTGATTGAGTTGGCGCAAAGTGAAGTTGGTTGTGGAGACGACATGATAAGAGAAAAGTGATGGAGTCGGCGCGACCTTGCGTCTAGAGGATGGTTTGTTCCATCGTGGATCATGTTTGATTTTCTCGATTAATTGTATTGGACTCGTTGTTTTGGTTCATGGATTAGTTTATTAATGAGTTATGTTTTGAACTTGTTATAAATTTGTTGGATTTTCGTGGTTATAAATAATCATCTCTATCACTCTTGTCATAAAAACCTTCGTAACTTTAGAGTTATAGACAAAAAGAAAAGTTTGAAAGCTCTAATGCTAATCTTAAAGAGATAATGGTAAATTTTTATGAGTGTGTTCTTGAAATTGGGGAAATCTTTTTAGCTAAATAAGGGGATTAAGAAACATTCTTAAATACATTGAACTTGTTTCATTTATATAGAGAGAGTTAGAGAGATTGACAAAAATTGGCTAGGAAATAGAGTTTGTTTTTGTGAACTTAAGTGACTATTTTCTTGTAACTCATTTGTAACTTTTTGTAACAACTCTTGTAAGTATTATGAATTAGAGAGTTGCTTTCTTTTCCCGAGTAAATTGTTTGGTCGAATTGGATAAATAAATTATTGTGTTTCATGTCTTTTATCTTCTTCTATCAAATTAAGTTGCTCTTTTATTGCGTAGAGAGTTATTTTGCTTAATGTCATTTATTTTAATTACCATTGTTTTTTATCCTCCCACATCAAATTTTTGAATCCTGAATAATTTTTCTAAATTATTTTGAATTATTCTATCAGTTTTTCACAACATTATGAATTTGGAGATCTATTTGTTGATAACTCGTGTATAATCTTCTGTTGAGAACTGCTATCTTCTCCAACCAGTGTGAGAGTTGAAATCTTTTTAATACAATCCTTCACGCTCAACACTCTTTTTTGAGTTGGTACAAAAATTTTAAACTGTGGCTGGCCTAAGGTCTGATTGATATACTCTAATATTATATTAGAGTTTGACTTAACTCACGTTTACAAAATCGACTTATATAAAGTTGTATAATGCTCTATTTCCAATCAATATATAACTTGTATTCTTTTTAACATTTTGGACCGAATTGGATAAATAATTTTATTTATGTTAATTCTCATATTTTACCTACTGTTTTATTTTCACATTAATTGATAGACATCATTGATTGCGAGCTGTGTGACCCTGCAACACTAAAATGCAATATCATGTATGAATAAATTACATCACCATGCTTGTTGAAGAAAGATGTCTTTATTTGGGTGACGGGGACCAATTAGTATTGATTATTAGTTAAAACACATAACTAGTAAATCATTTGTTTAATATGTGGCATTTGAAACGTTTGTGTATTAATAGTAATACGTATATGAATATGGAATATATAGTTATGGAAGTACATGAAAGGGATAGAGGAGAAATGTTGATTGATGGTAATGAACCACCAAGTTGATGTGCAAGAAAGAAAATGGACATTTGCTTGTATGAATCGCAAGCTAAAACTTTGAAATTAATATATAGAAATGATATTTAAAATAGACGATTTGGAATGAATTGAAAAGGGAAAATGATTGTACTTAGCTTTAAGGAGGAGCAAAGAAGAGGTACGTGGGCCTGCTAGTTTGATTTTTAACCAGTGATCAATTACGAGAAAAATCACCCTATTAAGGACATTGCCTTTATAAGCATGGTTGGTTAAGTTATTAAGTCATGGATGAAATGTCTCCACCATTTTCCTCTTTAAATCCGCATGTTCCTCCCCCGATTCTTTCTTTAAATTTTTATTTATAATATTTCATTATATATAGAATGTCTTTTTTTGTTGTTAAAAATCAAAATGATATGAAATGGTTAGTCGAGTTGAATTCAAATGAATGATTTTTGAAAACGATGAGCGGATTAGTGAACTTTAAATATTAATGAATGATATAATGCATCAGCAAATACTCAAACATTTAAACTAGTAAATTTAGGAGAAGGGATAAGTATTATGAAAAAAATACTATTTTCTATTTTTATTT
Organism: Vicia sativa; assembly: GCA_021764765.1. NCBI lineage: Eukaryota > Viridiplantae > Streptophyta > Magnoliopsida > Fabales > Fabaceae > Vicia > Vicia sativa. The sequence continues at coordinate 143,371,865 of CM038797.1, forward strand.
TTAGAGTTTTTATAATAAGTTTTAAGAGATTGAAATTATACTTAGAATAATAACAGACAGTTGATTGTCTCTATAATTTTCATGAGATGTTAAATTTATTATTTGTTATTGTCTTTTACCGACTATCAATGAGGATGAGTGTCAGAGCAATTTGTAAGGATGTGAAGGACAAAATAATGTATATAATAAAATTTATCAATGTTTAAACTATGACATAAAAGATCTCGTAAAATATTTGTCACGTTAACATATAATAAAATATGATCCGGATTTAATTTGTTACACTTAAATTTTGATTTTATATATATATATATATATATATATATATATATATATATATATATATATATATATATATATATATATATATATATATATATATATATATATATATAACATACGAAAACGTAAATCGATTTTAGCGCATATTTTAACTTATTTGCAGGTGCAGTGATGAAAGACAAACAGGGCTTACTAAACATAGTAAGTTTTATACAATATTAATCAATTGATAATGTACACCTCCAATGTATCTAGCTATTAGGTATATATAATACCGAAGAGTATGAGTGTGATCGGCTTCTCATAGTGGAAAGCATTTAATTTTAAGAGTAACAAATAGAGCCCTCTTTCCTTCAAAGCAAAACCCTCAATTCCCTGTTTAGTGGGGGCATCAAAAGGCCCTAAAAGTCAAAAACAAAAAGATATTTATAATGATACATGAAAAATGTGGTAGCTAGCGTATGAGATTTAATAAAGTGAAGGATCAACAAAAAAATCAAGTGGGTCTCTAGGAAAATGAATAAGAAATTGGATCATTTATATAATCATGATGAATATGGTTTGAAAGCTACGGATGTTTTGCCGCTAGCATTGTGTGCTTTTTTACTTTTTTATTTATAAAATCAAAGTATTTACATTTTACCTCTAGTAATATTGGGAATTAGCTTTAGTAACTTTGTGACTTTAGTTAATAAAATGAATAACTAAAAGATTAATGTGTGTTATATTAACTAAAATGATCAAAGTTATGTTATTTTAAAGTCATTGAAATCTTGTATGTAATATTGTGTGTTTTGTTTTTTAATAAACTAAGTATGTGTTTGGTTTTGTATTAAAAATCAAATTACGTTTAAAAATCACATTGGAAGGAAAAAAAATGAAAATTATGAAACTACTATTTGAAGTTTTTGAGATGGTGTGGTTTTTGAACTTGATATTAATCACTTAGTATGTAGATGGAAATCTACAACTCTTAAATAGAAGAATACAAATTATATTTCATTGGTATGATTTGAACATAATATTTCTTTTTTAAAAAAATTGCTATATTCTACCATGAGATCGCTTAATTCAATGGACTCGCTCAACATTTAAATTGAAAAGGGATTTTCCCCCACACTTACATCTTTCTAGTTATTTTTAGCGATTTTTTTTTTAATTTTTAGAATTCGAAGATGTATCTCCATATTTGAACACACCACAATTTATTTTTTTCATAGTTATTTCGAAGATGCATTGTCGAAATTTTTTTTAAGTCATGGTTGTTTCAAAAATGTATCTCCGAAATAGAGTTTTACATAAATAAATACAAACAACCACCCACTTATACTCATTTCATCCAAAATCTAACTTTCAAACACCCAAAAACCTCAAAAAATCTATAATTTCAAAAGTCATTCAAGTTGGTATACTCATTTGCACTTGTTTCAACTCACTCCAACTCCCAATTTCAACACATTCATCAACTCTAAAAGCTTTAAATTTGAGTAAGTTCTCTAATCCCTTTAATCTTTGCATTTTTAGTTTAAGTTGTATAGATTATGTATAAACTATATAGAAGTTGTTATGTACTGTAAAAATTGGATTTTGTTGTAAGAATGGTGTTGTTAGGTTGAGGTTTTTCAATGGAAATCTCAGGTTATTTCGGAGATGCATCTTCAAAATCCCCTATGATACATTTCGGAGATGCATCTAAAAAAAAGGCTTAGGTTTTTTTTTACTTTTTTTATTTTCATAGATGTTGTTCTTGTTCGTTCGCTTATCTTTGATTTGATTAACGATTAATTATTTTTCCAGAATAATGGCAGAGAACCCCAACAAATTAAGACTTGGTAGGCCTAGACAAACTACATCCGCTCGATAAGAAGATTCGGGCAAACTATGAGTCATTGAGGACGTGGTCGAGTCCCGCAGGTGGAAGTGGGTGGAACATCGACTTATGCTTCGAGTAGTCGAATTTCACGTGCATCCTCGTCTAGAGATTACGAGGAGGAGGAACTTGAGCGGGTTCAGGTTTCGGAACCCGACACGGATGATGTTTTGAAACCCGAGGAGGAGGCTGAAATTCTGGTTAGGGCAGACTCAGGATGTCATGACATCTGACATGACATTATAAAATAGGCAAGGTAGAACATACAATTAACAATGCAGGAAACAAAAGAACATAAGAAATTATTAACCCAGTTCGGTTCTAACGAACCTACGTTTGGGGGCTTCCAAGCCAGGGATGAAGTTCACTATCAGCAATATTAATTCGGAGCTAAACTTTCCCTGTTTACACCTCCTCACTTAATCAAACTATCTAATGACCCTTCTACCTAAGATACCACGCTTAGATATGAGAACCTCCGCTCACTCCCTCAGTATCACAAACTATGACACTAAACAAAACTAAATACAGTTTGAAGATACCACACTTCAAACACAATACAAAAACAGTCAACTTGTGACACAAACTAAATAAGACTAAAAGCATTATGCTTCTAACTTAGGACACACCTTGGAGTTACTTCACAATTTCCTCCAAGAACATAACACCCTCTTACCTATAGGCTTCGAGGTGTACACATGGGGACCTTCCCACAATTCTGGAGGTTTACTCTACAGACTCAGTCCTAAAAACTATATTATATTTAATCACGGCTGGTACCAAACTTAGGTTATAAAGCTTCTATTGATAACCTACTACTAAACTAGATTTGAGCCTTCAAAACATAACCAACTAACATAACAAACTGCTACTAGATTTGCTCCACAATATTCTCCAAAATAGCTCCAAGATATTCTCCACAAATATCTCCATATTGTTATAACAACAAATAGAGAAATCAACAATTCTAATATATCTCCATAACTAATAAAGTATGTTGTTATTTTGTAATTTTCCTAATATTTTTCTTAAAATAATAATCAATTCAAACATGATGTTGTGACATCTTCTTCGACATGTTGTTTCAGATGTTGAAACATTTCAACACAACATGTTTCTTCATTAAATAGAACTTCAACCTGCTTTCTCCTTACAAGTTATAAATCTTATTTAACCTATTGCTGCTAAATTAGTTTTACCAAACATAAAGCCAATCCTAAAAATAGAGAATCAACAATCTCCCCCTTTGGCTTATTTTGGCTAAAACTAATTTACATAACCTTTGTATTACAAAAGCATAATAATATATACAAGGGTTTAAACAATTTAATCTAGCAGCAGCAATTTAGAAGTCTTTAGTAGTCACTGTTTATGATATATCAAACTTTACAAGTGGCAGTCTTCAGTCTTCTTTTATGATGTCAAAACATCACACTAGGAAATCTTTCTGGCAAGTCCAAATCCAAAGTTCTCTCTTTTTTTTAAGGATCCCATAAATCACACAAAGTTTCTCTCCCTTAAAAGTTGCTCTTCAGAGATAGCATAACATAACCACTTCTCCCCCTTTTTAGCCATAATAAGACAAAGGCTTATTGAAGTAGAACTCATTATAGCACAGGAAACATACCATCATAAGCACCATCTTCACAGAGAAGGAGAAATATTGAGGCCATGATGCACATGAGGAAGAAGATACTAAATACTCCCCTTCAAACTAAGAACTATACTGCGACACAGATTGACACAACATCCTCTTTAAGAGCACAAGAGGAAACTCACTAACAGAAATAAATACTTGAACTATCCATTTACAGACATAGAGAGACAGACCTCTATATTGGATAACTCAGAACACAAGACAAATTTTGTGTTCATAAATCAAAAACAAGACACAAAACAAAAAATTGCATAAACTGCAAGAACAAACAGACTCAGAATAGGACATCCAATTCAACATCTTTGCAAAAAAAAGCTGCAAAGAGTGACCTCAGACTTAACAATGTCTGAACATTGCCCTTTTCCTTATGTTTGTTACAAGTTGACAAACATAACCTTCACATACTCTAGACTTACCCATATCCGAACGAAGGACATGAGAGTAAAACAAACGAAGACACAACAAAAAATGAAGGAAAGAAAAAGAAACAAAAAGACACTCTATATACCTGAGAAACCATGTTGATTAATTCCTTCTTCTGGTCATTACATTTACTAATAGTTTCTGATACTAGTAAAGTCTTCAGACTAGAATAGTAGTCATACATTTCCAGAGCATACTACTTTAAACAAACTTAGAATCTTCTTATTCTAAACTAAAGATAGAACTGCCAATTCTGAATGAGGTGATAGAATATCAAGATCCATAGTCCCAAGTCTCTTCCACTGACTATCATCAACAATGATGTTGCAACATCATTTGGGACACCATCAACTTTACTACATAACGACTTTGGTTCTAATAATAGCGCTTCTTCAAGATAACTTGTGATTTATGTTTCACATATAATGAACAATCTCCCCCTTAATAGAAGCTTGGCATACATATTAACTTCAGAAAGAATAGATGTCTAAACATTAGATAGGACATTCACTGATGTACACATAATTAACATATGCTCCCCCTTAACATCAACACTTATCCCTCTTAGATTCCAGAATGAAGCTTACAATAAATTGTTACTCTCCTTGAGTTATAAGGACATCTTGGATGTTGGTCCTCATAATACTTGAAGTCTTCTTTATTTGGAATTTGCCACAGTTTCCAAATTAGGAATCCTTAGTTTGCTTGCTATACAAGATTCAGATTGTCACACTCTGTAACTTATAATAGAAGAAACCATATAGTTAACCATGCATATAACCAATGATACGTCTTCAAAAGATAAGTCTGAACCTTATCAGCCTTCTTCAATCTCTGGTGTCTTTAATAGTTGTGATGTTGCATCTTCATGTAGAACATTCTCTTTTATACATCACATACTTCATCTCTTCTTGATTCAGATTTCACACAAATATCCGACTATCAAGATATTTGACATCTGTATCTCTCCCAAATTGAATCAGCTCTTCAAATAATCACCAGACAATGTTGCCACACATTCTAAACTTATGAAGATCGCTATGAACTTTAATATTGATATTCAGTTCACAATATACCTTGAATCTTTCAGACAAATACTCAGCTCCAGACATAGTAGAAGTGGTTTGGTATTCAGGTTACATACTAATAAGTATTAAGTTTCCCATCAAAGTACCTACCAGACTAGTCAGTTAGAATTGTCTACTCACACTAGATCATCTGATTACATTCACATTACACGGCAACAATACATACTTCTCATGATTGAAGACAATAAAATGATGTTTCAACATCTGATACGACATCATCCATTATGGTTCTGGGGGTAACATCCATAACTTCTCATCCATAATACTTGGGTGGACATATGAAGCACAATACGCACCAACTTTTCATCCAAACAATTTACATAACCACGGAATAATATGAGCCACATCTCAATAAGCTTTTCTGCAGACTTTCATTCTGATTCTGAGATGAGGGATGCCACAGTCTGTACCTACAGAGGAGATTCCCTTAACTAGGTTTCTGGAACAGACTTAATCACAAAAATATGCAGATTCTTCAAAGCAATTTGTTTCCCTTGATTCTTCCAGACAATACCCTTCCAATGTACTATATATGGTAGTCAAACACTCAGGACCATATTTCACTATGGTTGGATCACAGTATTCATCTCCAAACAAAATCTATTCTATGGTCATGAATAAAATTCCATATATCTGGTTCCTTCGATCAGAAGAATATACCAGATATAATCTCATCTTGATCTCACATAAAGGGATTGAGGGGTATACCTTTATGAGTCTTTTACTTGTACTAAGCCTAACTTCTATACTCCCATAAGCTTAGGTTAGAAATAAACTGACATCTGGAGTATAAGAGCCTGTTGATCGTGTCCTGATCAACTAATACAAATGTCTCCTCTTCCAGATCAGGAGCAGGCTCCAAACATATGTACTCACACTATATTTGTTTAGCACCCAGAACACCTGTTCTTCAACTGGTAGCTGCATACCAGTAGTAATGTTCTAACATCCTATAGAACACGGTTCCATCTCCTTAGAACTCATCATCCTTAATAATCTTCAAGATCTTCAAATAAATTGCAGATGAACATGAGAATCATTGATCAATTGATACTCATCAACTTTATTAATACATTCCTTTATGAGTGGACTTAAGAGACATCTCAAGTTTCTTTGATACTTTTAATAACATTGTGAAGATCTTCCAAATATTATGTTGATAAAAATAACCATATGGTCCTTCTTTCACTATAGGGGTTGCATCAGAGGCTATGCAGTGGAATATAGCCATACTTCAACATAATGTACACAATACATACTCTATAATTCACTTGTAAGCATAACACATAAGGATTGAAAATAAATCAACCCTATAATAAGCTTGCCTCTCCACCAAGCAACAGACTAGACCCAACCAATATCCTGACCAATATGGAAACAAATAAGCACAGAAGTTACCTTATCAACAACTTCACTCCCGCATGAAGGTTTTGACGATCTTTTCTCAGTGTTGATTAAAGGCTGAACAATACAATTCAAATTCCTCACACCCGCATGAAGTCTTTGAATTTAACTTTCTTGTTCCTGCATCATTATCTTCTCTCTTCAAGAAGTACAGAAGTTTTGGTCATGTTGGTCTAACTTTCCACAAATAGTTTCATCCTACACTTCAAGGGACCATACAATATAAACGCTCCTTGTTAAAACAATCTTCTACCTTGTATAAAACCAAAAATTATCCCCTATGGATCTCATCTAGAAATAGACAGGATGCCTGCTCTGATACCAATTGAAATTTTGGTTAGGGCAGACTCAGGATGTCATGACATCTGATATGGCATTATAAAACAGAAAAGGTAGAACATACAATTAACAATTCAGGAAACAAAAGAACACAGGGAATTGTTAACCCAGTTCGGTTCTAACCAACCTACGTCTGGGGGCTTCCAAGCCAGGGATGAAGTTCAATATTAGCAGTATTAGTTCGAAGCTAAACCTTCCATGTTTACACCTCCTCACTTAATCAAACTACCCAATGACCCTTCTACCTAAGATACCACACTTAGATATGAGAACTTTCGCTCACTCCCTCAGTATCACAAACTGTGACACTAAACAAAACTAAAAATAGTTTGAAGATACCACACTTCAAACACAATACAAAAACAGTCAACTTGTGACACAAACTAACTAAGACTAAAAGAAATATGCTTCTAACTTAGGACACACCTTGGAGTTACTTCACAGTTTCCTCTAAGAACATAACACCCTCTTACCTATAAGCTTCGAGGTGTACATGTGGTGACCTTCCCACAATCCGGGTGGTTCACTCTACAGACTCAGCCCTAAAAACTACATTATATTTAATCACGGCTGGTACCAAACTTAGGTTATAAAGCTTCTAGTTATAACCTATTACTCAACTGGGTTTGAGTCTTCAAAACATAACAAACTGTTGCTAAAATTGCTCAAGGAAAGTAATATTCATCATTTGATCAAGGGTTGACCATGATTCGTCAAGGAAAGTCAAGATTTGATCAAAAGTCAAAGTTTCTAAATTAGGGTTTTTCAGACATAAGTCAACAGAATTTTGACCATGCATAACTTTTACATACTTTATCAATTTTTTTTTCACCAAAGCTCATTTTGAAGGGAATTAAATTCTCTACAACTTCATGTCTCACAAGCTTTGGCCAAAAATGCATCATTTGAGAGTTATGGATCAAAACATTATAGGTCATTTTAAAAGTCAACAAAAAATCATCTTTTTGCAAAGAAGTGTTCATGAACATGGAAACTTCAATTAATATGAAACAAAAATTAGTTTTTAAAGGACATCTTGAGCTTTCTAAAAAGTCCAAGAATACCCAAAAATGTTAAAAATTGAGCAAAATACAAGTTGTACAATTTGAGAATTTTTGAGGAGGTGCATAAAGAGAAATACCTAGCAAATGCAAATATTTTTCAAATGGGCCTAAAATTTCATGATCCAAACTTATTCTTGAGATTATCCATGGTCTCCATACTCTTTTCCACGCCTCTTATATTTATATTTTATTTATTTTTGAATTAAATGATCAAAATTCAAAATTAATTAAATAAAATACACAAATAATTGATAATACAAGTTGGGCTTGATTTGTACATGTCTTGAGGACCAAGGAAGCCCATAAGGATTTCCAAATTCGTGCAAGATGCTACAAGGCAAGAAAAATACATTTTTGGCAAGATTTGATAAACATTTACAAGAGAATATTTTTGCATTCAAGACAATATATTTTCTCTTTATTCTTGATCAAATCTCTTGCTCTCTCTCTCTCTCTCTCTCTATATATATATATATATATATATATATATATATATATATATATATATATATATATATATATATATATATATATATATGACAAGATCAAGCCACAAAGGAAGAATCCTTGCCTAAAGAGAAACCCTAAAACTCTCAAAAATATCAAACAAACTTGCTTCATCGATTTCCAGTTTCCAGTCAGTTGCAAGTCGTTCCAGCCATCCATTCGTGCTCTTGAAGGTCCCAGGAGTTCATATCCATCCTTACTCAAGCCTAAGAGTTCCCAGGACGTGTCAACCAATCCTCACTGGTTTGCTTATTTCCTTCGATCTCAAACTCTTAAATCATGACATTTAAATGATTCAATAAATATATACATGTTAATTATCATGCCTGGGTTTGTTTAACACCATCGTTGTGAAGTTTTGATGCAGGAATAAGCTTGTGCCATTGTTAGGGCTCGAAGCTTTCAAAGCTTCGAAACCCTAGTTGCAGGCTATTTTAGTGAAAACAGATACCACCATCGAGATCACAAGGTCCTAATTAGCCAATCTGGGCACTTTGCTTTTGCAGTTAACTTTAATTTTGCAGGTTTGCATTTTGGCCGATCGGAGAAGATGACTGGAGCCCTAGCTCCGGTGGAAGACTCTTACATTTACGCCTTGACCGTATGCGTGGCAGGTTCATGCTTCCTGATTCGCTTGTTCCAATATGCTGGGTCCCACGTTTTGTTTTGTTTGAAAATTCAAAATAGAACACGTCAACACTTATAACCCAATGGTTGCGTTTCCATAACACCAAGGGTGCCTGACTCAGTTGGTAAGCACGCGCATGGTATATCTAAGGGGTCCCTGTTCGATCCTTTTCTCTCTTTTTCCAATTTCCATTCTTTCTCTTTATTTTTTCTAACATTTTCTATTATTTTAATTTAATTTAATTTTCTTTACAAAATTAATTCAAACCTTTTCAAAAATCATTAAAAATATTTTCTTTTTGTATTTAGGTTAGAAAAATACTTATTTAATTTTTGACATAAAAGAAAAATCATTTTTTTACTTATATTTTAATTAATTGTTAATTAATCATAAATTAGCTTTTAATTACTTTTTCCACATTAAAATTAATCCAGAAAATTCCCAAAAAATATTTTCTTCATATAATTAGGTTTACTAACCTTAAAAGCATTTTTATACTGATTTCCAAAACATTTTCTTATTATTCTGACTATTTACATTATTTCGCATTTATAATTCTAGAAAAGATGTATAGGTTGCAAGGTATGTTTCCATGTAATAGTGTAGATTTACATTTCTGCCTTTACTTTCCGCACTCCTATATTATGTATCTAACCCAAAGCCATGTAATAGTCTAGGAGTTACTTTCTTGCACTTTTACTCTCTGCGCATCTATTATTCTGTACATATTTATCTGCTAGCTAATAGGATTGTATGGCAAGATAAAATCAACCCTATATCACCTCTAATTCAAGACTAATATATCTGAATATAACACACTTTTGCACTCACTCACACCTTAGGGTATCCTCTCTTGTTGCCTTTCGAATACATGGTCATGTCCCTCGAACATAGGGATATTTTAGCTCAGACGCTCACGCATAATATCATCACAGTCCCTCTAATTCAAAGATCATAGTCCCTCGATGACCCTCGATTGTTGCCTACGAATACATGATCTCGTCCCTCGGTTGTTTCCTACAAAAAGTGATGATTATCCCTACGAATATGCTAAGGTATTCATACATGTTGCCTTCTATGACCATACGATGACCCTATGAACGTCCCTTTATATCCAACGAATAAGATTACCTACCAACTAATGGTATGGATATCCTTATTCTAAAGGAAGAAAAATAACATGGAAACGACCATTCTTAGTAGGTAATAAGGCTCTTTTGCTTGCTCCAATCAATTCAAAAATACTTTTCACACCTCACACTATTTTCAAAACTTTTCAAACACTTTGTATACATTCCAGCGTGAATCATTACAAAGTTAAACACTTTTCCAAAACAAAAACATTTCCAAACACTTCATATGCATTCCAGCGAGAATCATTACGAAATCATAGAGAAATGTCTTTCAAAAACATCTTTTCAAACACACACACAGAAAGCAAATTTCAAAGTGAGCTAAGCAATTAAGAGCCCGTAGATAACTGCGGATGAAAAGGGTGCTAATACCTTCCCTTTTCATAACTGTCTCCCGTACTCGGAATCTAATGAAGCTCTTTTCCTGTTCTTTTTTCCTTCCCTTAATTGGATAAAAGAAAAGTCGGTGGCGACTCTTGCTATCTACAACATTTGCGATAAAACGCAAAACAAACAAGTCAGTTTTTCCACCGTGTTACATAGATGTTGAAACATATCAACACAACATGTTTCTCCATTAAGTAGAACTTCAACCTGCTTTCTCCTTACAACTTATAAATTCTATTTAACCTATTGTTGTTAAATTAGTTTTACCAAACATAAAGTCAGTCCTAAAAATAGAGAATCAATAGAGGCTAACCCAAATTTTACACGAGGGTCGTCTAACACCTCCCTCTTGATCTATTACACCTATCATGTCACTCGATATATTTTGGAGGGACATGTATATTATTATTTTTTACACTTGTAATTTAAGTTATTTACGCACTACTATATTAAAATTGATATTAATAGTTTATCTTTATAGGAACTTCAACCACTAAAGTGCGTGAACCACGCGCGAAAGATATCTGAACTGCATCATCACCCTAAGGAGGCTGGGTTTAGAGAGACCATTTTTTGACTCCGGAATTTCGAGCCTTCGTTGTTTCGTCTATAACACCATTAGCCATGTTTAGCGGCAAAAACTGCGAGTATAAGCCATTGAATTGACTTAACTCAAAAATAACAAAAGAGTCGCCACAACACTTTTATTTTATCCAAAGGACTAGGAAAATGAGCGAATAAAATCCTTAAAAAAAATCAGAGATCTGGGACTGGGGGTTAGTTATGCAAAGGGAAGGTGTTAGGAACCCAAAGCATCTACGGTACTCCGCATGAACCTTTTTGAAAATTTGTATATGTGTGCTAAAAGAGCATATGTACAAAATGGATGGTGGAGGAGAAAAGAAGTATTTTTATAATTATTGGTTTGATAGAACTTCCAATGAGTTCCAGGCCTACATAACAACAATGTGCAATGTTGAAATCAAAACCAAGTAGTTCGGCTAAAAAAGACCAAAATTGTGTGTTGGTTGATTTTAAGAAAATGTTTGTTAAAAAAGCCATAAAGAGCTCAAAAAAGGTTTGAATGAGGTTAGGTGTTTTTTAGTATTATGAAAAGAAAATTCAAAGTATTATTAAATGAATTGAAATTTTATTAAGAAAACAAAATTTGAAAATTCATGGACCTAAGTCCAAGTTTTTTATGAAAGCGGATCGAGTTTTGAAAACAAGAATCCTTTGAAAAAGAGGGGAGATTTTGAAAATTAAAGAATGGGGAGGAGATGAAGAGGCTAATCTAAGTTCATAAAGTAAAATGTAAGAGTAAAGAAAGATCTAACCGGGTGAGAAGACTAGTACTTGACATCAAGAGCCAATACCATATCTCATCCTTTGGATTACCACATAAATAACAAATAACCAGACAAAAAAACCAAGCTTCAGATAAGTCAATGCCTTTAGATGAACTCTTGTCTTAAGAAAAACGGGCAGAGTAACGGTTGTATTTGGAGGAAATCTATTCTTGATCGAGTATAATGGAATAACCTGCATACAAAGATAATAACCAGACAAGACAGAACAACACCAAAGACACAGAGATCTCCAAGTTGAGGTAGAGGTCATAATTCTAAGCCCAACGATCAAACTCCAAGCTCAAGGATAGTAACCAAGTCCAATTAAAACTTTTTTATGTTTAGGTTGAATTATTAAGTATTTTGGAAAAGAAAAATAAAGCTCAAGTGAGCAAATTGAAAATGGAAAGAAAATAAAATGCTCAAGCGAGCAAAGGAAAAAATGACATAGAAAATAAAATGCTCAAGTGAGCAAAGGAAAAAATGACATTGAAAATAAAATGCTCAAGTGAGCAAAGCAAAAATGACATGAAATGTAAATGTTGAAATTAAAGGTGCATAAAAATAAAGGGCATAAAAGTAAATGTGGAAAGTAAAGAGCGGAAAATAAAAAGCAACTAATAAAGGTTAGCAAGATGACCATCTTGAAACTTGTCAAGTATATCATCAAAGTGTTAATTGTTAGTCTTCAGCAAGGTGACCATCTTGAAACTTGTGCATGAAGACATGCCGGAAGTTTGATAGAATCAACGAGACCATGTGACACCCCGATTTAATTTAAATATTAAATAAGTGAGGATTTAATTATTTAATTAAATAAAGTCTCGAGTATTAATTTTAGTTGGATTAATTGGGTCATTAAATGAGGAAATGTGTTGAGGTGTGCAGAGTAAACGGTGGGTGTAAGAGAGTAAATCACTCTACTAAGTATTAAGTTTTAATTATTTTATTTTATTGGAATAATTAAAGGAACATTAAAAGGAATATAAAAAGGGGAAAAGAAAGAAAGAATAGGTTTTTTTGGAGAAACTGTTTTCACGTGGAATTGGAGAGAAGAGGAAAAGAGAGGAAAAGCCGACACCAAGAGAATCGAAGAATCATCGCGAGGTAAGGGGTGGTTTCGATTGATTAATATGCCTTATGGGTTTTGGGAATCATAGGGATAATCGGGTATGTTAGAGAATTTGAATTATGATGATTATGAGTTATAGGAAATAAACCCTATTTGTGTCAGTGTTGGAATTAGGGATCATAAGTATGTCAGGTAATTGATAAGGATGAATAAACCATGTTGTTTGATGTTATAATGGTGTGAAATGACGATGAAATGATGTTCCTAATGTACCAAATCGTATTAGTAAGTTTGGAAATGAGTAAGAATGAAAATCTTTGTCAAACGTAATAAAAATGCTGTCAGAGGTCGTGGGAACCGGTTCCCTGTGGGGAGGAACCGAGTTCCCAGTGTTAAATTGCAGAAACTGGGAAAAATAGACTCAGGAACCGGTTCCTGTATATGTCGGAACCGGTTCCCCATTCAAAAACCAGGGGCGAGGTATTTTTAACTCACGGAACCGGTTCTGTATAGGTAGGAACCGGTTCTATGTGCATTTTCCAATTTTCTAAAACTTCAAAATTCATATTTTCTAAACCGTAACTCGATTCGAGTGCCGTTGCGTTATTTCTTAAATTTAAAATACTACCTTTCAAAATGGAAAAAATATTATTTTGCTAAAAATTATTTTAAAAGAGTCGAGCTCCCGATTTTTGAAAAGAGTGATTAGTTAAGGATAGTGGGAAACTGTCACAATTGGTCTAAGTTACCGGATGAAATATTAATGCTTGCTATGTTGTATCTTGATATTCATTGTGATTGAATGTGATACGTTGGTGATTGGCAATAAGTGAATTATGTTGGGATCGTAATCTATGAATTGGTTTAGATTGTTTGACAATTTGAATGGAGATTGACGTTCATATGATGTTTCTTTCCCTTGTGGTTTATTCATGATTGTATTGGTATCATGTGTTATTGTTATTATATACTGGTGATAGTCTTACTGATTGAAGAGTAAGCGTCTGACATGTTTATGCTTTGTGATAATTTAATTCATGATTATGTTGTTATCATGCGATAGATTGGTATTAGCATTTATGTGGAATTATGTTGTTATCATATTCCGTTGAATTGATGTTGCATGCCTTTATGATACATGCATGAGCATTTGTTAAATTGGTTCACTCCCATTGTGCGGAAGTGAACTGGCAGAGCCAATGGACTTACCTGGTGCAGAGGTAGTGGGGCTAGATTCTTGACCCGGTGGTTATGGGCGAATCATGGATTGGATTCTTGACTCAGTGTTCTGGGCGAATCATGAATTTACACTGTCTTTCCACATGTAAACGGAGCGGTGTGTGTGAACTCGGTTCACGTTTTGGTACCACATGCATAGAGTCTGCATTGCATATGGGATTGTAACATGCTAGGATGGATTCCAGTGTTGCAGTTTCCATTGTTTGATTATATACATGTTCATTGTGTGAACTTCCCTGTGCATTGATTATGACTTGTGTTTGGTTAATAAATTAACGTATCTGTTTATTCCGTTGTATTCTAAAAATGTATAATGCATGTTATATTGAATTGGAATCTCACGCTTACTCAACAATTTCAGATCCGAAGTGATTAGCTGCATTGGAGTTGGTGAGGATTAGCTCTAGCATTGAGTCAGTTGATTTAGTCCGCGTGTCAGTGTCGTGCTCTGATAGATGTAACACTGGGGAAACGGTTGCTTGAATCCTTTAATGGATATTTTGAATAACTTTGAATTATGTTGACTTATTATCCTGGAATACTTGTTGAGTGATGTACTCAGGATTTTGGTTATGTTTTCATTTCCGCTGATAAACATGATGTTGAGTATGATTTATTAATGATTTTATTCCTCAGTGAAGGCATGACACATGTTTGGTAAATTTTTATGATTTAAATTGTGACGCCTCTTAATTGTGAATGAAACTCTGATTATTATTTATAAAATCGCGGGTAATTAGAAGGGGTGTTACAATAGTGGTATCGGAGCATAGTCGGTCGTTGTGACCAGTGTCTTAATGTCATTATTCCTTTTATGCCGACAGTGTGTGCAACACTCGCCTTGTTGCCTTCGATCGACTATTGCGGAGTAGTGTGAAACTAAGTGGGGGAGAAGAGATGTTTCCCGGATATGTTCCGATTGTAAGTCATTGGTACGAGGTACTGCTTGAGAAGGCAGTGCAAGTGTGGTTAGAGCTGTTGGAATCGTTTGGACCATGAGTCATAGTTGGAAGTGCAAAAAGGTGAGTACGATTCTGAGAACAGAAAGTGTTGGTAGTGATGGTTTATACTTCAGTATGATTATCGGATGTCTATTGACAAATTGAGGACTTGATCACCCTTAATCTCTTGTTGATAGTAGACGAAATCGTATTGGATGGTATATAATTGTCTTGCTATCTAATTGGGACATAAAGTAATGAATATGAATGAAGTGTGGTAGAAGCTTGTGAACCATATGAGTGGACGAAGACTCTAATAAGAATAATGAATTTAGATGGATGGTTAGAGTTGCGTAGATATTAATGATGGTGTTGTGGTATTTAAGTTGTATTCTTCGACGGAAGTGAAAGGAAAATATAAGAGCGATGAATTACCGGTAGTGAAGAATTGTTTGGAGATTGTTCCGAGTAAGTTGGATTGCCAGTGGTGGATGAATTTCCTGAGGTGTTTCTAGAAGACGTCGGTGAATTGCCGCCTGAGAGAGAGGAGGAATTACTATAGATTTAATTCCTGGAACTAGTCCGTGTCGATGGCGCCGTATCGCAAGTCGGCATTTGAGTTGTCTGAGTTGAAGAAACGGTTGGAAGAGTTAGGTGTGAATTCTAATGTTCCCTGAGAATAATAGCGACTCATCGTTTGAGCAAGATGTTGAATTAGCTTGAGGCTACCCTTGGGTTGAATGTTTGAAGTAAACCAAGTGATTATGAATCGTTTTGATGAGTCGATGCATATTCTTGGCCTAGAAGATATTTGGTGATTGAGAAGAATGACTCTTAGGAGATGAAGCTGGTGTGATTGGAATGTTGCAATGCTTCCGGTTGATCGTGAAGTTGTCAGTGTGAGTGACCTCTTTGTGTTCTTGAAAAGATTAATTGTGTCAGTGTCAATGGTTGATATAAAGTATGCAATGATGTGAATTGGTTATTGGAATCGTAACTTAACGCAATTAATCATGGTGAATGATGTGTGTTGGGGTATGTTGAAGTTAGAATCTCAAATTTTGCATTCTATGATGTTTTGAGATTTTTCACTCTCACAAGGTGAGAGATCGATTACCTATCATAGGGAATTGATTTCGAAGACATTATTTTTCGAAAACTTGTAAAATCCATAATTTGAGTGTTGGATGTCTGATTTGAGTTTCGTTTGAAGTGTTGGAAAGATAATGTGATGAACTTTGTTTTAAAAATGGTTCCAGCACCTGTAAGTAATTTATTTATCGTGTAATGATGGTTGAGGAGAGTCGGAGTCGTTGTTAATGTCGTTTTGGGTACAAAACTTATTTCTATGACACCGTACAAGACGTCAACTTTAGATATAGAAAATTGAAGAAGCTATTGGAAGGTGCTCAGAGAAATAGATTTGTAAAACCAAGTGTATTATTTTGGGATTCTGATTGTGAGGAAGGATTCCAAGAGTGGAAGAGGAGGTTGACTAGTGCTCCGATTTTAATTTTGCCGAATCCGAAAGGGTCCCTTGTTGTGTATTATGATGCGTCATTGATGGGTTTAGGTGGTGTGTTAATGAAGGATAAGCAGGTTGTGGCTTATGCTTCGAGACAATTGAAAGTGCATGAAAGGAATTACCCGACTCATGATTTAGAGTTGGCGGCTGTTGTGTTTGTGTTGAAATTATGGAGGCATTATCTGTATGGTTCGCAATTTGAAGTGTTCAGTGATCATAAGAGCCTGAAGTATCTCTCTGATCGGAAAGAGTTGAACAGGAGGCAGGGAAGATGGTTAGAATTTCTCAAGGAGTATGATTTTGGTTTGAATTACCATCCTGGTAAGGCAAACGTCGTGGCTGATGCGTTGAGCAGGAAATCCTTGCACATGTTGATGTTAATGGTTCGTGAATTGGATTTAGTGGAACAATTCAGAGACTTGAGTTTGATATGTGAGACTACTCTGAATAGTGTGAAGTTGGGCATGTTGAAGCTGACTAGTGGTATTTTGGAAGAGATTCGAAATGGACAGAAGTCTGATGTTGGTTTAGTGGACAAGCTGACATTGATTAACCAAGGTCAAGGAGGTGAGTTCCGAATTGACGAGAATGGTGCTATGAGATTTGGTGATAGAGTGTGTGTCTCGGATGTTGCTGAGATCAGAAAGAGTATCTTGGGGGAAGGACACCGTAGTGGATTGAGTATTCATCCTGGTGCTACTAAGATGTATCATGATTTGAAGAAATTATTTTGGTGGCCTGGAATGAAAAAGGAAATTTCCGAGTTTGTGTACGCATGTTTGGTGTGTCAGAAATCGAAGATTGAACATCAGAGGCCGTCGGGATTGATGGAACCGTTGTTTGTTCCGGAATGGAAATGGGATGACATTTCTATGGATTTCGTGACTGGTTGCTGAAGACAACTAAGAGCTGTGATTCTAGTTGGGTTATTGTCGACCGATTGACAAAGTCTGCTCACTTCATTCCGATAAGAATGGATTATCCGATGGAGAGGTTGGCAGAATTGTATGTCGAAAAGGTTGTAAGTTTGCATAGTATTCCATCTAGCATTGTGTCAGATAGAGATCCGAGGTTTACTTCTAAGTTCTGGACAGGATTACAGGAGGCTCTAGGTACTAAGTTACGATTGAGTTCCGCATATCATCCGCAGACAGATGGTCAGACGGAGAGGGCGATTCAGTCGTTAGAAGATTTGCTGAGAGCTTGTGTGTTAGAGAAAGGTGGAGCTTGGGATAGCTATTTGCCGTTGATAGAGTTTACCTACAACAATAGTTTTCATTCGAGCATCGGTATGGCTCCGTTTGAGGCATTGTATGGTAGGAGATGTCGGACACCGTTGTGTTGGTATGAATTTGGAGAAAGTGTTGTGATTGGACCGGAGATTGTTCAACAAACTTCAGAAAGGATTAAGATGATTCAGGAGAAGATGAGAACTTCTCAGAGCCGTCAGAAAAGTTATCATGATAAGAGAAGGAAAGATCTTGAGTTTAATGAAGGAGACCATGTGTTCATGAGAGTTACTCGATGGCGGGTATTGGTCGAGCCTTGAAGTCAAAGAAGTTGACTCCGCTTTATTGGTCCGTTTGATTACCAAAGAGTTGGGAAAGTTGCTTATCGTTGCTTTACCGTACTTGCAATTTGCATGATGTTTTCCATGTGTCTCGATTGAGGAGGTACATTGCGGATCCATCTCATGAGATTCAAGTGGATGATGTTCGTGCGAGATAATTTGTGAGCACTGCGAATTGAGGATCGGAAAGTGAAGCAATTGAGGTAAAGAGATAGCACAACGAGTAGCTTGGGAGGACCGGTGAAGGAAATGTCACTTGGGAACCGGAGAGTCGGATGAAGGACTCATATCCCGAACTTTTCGTCTAAGGTATGTTTTCGAGGACGAAAACTCTTTTAGTGGGGGAGAGTTGTGACACCCCGATTTAATTTAAATATTAAATAAGTGAGGATTTAATTATTTAATTAAATAAAGTCTCGAGTATTAATTTTAGTTGGATTAATTGGGTCATTAAATGAGGAAATGTGTTGAGGTGTGCAGAGTAAACGGTGGGTGTAAGAGAGTAAATCACTCTACTAAGTATTAAGTTTTAATTATTTTATTTTATTGGAATAATTAAAGGAACATTAAAAGGAATATAAAAAGGGGAAAAGAAATAAAGAATAGGTTTTTTTGGAGAAACTGTTTTCACGTGGAATTGGAGAGAAGAGGAAAAGAGAGGAAAAGCCGACACCAAGAGAATCGAAGAATCATCGCGAGGTAAGGGGTGGTTTCGATCGATTAATATGCCTTATGGGTTTTGGGAATCATAGGGATAATCGGGTATGTTAGAGAATTTGAATTATGATGATTATGAGTTATAGGAAATAAACCCTATTTGTGTCAGTGTTGGAATTAGGGATCATAAGTATGTCAGGTAATTGATAAGGATGAATAAACCATGTTGTTTGATGTTATAATGGTGTGAAATGACGATGAAATGATGTTCCTAATGTACCAAATCGTATTAGTAAGTTTGGAAATGAGTAAGAATGAAAAATGCTGTCAAAACGTAATAAAAATGCTGTCAGAGGTCGTGGGAACCGGTTCCCTGTGGGGAGGAACCGAGTTCCCAGTGTTAAATGCGGCGAGAAAATAGACTCGAACCGGTTCTGATATGTCGGAACCGGTTCCCCATTCAAAACCAGGGCGAGGTATTTTTAACTCAGGAACCGATTCTATAGGTAGGAACCGGTTCCATGTGCATTTTCAATTTTCTAAAACTTCAAAATTCATATTTTCTAAACCGTAACTCCGATTCGAGTGCCGTTTTCGGCGTTATTTCTTAAATTTAAAATACTACCTTTCAAAATTGGAAAAAATATTATTTTGCTAAAAATTATTTTAAAAGAGTCGAGCTCCCGATTTTTGAAAAGAGTGATTAGTTAAGGATAGTGGGAAACTGTCACAATTGGTCTAAGTTACCGGATGAAATATTAATGCTTGATATGTTGTATCTTGATATTCATTGTGATTGAATGTGATACGTTGGTGATTGGCAATAAGTGAATTATGTTGGGATCGTAATCTATGAATTGGTTTAGATTGTTTGACAATTTGAATGGAGATTGACGTTCATATGATGTTTATTTCCCTTGTGGTTTATTCATGATTGTATTGGTATCATGTGTTATTGTTATTATATACTGGTGATAGTCTTACTGATTGAAGAGTAAGCATCTGACATGTTTATGCTTTGTGATAATTTAATTCATGATTATGTTGTTATCATGCGATAGATTGGTATTAGCATTTATGTGGAATTATGTTGTTATCATATTCCGTTGAATTGATGTTGCATGCCTTTATGATACATGCATGAGATTGGTTCACTCCCATTGTGCGGAAGTGAACTGGCAGAGCCAATGGACTTACCTGGTGCAGAGGTAGTGGGGCTAGATTCTTGACCGGTGGTTTGGGCGAATCATGGATTGGATTCTTGACTCGATGTTCGGGCGAATCATGAATTTACACTGTCTTTCCACATGTAAGCGGAGGTGTGTGTGAACTCGGTTCACGTTTGGTACCACATGCATAGAGTGCATTGCATATGGAATTGTAACATGCTAGGATGGATTCCGTGTTGCGTTTCCATTGTTTGATTATATACATGTTCATTGTGTGAACGCCTGCATTGATTATGACTTGTGTTTGGTTAATAAATTAACGTCTGTTTATTCCGTTGTATTCTAAAGCGTATAATGCATGTTATATTGAATTGGAATCTCACCCTTACTCAACAATTTCGGATCCGAGTGATTAGTGCATTGGAGTTGGTGAGGATTAGCTCTAGCATTGAGTCGTTGATTTAGTCCGCGTGTCGTCGTGCTCGATAGATGTAACACGGGAAGCGGTTGCTTGAATCCTTTAATGGATATTTTGAATAACTTTGAATTATGTTGACTTATTATCCTGGAATACTTGTTGAGTGATGTACTCAGGATTTTGGTTATGTTTTCATTTCCGCTGATAAACATGACGTTGAGTATGATTTATTAATGATTTTATTCCTCAGTGAAGGCATGACACATGTTTGGTAAATTTTTATGATTTAAATTGTGACGCCTCTTAATTGTGAATGAAACTCTGATTATTATTTATAAAATCGCGGGTAATTAGAAGGGGTGTTACAAACCACACGACAAGTTTCAATTGTTTTTTGTCAAGTATATCACCGGTTTGGGAATTAACACATCACTTGATCAAATGATGATTGACAATTTCAAATGGACAAAGGTTAGTGGACACTTTCCAGGAGCTTGATTAGAAATCAACGCGACCACACGACAAGCGTCACATGTGTTGAACCAAGATCAAAGCTCAAGTCATCTTTTGGGGCTTATGTTAGAACATTAAAGTTCATGCCACCAATTGATCACTTTCTCCAAATCAAGACAAAAGAAAAATATGATGAAGAGGAAGAAATAATTTTCAATTTTATTTTGCATCAGATGAATTATTTTGGTCTTACTTCGTCCAAATCAATCAACTCTCTTGGTGGATTTGGTCAAGAGACCTATCAACACCCCAATTCCATTGATGTTGAGAAAATTTGTGACTCCAAAATAAATTCAAAAGTCAAAAAAATAAAAATGAAAACAAAAATCAATAAAAAGGATTAAAATGATTTTGAAATTAGGTTATTTCATTGGACTTTATTGACGAAATACATAAATAGTATTTTTTTTCATCAAAATAAAATTCCAAAAAAATCACCCAAAGTCAAACAGAGGTCAACAAATGTTGACAAATTTTTTAAGAATTTTTTTAAGTCAGAAAACATTTTTAGAAAAGAAAATAAAAGATGAAATAAACCAAAAATGGAAAAAATAGTAAAATAAAAAATAAAAATAAAACGAGTCACCAATATTTATCAAATAACCGTTGGATCCTTCTAGAATTTTTCCAGAATTTTAAAATGTCAAAAAGTATTTTAAAACAAATAAAAACATCAAATAAAAGGGAAAAATCATAAAGAATATCAAACCTAAAAATAAAATTATGAAAAAATAAAATTCAGAAAGATAATATTTCAAAATATTTTTGCGAATTTTTTCATAATTTTTGAGTCAAAAATGAATTTTATATGATTTTTTGAAGTTTAAAACATTTAAAATATAAAATCAGAAAATAAAATAAAAGACAAAAAAATGGACCATCTGATCATAGTCAAAACGCGTTAGTAATCATATCCAATGGACATGACGCGCTGTGCTTGATATAGACCTCCTTGGTTTTTACACTGGATTACAAATTAAAAAATAAACAAGAAAAAATGTCACGCGTTGGATCGATGCTGACTAATAATAAGAGTAATCAGATCCAGGGGCTCCGGAGACGCGTACACGGTGAAGCAAACACACCAGATTGAATTCAAAAAAATTACATGTCAAGCCCTCAATGGTTGAAGACAAACACGTAGGTCGTCTTCAACCTCCAACCATCATCCATACGCGATTCTCAATCTGTAAAATCAATGCACATAAGTGATATCCTTGGATTCGTCTCTTCAAGACGATCTCAACCACATGCTCGTGAAAAATTTATTTAAACTGAGTGAAGAGAAATTTGGAAAAAAACTCAAATAATAGCGAATAGGGTTTTGATGAAATTCTCAGTAAATACTTGATGAAAATGCAAATGGTGAAGATCACAAGGATCAGGGAGATGAGGAGAGTGCAATGATGCTTTATTTTTCAAGGTTTGATGGAGATTCCTACCTGAACGAAGTTAATTTTCGGAGCTCTGAAACTGGACTTGGATAGCCCGATTTAGGAAGCTTCAAGGCACGATTCTTGTTCTATTAGCTTCAGTGAGGTTCAAGGAAGAAGAATGAATGGTTAATTTCAAATTAGAATGACTTTGAGAGTGAAAACGAAGTTGTAGAAAACTGAATTCAAGAGAGAGTTTGGAAGGGTTTTTTTTGGCTATCAAATCTTGAAGAAATAGGTGGAATGTGTCCCTTATTTATAGGAGAGGCGAATGGAATCAAAATGAGGGGTGAATGATGACATTTGAGTGGAAATTATGCACACCTGTCTTCATGAAGAAAGTGTGACCTTGTGTGCATCAAAACTCAATCATTCCTTGCGTTTTGATGTGCTAATTACTCCTGGGAAGTTCCTAATCACAATTAGTCACGAAATCAAGGCTTAACTTGGCTTAAAAATAAATTACACATGCAAATGCACAAACTGATGGTGAGCTCGAACCAGAATTTTGCCCAAACTTTGAGCTGAGGCCAAATCCAATTCCCTCGTGTGTTTTCTGATTTTCTTTGATCCAAATGAAGTATTCAAAGAGTAGAACACAATGAAAATAGAATCAAATAAAATGGATGCTTGATTTGAGAGATTGAGCCTTTAGGATTCTTGAAAAATCATTGATTTTCCTGGCCAGACCTTGATCAAGCATACCACTTTCTAAAAATGACCTATAATGTTTCTTCTTCAAACTTGATCTTCCAATCAAAATTTACTCTTTATTTTCAAATATGATATGAATTATACCTATCAAGGAACATTTGGCAAAAATAATCACTCAAAAATTCCAAAAATTGAGGAAGTTATGATCTTGTGAATTTGATGAAAATTTGTGAAGTGACCTATAATCTTTTGACTTCTTCAAGCAACTTCCAAACACTTTCAATCTTCAAAACTTATATGGAGATAAAGTTCACATCTTCAATATTTTTATGCAAAAATAATGACCTCGAGGTGATAAATTATGATTAAGATATGATCTTTTGAAGTTGATTGACCAACAATTGAGAAATTCATCAAGGACTTGTAATCTTTTGACTTCAAAGGAAAATTTCCAAGCATTTTCGCTTCTCACCAATTGAAATAAGTTGTATTATACATCCTTAGGCTAATTTTGAAATAAAAATGAGCTCAAGGAGACAAGGGATGACCAAGTTATGATCCTTGGAAGTCATACAAGATAGGTGAAGCATCAATCTAGAGAGTGGGCAATCATAGACCTCTAAAACAATATTTTCATCAACCAAGCACCTTGGATCCAAGAATATTCATATTAGAAGTCCTCTTGAGAATCAAATGACTTTGAAATCATCCACAAACTTTATACAAACACCAAGATATGATCCTCAGAAGTCTAAAACCCTAATTTCAGGATAGATGGCCATAGACTGGAGAATTCTTTGAATTTGATGTTCTCTTTCAAACATGAAACATACACTCAATATAAGAGACCATGGTTGATGAAAATATAAGTCTTCAATGAGATACAATACTTTCAAAATCTTGACAATTGAGGAGAGAAGGTATGGAAATAAACACATCAACCTATTGACTCCTTGAGTAAGAAACTTGTGCACCATTCACCTACAACATTTAGCAAACAAAGTGTACATATATCATTGTTAGCCAAATATCAATAATCACACACAAGAAATAAACACATTCAAAAGGTGATTGGTGATCTCCTAAGGGCAAAGCTAAAGGTAGGAGAGAGAGAGAGAGAGAGAGAGAGAGGTAAATTCAAATTGTGATCTTTGTGCCATGCAATGGTATGAAGTATGAGTGAATCTTGGGGGGGGGGGGGGAATTGGGGTACAACACCATGGAATGTACGGGGCATTCGTGGAGATGTGGTACAAAGATACGTCATCTTTCCGCTTGCCTATTGGGGAGATGACAATAACACTTGATGACATTGTCTGCCTACTACATTTTCCTATAAGAGAGAGGTTACTTAACCACTCCCGGATCAATCGTAATTTAGCGATTGAATGGATGATGGAATATTTTAGAGCTAATCCAGATGAGGTATTTAAGAATTTTTCCTCCACCAGTGGGGCTCACGCAAAGTTCTCAATCCTTAAGGAGCAGTATAACATGCATCTCTCTATGGCAACTGTCTCCTAATTAGAAGGAGACACATTATTTGTTCTTTATCACCGTCAGTGTGCTATGAGGTGTTACATTATATTCTTGGTTGGCACGTCCATTTTTGTGGACAAAAGCGCCAACTACGTGGATGTAGCATGCCTTAAGTACTTCATGGATTTTGATACATTGAGGGAGTGGAACTTGGGGCTGGTTGTTTGGTATACGTGTACCAACACCTGAATGAAGCCTCTAACTGGAGGATGCAGCAGCTGACAGGCTTTGTACACTGTTGACGATAATTATCATTCGAACTATTAAAATTCATTTACTTTTAATAACTATAACTTTTTCTTACATGAATATTATTCATTTTTCAGGGCTGGATCATTTCACACTTCCACCGCATCCATGGTTTCAATTATGTCAGGGATTATATTGAGCACATGTCGAGGGCTGCTTGATATGCCCCCATAAAGGGAACTGGGAAATGATGCCTTTTAGGTGTATTTGGATAGGACTCTCCACGATGACATCCTATGGACACCGTACGAAGAGTACTAGGAGATTATCCAGTTCGACCATATCTCTTTATACTCTGGGTGGCTGGCATACGGGACTCACACAATGGTCAAGTATCTTCCTGAGCGATGCATGGGAAAGTTTGTCTATGTGCATACTATACCCAGATCTCTCTTTCAAGTTGCTCATGACACCATTGTTCATCGAGAGATTGATGTCATCTTGTAGGATTGGGAGAATCACATGGTGCCCGAGGAAGGTTGGATGATGTAGGCGCCAACACTTGGCACTGTGTTGAGGGATACATGACATGGTTCTACACAATGTCACTTCCTGTCATGACACCTTATGCTCCTAGACGTCCACCTATGCCAGCTTATGAGGAGATTTTAGAGAACCATCAGGTCGAGGATGACCATGCCACTGATCTCTTGTTGATCTGTCATCGGATAAAGATGATTGGGCGAGATGCTTTAGACTTGGGTATCATTGACCGGGGCGGTCATGAGGCGGTGGCCATTATGGAGCGGATGGTTAGGGGAGTTAGAGAGTGCGGCGGAATATAGTAGACAAAGGAGGGGCCATGGAGTAAAAATCATGCATACGTAGTAGGCTTTGCTTTTTTATATTTTTTCGAACAATTTATAAATAATTATGGTATTTTTTTTTAATATTAAACAACTTATTCGGTCTATTATCGTTATTTATGTCTTATCATTTTTCATTTGCATATTTATTATCATTTTCAATTTATTATTTAAAAACACATTGAGGATTGAGGATTTAAAAAAAAATCAATGTTCAAGGTTTCGGAGATGCACCTTTAAAAGACCCAAACTAAGGTGTTTCAGAGATGCATCGTCGAAAATATCATTGCATGTTAAAATATATCGACCAGGTCCAAAAAACTGTTTTCGGAGATGCATCTCAAAAACACCTTGATTTGGGGTGCATTCAGAAAGACATCTTAGAAGAGTATTTTCGAATTTTCAGAGATTTTTCTCCACTCATAAAAGGTGTACAAAGAAATTCCCAACTGAAAATCTTGAGAGAAATATATTCTCAAGTCTAAGTATTCTCAATTTTTATTGCTTTTGTAATTTGATGACTCACTAAATTTAAAATGAAAGTACATTATTTATTAACACAATACTAGGGTCGATTGATTGATAAGCTAATTTATTGTTTATAACTGATGGCTGATAATTAATAGATAATAGTTGATAGTTGAGACTGACAGTTGATAAATTCATTAAAGTATTTGGTAAAATTAACGGTTCAACTAACATATAAATGTAAAATGACATAAAAGATATTTAATACATAATTATTGCATTTTAAATTAAAATAAATTATAAATAATAAAAGTGAGTTTTTGTTAAAATAATAAAGATAAAAAAGAAAGAAAAAATAATAATCTATAACATAAATAATATTTGAAATTGCGTGTGATAAATAAACTATAACTAACCAAATAACTTATAAGTTCACGGTAAAAATATCATTATCAAATTGGTCTAAATTGTCATATAAGTTTATAAACTAACTCAAAATCATATCTTACCAAACATAGCCTAATTTGTAGAGAAAAAAATATCAACAACGTGACATATTTTTACATTATCACCTAATAAGAGATATGTATCACAATAAAATATATTTTTTATTTTTTAAATATTAAAATGATATGATAAATATAAGAATTTTGATTGGTTATATGTATAAAATAATTATATTGTGACAGTGAATTATTTTAAAATTTAATTTATATAGTATATATATATATATATATATATATATATATATATATATATATATATATATATATATATATATATATATATATATATATATATATATATATATATATATATATATATATATATATATATATATATATATATATATATATATATATATATAAAAGACAAATTGAAAATAAATTGTATTAGTACACACTTTTAAATGACAAAACTTATTATTTTCAAATTATATTCATTAATTTATAAAAAATATATATAACATTTTATTGATGACAAAGTCAATCCTTTTAAAAATTTAAAATAATAAAAAAATAGTTTTTAAATATTAGATCTATAATTTTGAAATTGTTGGAATTACACCTAATTTATGAAAAAAATTGAGTCTTTTTTAATGAACAAAAATGAATTAATCAATCGATTTCTCTCTTGTTCTTCACTCTTCACTCAAGTGAATCAATCAACTTTGATTGTAAGATGATTATGTTGTTCAATTGTTAATGGAAGAAGAAAGAAAAAATGAATTTGAGAAAGAAAAAAATTAGGGTTTGAACAAAAATAAAGAAAGAAGATGAATATCCTGAGAGTTTCTCTCTAATCACAAACCGTGAATTTTTTCATTGCAATTGAAAGTATTACTATGTTACATCAATATGGGTTACTCCCTCTTTATAATTTTAGTTAATTTGCTCTTGACCTTAAGCAAAGTCCAAAAACAAAAACTCAAAATACCTTATTCTGCGCTAACACTACAAAATTAAGTATAAGTTAAAATTTATTTCGCGACTAACTCGATATTTTTACAACTATAAAACTTCACCACACGTAAGACTATTTCGACACTATCTTATGTTTATCAAGCAATTTGCTTCGAAATAAAGAATTACATTCTTAACATAAATTACTTTTCTAATTTTTGATTTTTTTTTACGTTTTTAAAGTTTGATTGTATAGGAAACTTATAATGACTCTACTAATGAGTATTATGTTTTTAAAAAAGAAATATATTTGGTTAGATAGTGTTTTAATTCCTATAAATTAATGAATTCTTTATTTTGGTTTTTTTTTGTCTGAGTCTCTATATCTCATATTCTTGTTGGATTTGGTCTCTAACATCAAAGATCTGTTACATTGTAAGGTCCAATGGAATTTCAAAGTAGGGACATTTAACACACAACCCTGAAGCCTTTCCACCAAATCATTTGTGTTGCTTGTTAGATATATGCAATTCATTTCTATATATTATATAATGAAGGATTTTTTTTTTAAATACATTTTGTTTTGTTTTGAGCTTGGGTATTAACAAATAATAATATACACTAATAAATAACTGCAAATATTTTACTCAACATTTTATATTATTTATATTATTTAATGTTTTAAATATTTAATATTTACTAGTCTTCAATTTAAAACATTAATATATGAAATATTTAATAAATTAAAATAAATAATTCTACTATTTAATATTTTAATTATAATAGTCTAATTATTAAAACAAATATTTTAATTATTATATAATTATATTTAGGCTAAATTACAATTTTGGTCCTCTTATTTTGGTGTTTTTACGATTTTAATCCCCCTATTTTATTTTTAAACACTATTGGTCCCCCATCCTCAATTTAGCTACAAAAAACGCCTATGTGTTACTTCTGAAAATTATTAACTTTCTTCAATAATGTATTGATGATCTCATTTGAACGTTCTGCCATTTGAAAAAGTGTTTAAAAAGTTATTCATATGCGTTTTTTTTAGCCAAAGTGGGGATGAGGGACCAAAAGTGTTTAAAAATAAAATAGGGGAATTAAAATCGTGAAAACACCAAAATAGGAGGACCAAATCTGTAATTTAGCCTTATATTTAATATTATTACTTAATTATATTTAACATTATTATTTAATTATATTTAACATCACTATTATAAAATTAAATTAAATTAAAATTAAAATTTAATTTAATTTAATTAATAATATAGAGCAATATATGTTATATATTAAATAATCATTTAATAATATTTCAACTATTTAATATTATGAAAAAATAAATATTTAGTATTATGAAAAAATAAATTATTTAATAAAATATATGGTATTATGAAAAAATAAATTATTTAATACATTTAGTTTTTAAATAGTTTTTATTAAACTATTTAATCAATAAATATTAAAATAATTTATTAAATATTTAAATTCTCTTTCAGTTTTTATTATTTATCCTATTTCAGTTTTTAATATTTTTTTGTTATATTAAATTCAATATTTATAAAATATATACACTATTTTAACACATTTTAATAAACAATATGATAATATCATATATTTAAAAAAATTAAATTGAATTTTGAAAAAGTATAAACAGTAATAGTTAAAATAAGTTAATTATAAAAAATTAAATTAAATTTTAAAAAATATAAACAACAATAATTAAAATAAGTTAATTTAAAAAAATAAATTGAATTTTAAAAAAAATATAAACAACAGTAATTAAAATAAGATAATTAAAAAACAATTAAAAGGAATTTTTAAAAATATAAATAATATTCATTATATACAATGCATTGCATGTATTTAACAAGTAATACTAATTGCGTGGTGGTAAGAAATAATTGGTGAGACTATCTTGTCCCAGATTTGACACCCTTTGGATGTAGTTTTTGAAAAAAATTTACATTTAAAACCCAAAAATCAAAATAAAAAAACGAACATCCGAGACCAAGACGAAAAAAGTCAGTCTATGAAAAATATAAAAAGAAAAGGAAATTAGAAAATAGTCTATAAAAAATAGTCTAAAAATTTAAATTTTGGGTTTTATAAATTATAAAAGTAAAATCTATATATAATATATATGAGAATTTCTTCTCATACATACGTTAAGTGGTAGAGAAACACATTATAGATATTCGAAAAATAGGAGAATTCAAAAATTTATTTTCAAACGTACTTTTTTTACATCAAAGCACGTTCTAATTGAGGTTCACTTCATTTGTTTCTAATATTTTGTCCGAAAATGTATCTCTAAATTCACCCCATCAAAATTTATTTTCAATATTTTTTTCTAAATCAACAACTTAATGACAAATTCAGAAATTTACTTCCGAATTTGTAAAGCATAAATTTGAAAACATGTCACCTATGCATTTCGGTCTTAGTTTTGGAAATGCATTTCTAAATTTGTGAAGCGGAATTTTTAATAAAGTAGTACTCTGCATGTTCTTCTTTGTGATAAAACACTCATTTTCTTTCAAAATCCTTAAAAAAAGACCATTTCATTCTCAATCAAATTTTGTACTTCAAAAATTTATTCTTATATTTTATCATATCAAAAAGAATAAAAGAAGTTAAAATTTAAATTAAAATTCATGTATTTCATTCTTAATTGCTCACACTAATCTTATTTTTAAAACTAAAAAAGTTACGTTATAGAAAATACACTTCTAAATTCTAGGTGAGATTATATAAAACTTTCAGAATAGCTCAAAGTACAAATTAGATAATTGTTTTGAATATTTTCTATTATAGTTTGCCTTGGATGTGCGTACAAATATTTTTTTTGTATAAAAATGCTGAAAATTATTTATTAATTACGAAAAAATAATTTAGAGCGTATGTTAATTTTTTTAAAATAAAAACAATATTTTTAGTTTAATTTTTTACAAAAATTCAAAATTTATAAAATTATGGGGGTGACACTTACGGTCGTATGCGGGGTACTTGCCTCCAATACCAAACTACAAAAAACTAATGAAGCACTACACATTAGATTTTTTTACACCTTTAAAAATAAATCTGACACCTCCTTTTTATAATATTAAAAATATTCTTGTCCAAAAAATGCCATGCCAAAAAATTCGATAGTGTAGTAAAAAATGCAATATATAATTCAAAAAAAATCTTTAGTCCATTAAAAAAACTTCGGTATGTATTTTTACTAATTTTTAAAATAAAAAAAAGAAAAACAATCTATGTTATAGTTTACATGTCTTTTTTCAAAAGCACAAGAGATTTTTGGATTTTGTCACCGTGAAAAATTCAATAATGTCAATTTATCCATTTTTGTGAAAAAAACTTTTGAGACTATTGATTTTTTAAAAATCTCTAGTGATTATCAGATTTTCCATAACGCTAAAAAACCAGGTAGTCTTAAATTTTAGCTATTGGAATTTTGTCGACATTCATATTGATTCTAAATTTATATAAATATGTATGAGAAGATCTAAATCATTAGCGGGATGAGCATGTGAGATGGTGTGAGGGTGTGATATTGTAACGTATCACTCTAAGTAATCATCCCCATACTTCCTAGTGAACTACATCTCTACTACACTATCTCTAATAGCAATGAAACTGCTAACAATGTTAGACATAAACTATCTATCAATGCCCTAAGATGGCACATCAATGATATCCTAAACATAACCAAATTGACACAAAGACCTCTCAGAAAAATATCTAACCACTGAAATTTCCTATCACAGATTGTCAAAAATAGGACAACGTCATTAAAATCCCAATGCACAAAATGCTCTACGTACAATGTCGATATGACATCTTCTACTACCAACACATCAACCCTCACTGCATACTCCTGAAAATCTGTTGGATGTGAATATTTGGCCCTCCACCTGGTGGCCCATGGAAAGCTGGTGATAGGAACACAAAAATGTATGTCACAAATGGACGAGAAATGCTCGTATATTAAACACTGCGCAAGAAGAAGAAATTGTGTATTCAACATGTCTTTGCATATAACCGACAAGTTGCTCCGTCTTAAAGACAGCCTCCTCTCTTATTTTATTAAAACTTGAGAATGTCTAGTCGACATGCTCATGTTCAGTAAATATGGACATGTATCTGACATCGATGTATACATGAGACTTATCTATTAGGATAATACATCATACCATAGACTCACATGCCCAATCGACATGCTCATTCTCAAGTTTTAATAACATAACAAAAATTTCAAATATATTTTAAAATTACTCACCATCGAAATTTTAGTTGTGTTTGAATTTGCGGTGGACATAATTGATTCTAACATAATTGAGTTTGGTAGAATTGATTTTATCATAATTGAGTTTAGTAGAATTTATTTATGTTTGAATACATTTATGTAAACGTGAATTGAACAATAAATTTCAGTGCAAAAATCAATCCAAAATCAATTTTGATGACAAAAGCTACAAATTATAGCTTCAAGTAGAGTCAATTCTAAAGACAGAATCAATTATACTTTTGTTTAACTAAGTGTGTGTTTGAAACACATAAAATCACGGTGCAACTGGGAACTCACCGTGGAAATATAAGTTCTAGCTTCACCTTGACGTGGTTCTTTTTGCCGTGAAAAAATCTTTTTCAAACACGCGCTAATCATCTCAAAATCATCCAAAATTAGTTATATACCTCTAAAATTGCTTTTGACCATTCCTAAAACCAAACCAAATATGCACTTAATCTTACCCATAAAAATTCCATGTCATAATAAAAAAATCTAAACCTCAAATCTTATTAACATTAAATCAAAATACATCTTACAAACTATAAAAACACTCTTTCACCATAAATCCAGGATTTTGCAAAAGGAAGGAAAAAAAACAAGACAAAGGTCTAAGGATGAATCCTCTCAATGTCATCAAATAAACAAACCTTTTATTCAACCCAAATTAGTAAGTAAATAAACATTAACATCTTGATCAATAAGAGTATCTGAAATTGTGCATGAATTTAGCAAGTAGTAGCTTTCACAATAGGTGAATGAGTAATAGAAGAATGAGGTGACACCAAAAAATCTTCCAAACTTCTTAACGAAAAGCTTAGCCTCAAGTTTCTCCGACTACAATGATTCTTCTTTGCCATTATTTCATCCTTGTTTCGCCTCACAAAAGCCCGAATTCGTGTCAAAGAAACTTCAACATCTGGATCATCCATATTCGCATAGCAAACCCTAAACCACCCCGGTTCACAACAATGAAAAGAACAACCAGGAGATATATTAATCTTTACTTGATGAATAATCACTTTCCATAGCTTCATTTCTTCATCAAATGTTTGTTTCTTAAGAAGACACCTCAAATCCATCCATAAAAAAAGACCAGCATTACTTTGCAAACACTTTATACCAACTTGTGCTAAGCCTCTACAAAATATTCCATACCTTTTAGCAAGCCTCTTTGCACTTTCTACTACAAACTTTTCCACAAACTCTTCATCAGATAACATTGATGCAATAAGATATTGTGTTTGTGAAGAAACTAATCCAAAACTTGACATTTTTCTAGCACAGTTAACAACTTCATCATTGTATGAATATACTATGCCAACTCTAAAACCGGGAAACCCTAAATCCTTTGAAAGACTATAAACAATGTGAATGAGGTTATGGTTATATTCCATGTTTGTGTCTTGTTCTATTATTTCAGCTACGCTTGTGAAACTTGGGTGGCAAAAAACTGTTGCAGCATATATTTCATCGCTTATTAAGTGGATTTGTTTTTCGTTGATGAAACTCACCAATGACTTTAGGGTTTCTTTGTCCATGATTGTTCCTAAAGGATTTGAGGGATTTGTAATAAGTAACCCTTTTATTTTTATGTTGTCTTCTTTGGCTTTATCATATGCGGATTCTAAAGCTTCTTTTGTAAGCTTGAAATTATTAGAGCTTTTACAAATGACTGGAACAAGTTCAACTCTTGTTCTCCACATCAAATCCCTGTCAAAACTGCATTAGAAAAATCAATTGTTTTATTAGAACACAATAATTTTAATCCTAAGAGATCAATCATATTGTGTTATTCTATCATTCTATAATTGGTTTAATAAACATGCAATGTCGGTGTAATAATATTTTACACGGTTTCAATAAGAAATCACCGATCTGTCAAATCATCAAAGTCATTTTAAATTATCAGTATGATATAGCAGAATACACATCGTTAATTGGATGACAGTAAAAAATTTCTTTACACCGTCCGCGTATTACCTATTTTCTCATAGATGTATGTAAAAATACTGATGACTTTGATTAAAGATATATTTGTAAAGAAAATATAAATGATAATTCGAAAAATAACTTATATTTAAAGATAATTTGTTATGAAATAATTGCTGATACTTAAAGACAAAAAAGAAAATAGTATTAGCAAAGGCTAAAGTGTATATCTAGAAGAAAAAGAGTAAATTAAATAAAGGAAGAACAGAAAATTTCTTCAGGTATTCATTGACCTACATGGTGTGACAGAGTCAAATTATTTTCTAGTAGTACTTATTATAGTCTACTTAGTATTTGACTTTGTAATCTTCTACTGGGTCATCAATTAAAAATTAAATTCTAAAGCCTCCAATTTTAAAATACTTTGACTGAAATGCTACATATAAGAAGTCATAGTTTATTTTGTTTTCCTTCTATCCAAAGTAATGTGATCTTAAAACAATGCTTTCCCTCCAACAAAATACATTTATTTAAAAAATAAAAGAAAAAAACAGCTGAGAGTGAATTTACCCTGCATAATAAGGGGTTGGCACCAAAAATGCATCACCAGGATCTGCCAAACAAAAGGCCATAACCTCATGTGCTCCGGTTGCTCCGCCGCTCATAACAATGCGGTCCGGATCGAAAGAAACTCTATTGCCTCTTGTTCTTCCCATGAATTTAGCCACAGCCTGTATAATTCATCAATTTAAGTTAGTTAGTTAGTTAGTTAGTTAGTTATTTCATCAATACATATCCAAACCTTAGTTTGTTTTATTTTTTCATGTTGTGACTCACTTGTCTAAATTGTGGTAAACCATGATAATCCTGAAAATTAGCCATGGCTTTGAATTGATTTACACCTTCAGAAGTGCAAATTGAAGCCTCTGGATTACTTGTTATCCAATTTTCAACCAAGTCAGAAGCAAGCTGAAAATGAAAATAATCATAAATTAAATTAGTATATAATATAAATTTGTATTCTTATTTTTTTATGAGAGTTAATCAATTATATTTATATATACATGCCTGATTTTCTGCAAGACCCATTTGGATAACTCCATTAGGATTATCTGTGGGATGAAAAGGATCATTTTCATAAGCTTTCCATCCATCAAAGTATGGTGAATTTTCACCATGTCCATTGCCTGTGGCTATCTTAGATAGTAATTGAGGTTGCTCCATTATATTATGATCTAAATGTCTTATAAATAGCTCTTTTTGCTTGTTATGATTGGATTATAACTCTCTAAGGGGTATTGGTATTTATATTATGAGATATCAATAACAGTTTAAATATACATAATGGATTTTCCTAGGAAGCAATTAATAATTCAACTATAAATTCAATGGTACAAAAGCAAAATTCTTGACTCAAATCATCTAAGAATTTCTCTGGATCCTTAGTTTGAAATTTTGGCTAAGGAATGGTTGGCGGTAAAATAAGGAGGCAAAATGGACCATATAATAGGAATTGAGATGCAAGTAAAACTTGTCACATATTAAACTTCAAAAAAGAAATAGAAATTTATATTTTATGGTTTTCACCTTTTGTTAACATTCCATTCATTTTGATCATTTATTTATCTTTTCTTTTTTTTGTGACAGATCATTTAATAATCTTTTGAAATACTATAACTCATAGAAAACGTTTTAGATATAATGTATAATAAAGTTTTTTAAATATTATTAAAAGATTAGGGTGACATTTAATATGTTGCAGTGCTGATTAAATTTGAATTTTCCCAATAAAAATGATTTGGGTATTTAACGTGTACATTTATGTAATACTATACTATATTTTTTTCAGACAGATGGAATTCATATAATTTCATAGATAATAATATGTATACATTTCATTAAAAAATAATAATAACAATAATATTATTATGGTGTATACAATGTTGAATGGCAGAGTTAACTACTACCAGAGTCTTAGATGTGCATACATGCCTTAAATTCAACAAGCCAAAACAGGGGAAAGTAAAAAGAAGAAAACTCTAAAACTAATAAAATATGCTTCCTCAGGCATCAATTATAACATTCCAAAGGCCTCCAAATCCTAGGACAACTACACCTACCTTTATATCTTAGAAAAACAAGCAAAATAACTGCTTAGTTAGGATCAAAATCCAACAGAATAATCGTAAACAGCTCATTTTTTATAATTATGTACCCTAGAGGATCTTCTACTAGGAGAAGTAAAACATTTTGCTTCAACTTTCCCATCCTTTTTAAGCATTGTGTGACTATTTTTGGCAATGCTTCTTGTCACTACCCTTCTACATGAATTAGCAGGATCCTCTACAATCTTCTGCTTGAGACGATTATTATTCTCCTTGCGGTAGATAACTTCAATTTCTTTGGGTGAAGTGGAGACTTGACACTGCTTTGCTCCAAGTCGAGATCAAATTCAAACACACCCATCTTAGATTGATTACTTTCAGCTGCAGCAACACTTGAAACTCCATTCTCACTTGTATTAATCAGGTCAACCTCCAGATGAGACATCCTAAGACTCCCGATATTGTCGTCATCTTCAGCTTCCTTAGCTTCGTGTGATGTCACATCAACTGTCTTTTGGGGGAAAGAAGCATTCAAGTTGTCAAAATCTGAGACTTCATGTTCACCATTATAAGCCATCTCAACCCGTGGATGAGACAACTTATGACTCGCAATATTTTCATTACCTTCCGCTTCCTGCAAACTTTTATCAGCTGTTTTTTGAAAGGGAGAAGCATTTGAGTCATCAACATTTGAGAACCCATTTTCATCGGTATAAATCACGTCAGCTTGTGGTTGAGACTTCTTGTTATCTTCAACTTCCTTAGGTTCCTGTGAAGTATCATCGGTTGCTTCTTTGTGGCAAGAAGTATTAGAAACATCAAATCATTAACTCTATCCACACAATCACATTCATTCCCAAACCGATCAGACAGTTTTTTCCAATTGTGCGGAAATGCAACCGAGAAACATTGGCATATCTGTTGAATGACATTGGATATTAGCAGAGGATCTTAGTTGCAAATTCCAGGCACGAATCGGAAAAAGAATATTGGAAAGCAAAGGTTTGTTGAGCTTCTGATGGCCATTACTCACTTCTTCATCTTCAAGTTTCTTCAGTTGATTGTTGGTTGTAGGTGGGATTTCAGGAGGTTTTATGCTTTTATCCGATGAATCTGAGTCTATTGATGAATGATCCACAAGACACATAGCTGATATCGATGCAAGTTTGCATTGACCTCACCTGTCCTTTAGTCTTTTTTGATTTTATTCAGCAACTCTTTCATAGGAGACAGGGGTGTTCAACAGCACATCCAGCAAAACATTTAGAAGCCCGACAAGGACTCTCTAGAGATAACAAATCATCTCTGGAAGTCTTCATTGCAACTTTGAAGCTTGGCACACGGGAATTCCTAGGTGAAGAATACTTACATTAGCCCTTGTTCTGCCCTCCTATCTTCAACTGTATCAGTTTGTACCAGATGCAGTTTCTTTCTAAAACCTGCATGGCCTTCAGAAAGCATGCTGTTTTTGGCTTATTAGTACCTTTCTTTGCATCAATTTCTGTGACACCGTTCAGCTTCTGAAACGGTTTATTTGCCAAATCAGTATCTAAAACAGTTGTACTTTTTCTCGAGATTCCTTTTGCAACTTTTTGAGACTGTACATTAGTCGGCTGGTCTGGTTCTACCCCAATAAATCTTGGCGAGAATCTGTGAACCACAGTAAACACTTTTTTGGGATAAACTACAATTCTTGTGATTCTTCTTAGTAGAAAACATATTCACAACATGGTTATCCTCGTGCACTTCTGCAGGATTCATGTGAAATTAAGCTTCAGCAGAGAACATAAATTTAATACTTTTGACAGCACTGAGCTACCTGGATTAGATGCTTTATTTATTTTACGAGGATGTGCTACTGTATTCTCAGGGGACTTAATTTTGACAACTGGTTCACAAAAAGGAACAGGGGAAACCATCAATCCAGAAGACACTACCACATCTGGCAATTGGGCAGGAGAAGATGGAGGGTAAGAGAGGATCCAAGCTTCATAGATCACAAAAAAAAATCCAATATTGGAAATAATCAATTATGCACATCCCACAAGTAAAGTAACAGATGATAACATGAAATGTAAAAGCTTCACCGCTAACAGTAAGGATAGTTAGTCAGTTTTTTAAATAAATAAACCTGCATCATTCTTTTCTTTTGATAGATTTCGAGAAAAAGGAAGAAATTCTCTGTAGGGGAAACGGAAACCCTTGGAAGAGATTTGTATCCTCCATATTCTTATGTTTTCGCACCATCACAAAATGCTTGGTCCGTCATCCTATTGTCCATAATGAATGAACATTATAAAATGGAGTAAGGACCAAGGAGGGGAGAGGAAGTCAATCATCCCTGGATGGTTGGTAAACATACTAGAAGACATGTCTTTGGCATCACTAAAACAACAATACGTATTATTTCATATTTTGTAGGACGAAAACAAAACCACAAAGAATATTTCATAAGATCATTAAAGGAAAACTAAAGCACAATATTATAATTATACACAACAGCATAAGATACTTTGAGGAGAATGTAAGGAATTATAAAAGAGATATGTTGCTCAATATATTATCAAGTTTTCAGTAAAATTGGGGGACATTCAGGAAAGAAAAAGGATCATTATTACAATTGAAATAGAAACCATACCAGCTTGCAAATAGAAAAAGAGAGTAAACCTTTAAAAAAATATCAATAAAGCAAAATTCATAATACATGTATAATCAAATGGCTTCTTATTTTTTCATATACTTGATAATAATTATGGAGTGTACAGTTGACTAGCAACTTTGCATACATGTCGGAAATCCTAATGACCGTAGGCATATGGTTCATGGGAGAAAACAAGAAAACAACTAACTAGTAAATAATCCTTCAGTTGAAAGAAGGTTTTCCTTATAAATTCCTATCTGACAACCATATATCACTCCCTTAACACCAATCTTTGTAGTTATCTGGGTGCTTAAATCAAGCCAGACTAGTTCATTGTTTTCTTGTTTGAAGCAAATGTCACCCTTCTTCCCTACTCCGATGGGGTGTTCAATGAAAGGTATGGGCCCAACAATAAAGAGTTTGATCCATGATTCCTTGACGCTGAGTTCACCCAAAATTGAAATGTGAAAAGTAGTAGCTTTAGAACAATTTGAGACCAAAGCAACCGAGTCGTTTAACACCACTAAGTGTCTATTTATAAGATTCAAATCACAGCTTTCTTCGATGTCTAATGGTATAGGTGTCAAAAAGAACACCTCGTTACCCAAGTCAAATGACACCAACCAACCTTCAAACCCATACAAATCTATAGTACCCAACCAATGACAAACTCCATCCAAGTAGACTCCGGTCTCCTGTGGAGAATAAGAAGCATGACGTATATCAAGCATATCAATGTCGAGTATCCTCCAAGAGTTACTTCTAAGACTATATATCTCCAACAAGGGTTCATAGGATTTATCTTCGAATGGCATATCTTCATCTTCGTCGGTTACAGGAAAAAATGATATATGCCGAATCAATTTATAGTCATCTCTCACATGATCATAACCAAATCCATGAAAAACAAAAAATGGATCCCGATATGGTAGTACATTCTCATCAGGACTGGAAGGAATAATCATGAAATGCGATGTAGCCGGATTCCATAATACAGCACGGAAGATATTGACCAGTCCTCTACGAGCATTTTGGCCGATGCAGAGAATACCATTAATACAATGTGTGCTTAAAATATAAAGTGAAGTGTCATTCTGTTGAAATGGGGGTGGCAAATCAAACTTGGTTCTATTCTCAAACCTCTCACCGGAGAGCAAATAGAAGGCGCCATATGTATGAGGCGGATCAGCCTCAGTTAGGAAGAGAAATGTATCACAATGATCAGAATGTTTAATAGATATAAAATGATTGCGAAGCGTGTTCATAAAATGAGAGTTTTCAAACAAAAGTGACCATGATTTGCGTACACATTGAAAACGCTTCAAGGATTTAAGCGGCAATTTAGATAGAATGGAAAGGGCAAGATCGTCAGGAATATGAACATTGTTTCTTACCTTTGTCTCTTCAATCGCCTCACGCGCTGCTGGAGATTTCTCCATCTCCCAGTTTTTCTTACAATTCAGAGATACGCGATCACCAAAACAGTTACCAGCGTGATTTGGGGTTTTATGATTTTTCAATTTTTGAGAATGAGGGTATACGCCTATACGGCACTGGATCTTCCGGATCCTTAATCAACAACAACCTTCTTCCATGTTGTCATATCTCAAATTTATCTTATGCTTATCTGACTTATGCATCTTGCATTTTTCATTTACATACATTTTCATTAGTTCATATAATAAATCATGCACCATC
This sequence comes from Vicia sativa, assembly GCA_021764765.1. NCBI lineage: Eukaryota > Viridiplantae > Streptophyta > Magnoliopsida > Fabales > Fabaceae > Vicia > Vicia sativa. Next base: position 143,412,328 of record CM038797.1, read on the forward strand.
AATAAATTTGACATTGAGGTCAAGTGAAGGTGTCTACTTACAATTTGAATCCATCGATCATTATTATTTTTTCATTAGTATATTTCTATTTATTAACTTTCATTTTATTCAACTACTCAATTAATTATAATTAATAAGGATATTCTAGTAATGATATTAATCTTTTTACTAAATGATATAGTTAACAACGTCATGAGAACCTACAGGTCATACACATATGGACAAATTAATGAAAGAAAAAATAATAAGTGAAGCTTATTCGATTATGAAGTCATATGAAACACTAATATTAATTAGAAAAATATAGCATGTTGTAAGGTACAATGAACTTAAGTGAGTTACGGAATACCTTAAGATATTGCGAGCTTAAGTAGAAATATATAACACAATAAGATACGTTGTGCTTGTTGGAAATCCATCAAAATCTATGATGAATTTCTACCAATCTTGATGAACAAGATTGATATCACCACACAATGAAAATGAAAATTATCGAGAAAGAAGGAAGAAGCAAGACAATGTTTTCTGCAGAGTTTCTCTCTGCCCACAAACTGTGGAAAACTTTCTATTCACTTTGCAACTGCAAAATACTGTGAATGAATTCTTGATTGCAAAATTAAGGGTTACTCCCTCTATTTATAGATTTAGGTTAGCTTGTTCCCTAAGCTAAAGCCCAAAATTATAAAAGCCCAAAAATATCTATTTGGAATGAAATCCTATTTATTCTATTCTAGATTTAAATCAAAATTAAATCTAAAACTAAAACAAATATGTTCTGTTGAATTTGGGTGGCATGTTCGACTCACATGCTCTTCGACTGGGTCGGATCCCTTTCGACACACACACACAGTTTTGACACACATGAATTACTTTCAACACACCACCTAATTCATTGTGTCTAAACTATCTACGTTCAACATTGCTCTTAGTCTTCGAAATACTTCGACCTGCACACCCTTAGTTATAATGTCTGCAATCTAATTCTCATTTATGCAATGTTCTAAATTCATATTCCCATCAGCTACCTACTCTCGAAGATAGTGGAACCTCATTTCGATGTGCTTGCTTCGACCATGAGCTATCGGATTCTTCACCAGGTTGATAGCTGACATGCTGTCGATCTTCATGGTAATTGCTCCATGATCTTTACTTGTAATTTCTTCGACCAAGTTCATCATCCAAGTTGCTTGACATGCACAAAGAGAAAAAGCTATGTATTCTGCTTCGCATGATGATAATGCCACAACTGGCTCCTTTCTCGAACTTCAAGAAACTGGCGCACCACCTAACAAAAACACATATCCTGCTGTAGATTTTCGATCTTCAGCATCACTACACCATCTCGAATTTTGTGTACCCCACTAACTTGATTCTTTTCCTTTATCAGCTGCAGGAAACAAAATGCCATAATCGAGAGTTCTTTTCAAATACCTCAATATCCTCTTTGTTGTTGCTAGGTGAGATACCTTTGGCTTCTGCATGAATCTACTTACCATACCAACACTATATGCTAAGTCAGGCCTAGTATGACAAAGGTATCTTAAGGACCCAATAAGTCTTCTATATTGGGTTGGGTCGACATCATCTTCTTTTGAGTTTTTCGACAGTTGCAGTCTTGGTTCTGCAGGTGTTGAAGTCGAATTACATTGTTCCATCTCAAATCTCTTGAGAATTTCTGCTGCATATCTTCTTTAATGCATCATCAAGCCTCTACTAGTCTTGTAGAATTTGATGCCAAGGAAATATGAAATGTCACCCAGATCAGACATTTCGAATTCCTTGCTGAAATCACCTTTGAAGTCTTCGATCTCCATCTTTCAGCTACCTGTGATTAACAAGTCATCGACATAGAGACATAGTATAAGCAATTCATTATTGTTTCTTCTTACATATACTCCATGTTTAGTTGTGCACTTCACAAATTCCTTCTCCCTTAGAAAGCTATCAATTTTCTTATTTCAAGCTTTTGGAGCTTGCTTCAATCCATACAGGGCTTTATGAAGCATGTACACCTTCCTCTCTTCGTTATGTTTCACAAACCCAATTGGTTGTTTAAAATAAACTTCTTAGTCTAAGGGTCCATTTAGGAATGCACATTTCACGTCCATCTGACATATGTGTCAACTGTTTATTTCTGCTAAACCAACAACCAACCTGGTTGTTTCAATTCTAGTCACAGGTGTAAAAACTTCATCGAAGTCGATTCCTTCTTTATGGAGAAATCCTTTCGCCACGAGCCTTATTTTGTGTCGAATTACTTCCCCTTTAGGATTCAACTTCACTTTGTATACCCACTTGACATCAATTTCCTTCTTGCCTTGAGGCAATTCGACAAGTGACCAAGTGTTGTTGTCTTCAATGAACTTCACTTCTTCGTTTATTGATTTCACCCACTTTGAATCTTTCAATGCTTCAACTGTATTGACAGGTTCGACATCTGTATAGAAAGTATTATGTACCAGCTCACCTTCGTCATCAACCACATCATCTTATGTAACCACACAATCTTGCAACCTTGCAGACATGCGTCTTGCTCTCTAAGGTCGACTTGTTCTTGGTTGATCAATAAATGTTGGTTCCTCTTGTCGAACTTCCCTTTCAACTTGAGTTTCTGGCTCTTCAAGTAAAATTCTTACTGAATCTTTCTTGACATTTCGACTCCAGTCCCACTCTGTAAGCTCATCTATGATCATGTCCCTGCTGATCACAATTTGCTTGTTCACTGGGTCGAACAACTTCTAATCTCTTGTCGAATGATATCCTACTAAAATCATTTGAATTGACTTGTTACCAAGTTTTCTTCTCAATTGATCTGGCACATGTCTATGTGCAATAGATCCAAATACCTTCAGATGACTCAAGCTAGGCTTCACACCAGACCAACATTCTTCTGGAGTAATTCATTCTAGTTTCTTCGTTGGACATCTGTTCAAAATATAAGTTGCAGTCGACACAGCTTCACCCCAAAACTCTTTAGGTAAATTCTTGCCTTTCAACATACTTCGAACCATATTCATGATGGTTCAATTCTTTCTTTCAGCAGTCTCATTCTGTTGTGGAGTGTAGGGTGGCACCACCTCATGCACAATCCCTTCTTTTTCACATAACATGTCAAAATATTTTGACACATAATCTCACCCACCATCAGTTCTCAAAACTTTGAGCTTTCGACCGCTTTGCCTTTCGACCATAGACTTAAACTTGGAAAACACCTCGACCACTTCACTTTTCTTCTTGATCAGGTAAGTCCATGGTTTTCGACTAAAATTATCTATGAATGTGACAAAGCATTTATTACCTCCAAGCAAATCCACCTGGATTGGTCCACATACATCAGAGTATATGATTTCGAGAACAACCTTCGACTTGCTTCTTGCATCCTTGCTGAAGATATTCTTGTGTTGCTTTTCTTGCACACATTCCTCACACACTTTGTTTGGAATGTCGATTTCTAGCAATCCTGAAACCATATTCTTTCTCTTCAAATCTCTGATGTCTCTGAAGTTGAGATGGACTAGTCGATAGCCATATCCATTCGTCTTTGCTTGCTGCAATTGAAAGACACTTGTGCTCCATCACATTGAGTTCGATCTTGAAGGTTCTATTATGGGACAAGGAGCCTTCAATATTAGAATTACATTTGTGTCGATAACTCTCATCAGCTTGTATTCGACAGTCACTTTGTAATTATTTTCGACCAACTGTCCTATACTAAGCAAGTTGCTCTTCATGCCTGGAATGTATAGTACGTTCGAAATTACTACCTTTTTGCCATCTTTCTTCATGATCATAACATCTTCAATACATTCAGCTGCTAGAGTATTGTCATTTGCAAATTTTACCATGTTCTTCATTGAGGATTTAGATTGAAAAATCAATCTTTTCTTCCAGACATGTGTGATGAGCATCCTAAATCCAAGTACCATTGATCCTTGAATTTCTCTTCATCTCTTGTTCTGACCATCACCAACGTCTCTTCTTCTTCATGCTTTGCAAACTTTGCATCACTTTCTTGATTCTTTCGCTTCTTTGGACAATCACTCGAATATTGACCATACTTTTGACAATTATAACATTGAGTGTGACTCTTGTTAGGCTTTCGACCACCACCTCTTCCTCTATTTACAACACCACCTCTTTGGTTTCCTTGGTATAGTTGATAACACGAAATCGTATCGTTTATTTTCCATGAAATTAACCCGTTTTGTATTATTTTGACCCGATTAACTCCCAAATATTTCGAGTTTGTCATTACTTTTTGCAGGTATTCATAACTTAGCTCAAAACAGAAGAAAACATGAAACAATGCAGAAAGCATCAAAGAACAAAAGAAAAAGATGAATCTGTCAAAGAAATGCAGATTTTGTAGTTGGGACAGTCGTCAGCCATCTGCCGCGACCGTAAGGCATCCATGAAGCGTGTTACGACCGTAACACATCTGCCACGACCGTAACACGGAGAAACACCAAAGCTGCTCGTAACACACGTAGCGAGCGTAGCGCGTGTCGGTTAACAAAGCGTGCGGGGCGTGGGAAAGCTGAAGGAGTTTTTAAAACTCCTGATTTATCTCAAACCTCACAGCCACGTTCAACCTCAACTCAACCACGTTCCTATATTTTTGGAGAAGTTTTTGGAAGCTACGTGTGTGAAGTTCATCCCAACTGCCAATTCCATTTTTCTATAAATACCTCAACATTCAATGTTAAGTAGAGCAATTCGGTTTACTTGTGCGGAAGCTCTGCCGAAATCGAACCCAGTTTATTTCAGTTTATATTTTCTTTACATCCGTTAATTTCAATTGTTTAATTTCACCGCCCAAATAATAATTTCCAACATTAGGAAATTATTATTCTAGTTAGGATTTTTATTCAAGCTTGATTCGTTGTATTTCGATACCAAGTCAAGTTCCGATCGTGGAAGAAGGATTAAAGTATTGGCTTTATTTTCGGTTCTTTAATTTTCATTTGTATTCTGATACTCTGATTCAATTAATTTAAGTTCAATTTATTATTTATAATGTCATTTTATATTTGTTTGTTTTATTTCTGTGAGTTTATTTTGATTTCTATGGCTAGCTAAACCTTTAGTGTCGGTATGGAATAGTTAGAGACAATAGGCATCGATCAAACTTAGGCTAAAACCTTAATCAACTTAACTCGGTTATAACTTTTATGCTTAAAAATAAAACCTTTGTTACGAAAGTAAGAAGAGTAAATAGGTTAGATCGAGACCACGAAAGTGTGAGGTTTTAACGGATAGCTAAAGTTAGGCATTTGATTTAAATACGGTGAAAGCGCTTTAAAACAGATTAGAATTAATTAAGTTTCCAAAAAGTATGTTCTAAACACTTATAGGCTAGCGAAAGCAGGTATAGGGCTTTAGACGTATAATCCGAGATAAGATCATGAAAGTGTGAATTGAGGGTTTTTAAACTGATGAATTCTACAGATAAACTAAGTTGACCATCCTTATATGCTTAAGTCCGATTAAATCCTTTAGGTCGACTCTATTACATACCGACCATTTCATTCCATTATTAATTTAAAATCAATTAGTTTACCTTCCTTAACCTTCCCAAAACCAAACGTGACAATTTTCGCCTTAGCTAAACTAGCATTACTTTTCCGCACTAGAGTGATTACAAAGTCCCTGTGGATTCGACAATCTTTTATTACTACCGCGATAGACTGTGCGCTTGCAGTTAAGATACCGTTAGACACATTAGGTTTATCGCACATCAATAGTCTTCTCTGATTCCACACATTTCCTTCATTCTGGTTTCCTCTACCAGTCGAATTGTTGTAGCCACCTCTATCTCTATCGAACCAATTTCCTTTGCCTTTGGTTTCTTTTGCTGAATTTTCCTGCAAAGCCACATCACTCTTTGTCTTGCTTGCAGCTCTTTCATTCATTATCTGTTCATGAGATTCAAGCGTCCCTTGAAGATCTTCCTTTGTCAATTTCGACAAATCTTTCCCTTCTTCTATAGCCACCACCACGTGGTCGAATTTGGGAGCCAAAGATCTCAAAATATTTGAAACAACAACTCTTGTTGTTAATGCTTCTCCACATATCTTGATTTGATTCACTAGTTTTGTAACTCTAGTGAAGAAATCAGATATACTTTCATTGTCTTCCATCTGAAGCAATTCATATGTTCTCTTGTGAGTTTGTAACCTCACCTTTTCAGCGCCTCCAAAGGATTTCTCAAGAATATCCCAAGCCTCTTTTGCAGATTTTGTATCACTGACCTTTTCGAAGTTGTTTGGACTCAGAAATTGATGAATTATAAAGAGAGTTTTATAACTCTTCTTCTCCAATTCAGTGTGTTCTTTCTTTTCTTCTTATGAAGCGTCTTCTTCAAGCTCTTTTACTTCATCCTTTACAAGATCCCACGGACCTTGACAACAAAATAAAGTCTTCATCTGCTTGCACCAATTCTCATTGTTATCTACTTTCAAAATTGGAAGACTTGCTGGATAATTCGCATTCCCGTAATTCACTACCATCATGAATTCTTCTTCTACGACCGTTCTTGATCTTGAATCGATCAACCGAAGCTCTTGATACCAGATGTTGGAAATCCACCACAATCTATGATGAATTTCTACCAATATTGATGAACAAGATTGATATCATCACACAATGACAATGAAAATTATAGAGAAAGAAAGAAGAAGAAGCAAGGCAACATTTTATGCAAAATTTCTCTCTGTCCACAAACCGTGGAAAACTTTCTATTCACTTTGCAACTGCAAAATACTGTGAATGAATTCTTGATTACAAAATTAGGGGTTACTCCCTCTATTTATAGATTTAGGTTAGCTTGCTCCCTAAGCTAAAGCCCAAAACTATAAAAGCCCAAAAATATCTATTTGGAATTAAATCCAATCTATTCTATTCTAGATTTAAATCAAAATTAAATCTAAAACTAAAACAAATATGTTATGTTGAATTTGGGTGGCATGTTCGACTCACATGTTCTTCGACTGGGTAGGATCCCCTTCGACACACACACACAGTTTCGACACACATGAATTACTTTCAACAGTGCTTACGTAAAATACAGAACACTGTAAGGTTGATGCGCTTAAGGGGAATACATAACTCGTAAGGTACAATGCACTTAAGTGGAATACGAAACACCGAGAGGTAAGGTGCACTTAAGTGGATTTATTTAGCTTGCGTCTCACACAAGCGGTTCTACAAATATAACCCTTATGTTGAAATTTTCTCATTTGATGAAATTCGATATGTGAAACCCTAGCCGTAATTTCTCTCTCTCTCTCTCACACACACACACACACAAGGTCTTCATTTTGTAGCAACTAACATTAGTATTCAAGGCTTATGTGGACTTGGTAGAGACATTGACCAACACTCATGATTGTTCATTTAATAATTACCATAAGCGGTAACCAATCTATCATTGATCATGTTTTTTCGTAAGGATTATGTATGAGAAATTTTTATTTTCTGTTGCATTTTATCTCGCGATTTCCATTTAAAAAGTGATAAATGACAGACCATCATTGACATAAGAAGCCCCATTACAATTAAGGGAGTCTTACAAATAATAAGATGTCTGATTGTCCTCTCAATATTCCTTCCATATGCATAGGACGAGGTTTTTCACTTATTCACCACCTAGAGGAAGAAGAAAAAGTTTGAATAGACAAACTGGTGTGAATAAGCACTCAAAAGGTTGAGGATCTTTCTAACGACTCCACCATTATTAACACGTCCAATAGAGGACACGCCTTTATTCCTCTATCTATCTATCAGTAACTAACAATGTGATGAATTATATGCTCGTCTAGGAGAAGGATAACAATGAACAACCAACATATTTCGCCTGTAAAGTGTTCAAGGGATCAATTATAAAACAAAAGTTTATGTGAGCTCCATAAACATAACGGACTAGGCAGGTCATTGAGCGATCATTAAGATGTTTACAGATTATTCACTAAATATTTTCTCACATCAATCGCGAGAGTTGAATCCAAAATCTCTCGGTGTGAAAGTCAACTTTTAACCTACGTGAACCATACTATTACAAGATAAAAGACACCCGTCTAAAAAAAATTATAAGAGACTCATTTAGTATGTCGAGATTGTTGTGGAGCTGAGCATTCATTATCCTCTTTTGAAGAAACAAATCCGTAATAATACAAAAATTAGAAGTAGTGAATAATGTGGAATTTAAATTCTTGGTTAGTTAAAAAATGGACTTTAAATTCGGTCCAATAGTTACATCCAAATTCTTAATCATCCTTTGGATAAACAAATTCGGAATAATATAAAAATTAGAAGGAATGAATAATGTGCAATTCAAACTCTTGGTTAGTTAAGAAATGGACTTCAAATTCTGTCCAATTGTTACCTCAAAGTCCAAACTATTTGGTCTCTAATTAGATTGGTTTTGTTCGTTAGTCTTCCATTATTTATTTTTGTAACAATTTATGAAAGTTAAAACACTGACTTTTTCTTAACTTGAATAGAGTTTTGGTCAATAGATAATTGCGCCTCAACTTTTAAAATCCACGTAAATTAACGACGACACTCATGCCTTCCACACATAATGGAGCTGATAAAATATATGCTTGTTTTTCAACTAAAAAGTTTTAGTTTAAAAACAGTTTTATTGCTCATTTGGACAAATGGATCTGGTTTATGATAGTCATAACTGACTTCAAGGTCTTGATCCAAATAGGTCTTATATCTTTGGCATGTTTGCATATGCAGTGGAAAAGCACCAAACACACGTGTGGGTGTAGCTTCTCATTTCCACGGAGAAAGTGCATTGGGACGTGATTTTGTTGATGCAAACGGTCAATCCAAACATATTATTACTCATGTGCATGTGCCTTCACAAGCCCGGGACATGTTAGGCTACCAAACATATTATTACTCATGTGCATGTGCCTTCACAAGCCCGGGACAAGTTAGGCTATTTAAACTTTTGCGAGCTTATGGATGTGGTTAGCACATTATTATTGAATCAATTAGGTACCTTAATTGATTAGTGATTAAATTAAGTAACAAGATTAATTAAATTTTTAATTTGATAATTAATTATATATTAATCAAGCAATACATTGTCTTCTTTTTTTTTTTACTAATATAGTGTCCCTTTTAACACCAAAAATATACTGCAACAAAAATGGAAGCAAATTCTGACAAGCATTAAAGCAACAATGATACACAAACCAAATTGGTTACAAGTTCCGAATAAGAGTTACACCAATGATTAGCAGTCCAAATGATTTATAAGATTTTTGTATAATCGCGGTAGTATACAGGTAGCCAATAAAGTATACAACAACCATCAAACCTTAATCCACTAAGTGGAGTCGGCAACGTAGATCAATTTCCGCCGAAATATTCTATCAAGGACCCAGTATAAAGTAGCCAATAAAGCATAATTTATTAAGCATTTTGTGATTTTATGAATCATTATTCTTTCAAGTACCTCGTAATATTTCCAGATTCTACCATCATTTCTTCATTAGAAGAACAACTGTGTGAGCTGCTATACTTCTATTTTCTCCAAGGCTATCGACCTTTTCATGAGTTTTTGCTTTAATATTTACCACGGATGAGTCAACTCCAAGAAGTGCAGATAAGTTTGCCTTGATAGCATCCTTGTGTGGACTTAGTTTCGGCCTCTGAAGTATCAATGTAGCATCTAAATTTCCGATATCATAACCACCTCATGCATAAGCGACACGGAATAAAACTATAATGATTAGAAGATACCTATTAAGTATCAAGTATTGGTACAATCTGTCTTTAATCATAATAATCTAGAGAAACACTTTCAACAACCAAGTATAATTTTCCACGTATAACCATCACGGTAAAAATTAAAAAACACAAACAAATGCAAGAAATGTTATTGCATAATCATAGACCTCAGTGTACTCTATTCAATAACATGAAATTTTTGTTTGAATTAGAGACACCATGTTACATAGTTGCACGATAGTAAAGCATATCTCACTTGTGAGTAGTGAGTACAGTTAAAAAGTTTCTTTTCTCTGTAACATCCTTGAACTTAGTTTCTACTTTTTGGTCTATCTCGGCTTAAATTAATAGAACTTGTTAGAATAGGATTTGAGTCTTGAGATATGCATTGTATCTGAAGTGTTTATACTAGGAAGTCACACTTCACATGTCAAGTGTATCTAGAGTGAATAAGAATTTAGGAAATCTGACACGGTAATAATTTGAAAAAGAATAAATTAAATGTAATCACAAGTGTCAATGTCCGGCAGAGACACACAATTTTCGAGAGGTGTCGGTGGTTAGGAAATAATGTATATAATGTATGCATATGGCAGATGTGAGGTGTGGCATGTGTGTAGTATGTTGAGGTAAGTACAATGGCTAAATGGTTTTGATCAACAACTTTGCAAATCAGAAAGTTAAGTAAGGAATATTACTCACAGATTCATGGACAAAAACGGAAGAGTCACAACCCTTCCACTTAGGATCATTATCAGGAAAAATCTGTCCAATATCAGGAAGACCTAAAGCACCTAAAATTGCATCAACCACACAGTGAAGCAAAACATCCCCTGTAATTGAAGAATACAAATGAGTATTGAATTGTAGAAAGAATGAAAGGGAGCGAGAAGATAGAATTAGTTACCATCAGAATGAGCCTCGCAACCTCTATCATGAGGTATGTTAATCCCACCAATAATCAAGGGATAACCGGGTTCCAATCGGTGAAGGTCAAACCCGTGCCCAACACGAAACGGAAGAACCTTGTTAGGGGATTTGTCAATTTCAACGGCGGTGGTGGGAGTTGCAGCTCCGGAGACAGAGAAGATTCGTGGTGATTTGAGATGGAGATTGCGAGGGAGAGAGCGAGAGAAGGGAAGAAGAATTGCGGGAGAAGATTTGGAAGATGTGGTGAATGGGAAGGAGAAGGAAAGTGCAGATGCAGCCATAGTTGTTGAAATTAAGGAGACTTTGAAACGGTGACAAGTTAGGATTTCAGAGTTCAGATACTGTCATTTATTTAACAATTGTTTGAGCGGCACAAAATGAAGTTTGGTACTATATACTGTCCCTTTTGTTTTTGTGTTGAAATGAGGTAATTGTTAGAAAAAAATTATATATCGGAGAGAGAAAAGAAGGAGACGGTAGAGAAAATAGAGAGGATAAATGGGTAAATAGCAACAAGAATATCCCTTGTCACTGAAATTCGAAAATGCGATGGTGAGCGCACTGCGAATTCTCCAAAATGGCTTTGAACACTCCAATACGCTCCAACAGCACACCCCTCTCCACCTCAATCTTCAAATCTAAACCCGTATTTATTTCCCATTCTCTCTCTTGTCTCTATTCTCTCTCCTTTTCTGAATCTCACTCATTTTCCACTTTGTAGGTTTTCTTACATGAATGGTGGCTTGTCAAGCCTCTAAACCACTCCAACGGTTTTGCTCTTTCCGGCATTGCTTCTATGGGGTACCTTTTTTCAATTTCAATTTTCAATTTTAGGTTTTACTTTGTTCTAGTAATTATAACTAGTGATGCATGCAGGTTAGAGAGAATGTTTGTTTCGTCTGTGATTGTAAAGGTTCACGAACCCAATGTTGTTGAGACTGAAGATGGCACCGTCGTGGCCTTCCGCGGTTTCATTAACTCCACTCGGACATCCCAAAATGGTTTTTCTTCGGAGGTGATGTACCCTTTTCTTTGTGTCTGATTCTTCCTGTTATTCACTCAATTAATGTTCTGCTAATATCCACCAATGTCATTCATCAGATATGCCAACGTTTCTCAGTTGGATTTCCGCACAATTGGAAAAAATTGTCTGCTCGTTTAGGGGATCAATGTGATTATGTCGATAGAGTTAATGATTTTGATGTTTCTAATGTTTCTTGCCACAAAGAAGCAACTCATGATACTTCACAGGAACCTATGGAAGTTGAAGGTAATAAGAAGTCTCAACCACAAGCTGACATGATTTATATTGATGACTTGAATGCTTCTTTCCCCAAAAGGACAGCTGACGTGACATCGCACGAAGCTAAGGAAGCTGAAGATGACGACAATATCGGGAGTCTTAGGATGTCTCATCTGGAGGTTGACCTGATTAATACGAGTGAGAATGGAGTTTCAAGTGTTGCTGCAGCTGAAAGTAGTCAGTCTATGATGGGTGTGTTTGAATTTGATCCTATCTTGGAGCAAAGCAATGTCAAGTCTCCACTTTGCTCGAAGAAATTGAAGTTATCTAGTGACTGCAAGGAGAATAATAAACATCTCAAGCAGAAGATTGTAGAGGATCCTGCTAATTCATGTAGAAGGGTGACAAGAAGCATTGCCAAAAATAGTCATGTAATGCTTAAAAAGGATGAGAAAGTTGAAGCAAAATGTTTTACTTCTCCTAGTAGAAGATCCTCTAGGGTACATAATTATAAAAAATGAGCTGTTTACTATTATTCTGTTGGATTTTGATCCTAACTAAGCAGTTATTTTGCTTGTTTTTCTAAGATATAAAGGTAGGTGTAGTTGTCCTAGGATTTGGAGGCCTTTGGAATGTTATAATTGATGCCTGAGGAAGCATATTTTATTAGTTTTAGAGTTTTCTTCTTTTTACTTTCCCCTGTTTTGGCTTGTTGAATTTAGAGCATCTATACAATCATAACAAAGGAAGAAAATATATTAAACCATGAAAGAATGTGCAAGAGTGATGAGTTTAGATAAGAGGTGAAGAGCTACAAGAGAATTTGAATATAATATTACTTTAGTATTATTTAGAATAACTTGATAAATACTTTGATATTTCTGACTTGTGTCTAATATAATATACTATTTTTTTGAAAAAAAAAAATTTAACATATTGAAAATTGTAACTATGACCCTCCGGGCACTTTCTCCCGACGTAATCGATCTCATCCTTGAGGCGTGTTAACTTGTTGCTCAGCTCTCTCACACCGAGCAGAGACAGTCTGTCTCTGGCTTGACCTGCCTTGTCTCAATAAATTGTTTGGGTCCTAGTTGTTAGCCATTTTCGAACAACTTCATCTTCCTAAATCAACCAAAAACCTTATTTGTTCATCTAATCACCCGCACTTAACTACTCTAACATCAACCTGCACAATGTAATTGATTCTAACTAACATATTAACCTATTATAGCATTGCAAAGTGAATAAAATGGAAATGGAGAAAACTTACACAAATTTAGATCCTCAGATAATTTGTACAGATAATTTGTACTTTAGATCCTTAGATACATGTTTCACCGACTGTAATATTTAAATTTCATGAATATAGAATCACTATTCATAACAAATGTAGAAGTACATAGTATTTTACTAAGAGGAAAAGAAAGTACCTGTTTGTTTACATGGTTCTCAGGAAATAGCTCCACGGCAGTAGTTACAAAATTTTCACCATACCGATTTTCAAACGCTTTTCTGAGGACAAAATAGTTCAGGAATATCCCCACATCTTGCAGATGCAAATATAAGACTAGAAATTGCTTCTTTTATATCATTTGGACAATCCCTGGTTTTAGAAGAATGAACCATCATAAAACTACTTAATTTGGAGAGTATAATAGGATTACAAATTTGCAATGTGATGCTTATTTTAGAAAAAGAAGGTAGGAAACAATTTGTACGTGTGCCCCGAATATAGGAGAGTCTTGTTAGGATAAGTTGACAGAAGTTGTCTAACAATTCATATGTTTCTGCCCAACTTTCACTTATCATTAACTGCTCAACCTGAAATTTTCACAAAAGTTATTACTCACTCATATTTCATAATATCAACCAAAGTTAATGTTAAAGTTTTATCGATAAAATACGTGGTTAAGAACAACAGCTTCTTCGTAACCATCTTGTATTAACTCAACCAAATCTTATCGTAGTTGTTTTACAACTGTTTGTCTCCTGTTCTTGAGAAGTTTGATTTTATATCGAGTTGTTTTAATAGCCTTCTTGCTTGAAATGAAGGGAAAAAAACCAATTAGAAGAGGAATTAGATTCTGTGACATAGATAGAAGGAAAGAAGAATGTTACATGACTTTCATTTAGAAATATTTATTATTTATGAAATGAAGGAAAATATAGTGTTACCATTTTGAAACTTTGGACCATCCAAACAAGATGTCTAACAAATGTGGAGATAATTGTTAGATCAGATGAGAATAAATGGGAGGAAGAACCATACATAGCAAAACCGAAAACTTGTTATGGAGTTGTTTCCTTATATAGTTTTTTTGTTTCTATGTATAGTTACTGTTTCAATTTTCAAAAGGTAGATGATAACATAATAGAAATTACATATCTTTAATTATTTTTGTATTATACAATATAAAAGTCCTAGTATGGACTTCATACAAGTAATATTTAAATTTACAATAACCACAATAGCAAAGTCCTTTGTTATATGGACTTTAATGTTCCTTGGAAATTATTTAACTGATTAACTTGTTATGATAATTAATAACAGCTATACAGTATTAATAAGTTTTCTTAACCATTGGCATGAACAATTTAGGAGAATTGCAGAGTCTCAGTTTTAGTCCCCGCAAGCAAAGCTGCAACAGAACCTACAAAAGCAGCATTCATATATGTGGTAGGTTCCGCATGAGAGTAATCGGATCTTGCATCATTGTATTGGTCATTAGAATTTGGTCCTCCGACAATAGCACCAACATGAGTATTAGGATTTGGATTGGAGTTAGAGAAATAGTTTGATTGGCCATCATTGCAACCGACTTTAGCCGGATGAGATTTGATCGAAGGAATGGAAGAACCTCTGTGATGTAGTTGCTTTGGATATTTACTCCCATATCCCACCATGTATGACATCTTCATAGGATTGTTTCCTAGTATATAGTCCACCTATGTAATGTACAACTTGAATATTTAGTTATGAACCAAAATTAAGAAATCAATAACAACTCACCCTAATATAAAATAATATACCTGTGATTTTGCAAAGGCTCTAATCTCAGAGGGGGGGAATTTGGCAGAGCCACAGTGAATTCCATCAATATGATTATTGTTTAAGATTTTGGAGAAAATGAATAACACCATGGTTGAGGTAGTGGTATATTGCAAATTACTACTATCTCTAATATATAGAAGCCCACCTGAATTAACAATAAATAATAGGCTAATTCAGCATCAATGCATGTATAAATTATTAAATATAACATATATGTATCTATATACCAGGAGTTGTTTTGATCTGTTGAGAGCTACTTCCTGGCATCAATGCACATATAAATGATTCTCCGTCACTTTGAATTTTGGCTAAGTCCTTGTTTCCACCGTAGAACTCCTGGAGAAAAACAATTAGAATTGACATTATTTTTCTTTTGCACAACGTTTATTAAAAGAATGCGATTTATGAATATAAAGACCTGTGTTAATAATGTTTGAGCTCCAACAAATTTGTTATCCCAGCTGAACTCAGACACTGCTTGACTCCAACCTTGGTTGTTTATGATGTATTGTAAGTACTTGCTTTCTCCACTGGCCTTGTGTAGCCAAGAAGCAGCCCATAACAGTTCATCCTTTTTGTACACAATTTAGAATTCAAGGTCATAAATAAATTATCTATGAAAAATTAATTATTAGTCTTGAAATGGCAACAATGTTTTACCTGGTAACCAGAGTATGAGCAGTAAAATGGACAAGAAGTAGAGTAAGTGCCTCTATACTTGTCAGCAAAATCAAATAGCTGCGAAACATTAGTAAACCATTAGTTAATTTTGTTAAACTGAATATATAATCAAAGTGGAAATATTATTATCAATGCCGGATAAATATGGATCATAGAGCCAATTGAATATCATAATCATGAATGAAAATAAAACATGTTCTTTGAGTTGCTTACAGATTTTGACTGGCTTAATAGCTTGGATGAATAATTGGTATCTGTTTTCTTAAAGACAATTGAAGCAGCAGAAAGAGCAGCAGCCGCCTCAGCTGCAGCCTCAGTTCCAGGGGAATTAGCATCAATCTTGTACGCTGTTCTCGGTGTATCCATGTCTTCGGGACGCTCCCAACAATTATGATCTGCATTTCCATCTCCTACCTAGCAATCATGAAACAACTATATATAAACTATTCATGCAAGTACGTAACTATCATATGATATATAGAAACATGCCTGTGTAAAGAGTGTGGTTGGAGAAGTGTGAGCTTGTAGAATGAAATCTGCGCCCCAGCGAATAGCACTGTGAAGGTAATCAAGTTGTTTCGCCGAAGAAATCTCACTTTCATATTCAACAGCAGCCCAACTCAATAAGCTTACAGTAAATGACATCGGCCATCCAAACTTCACATTATCACCAGCATCGTAGTATCCTCCAACCAAATTCACCTGCCAAATGATCGTTCATACAGAATTTATATACTAGAAAACACACATATTAAGCCACATGCAAAAACTTAATTCAAAGCCTTTCTAACTAATATAATTATGGATATAAAATTGTAAATTTTTTTGTCATGTTACATATATATACATTTTGATTCTTGCCATCAGAGAGTGCAGAATCTCCCCTCCACTTCACTCTTTGGTCTTTAGGCAACTTCCCCGAGCGTTGTCCTTCAAAAAACATGATAGCTTTGCCAAGAGCATCTGCATAGTCATAATTAGCTGAGGAGTTTATACTAATTAACTCATCCTCCATCATGGCTAACAATCCATTCTGACTACCTATGGCAATCAACAAGATCAAACCATTGATCAACAAACAGCACCCCATGATGGTTTTCTTATAAGTTTCTAACTCTGCAGGATATATAAATTCAACTAAACTTGCTAGTATTTATAAAGAGATAAAACATGGTCGTTGCCTAACTATGCCTAACTACTACTACCTCAAATAGGATAGGAATGTACAAAGCACATGTGTATGAGAAATAGGAATGTACAAAGCACTGCATGTGTATGAGAAAGATTATAAAGTATGGAGAATGGGGGATAACTTGACGTGTGCTAGTCATTATATTCATATATAACAATAAAGTCATAGTAAATGAGTCATGAAGATGGTATAGATATATATTAATCACCAAAGCATGAACAATGGCCATTCCCCTTGAAACGTCACATGTATGTATACTGTTTTACATGCTAGAGATGCTTCATGACTACTATGATTAACTTTCTTGTTTTATGGATATCAACTTTTCATCCAGAAAAGTGGTGTTATAGATTATGTAATTTATATGTAAATAGTCATTGCATGTTTTACTTTACTTGTCATTTTAACCCTCTCCTAATTATATTTATTATTATCTTATTATAAATATTTCTCACAATCCAATAAATAATTAAATATATCATTAACAAAATGATAACAAATTTTGCATTAGAACATTAAAAAAAAATAGTAGGTAGCAATAAGATTCTTCAACAAAAATGATTACTAATATATAGTTTGAATTCTAATTAAAATAATAATTTGTCCACTTTACTTAATCACTTAACTTCAGATTCAGAGAACTCCTTCTCAAGAGATCGGGATGGTTAAGAAAACAAAAAAAATGTGGAAGTTTAGCGTATACAGAGAAATTTCGGCCCTAGCAATAACAAATAAGAAAAGGAAATTACATAATTTATATAACCTTTTTTTTAATGACATTAAGTTATTGAAATTTAATTTTAAAATTCACATAAAAATTGAAATAAACCAAAATAAAATGATGTAAATCATCATGAAAATATTTCTTATCAATCAGGAACAATAAATTGTATAACTTTTTTTTTGGGTTTGAAAAATTCAAAGATTTAAAGTATTATATTTTATGAAATATTTTGGCTTTAAATTTTGTAGCTATACTATTGAGTACAACTTATACATAATCAGCCAGTACAATTTTCTTAGCCTCTCCTTCGAATCATCAAGGCAACTCTCATTTATATATCCTCAACTCACCACATTATTTTTCAATGTGGAACTATTTCCTTCCAACAGTACAATTTTCTTAGCTATGTACTTCCCCAAATAATCATATCCATAAAAGTATAGGACTTCGATCTCAGCTCTCCTTTGAACCATCAAGGCAACACTCATTTATATACCCTCAACTCACTACATTATTTTTCAATGTGGAACTATTTTCCCCACTACTCACACTTGACTTGTATTCCAACACTCCCCCTCAAGTGTAAGTCCACAATGCTCCCCCTCAAACTTGCATGCGGGACGCTCCACTACTCACACTTGACTTGTATTTCAACACTCCCCCTCAAGTGTGAGTCCACAATGCTCCTCCTTAAACTTGCATGCGAGACGCTCCACTACTCACACTTGACTTGTATTCCAACACTCTCCCTCAAGTGTGAGTCCACAATGCTCCTCCTCAAACTTGCATGCGAGACGCTCCACTACTCACACTTGGCTTGTATTCCAACACTCTCTCTCAAGTGTGAGTCCACAATGCTCCCCCTTAAACTTGCATACTCCCCCTCAAACTTACATGTGGGACGCTACCCACGACCATGTACAAGTTTGAGCCAATTAGTCGGTCCCTTTCTAGAATCAAAGGCTCTGAATACCAATTTGTTAGTGCGTGAGACACTTTTAGTGAGGAGAGAAAGAGATAATAATAAAGGAAATAAGGATTTATATTATTAAATTGTACAAATAATGATACAACCTAAGACTATTTATATACAACCTAAGACTATTGCTACACAACTTGGATTATATTTAAATATTAAATCTAATCTAATCTAATATTTTAACAAATCTAATTTAATATTTCATCATCCTGTTAGAACAAAAATGAATCTTTTGTTACTTCAGTCACAACTCTTACGAAGAATGGTGTAAATATCAAGATAGAAAAGAGGAGGATTCACAAAAGTGAATATAGAATTGTGCAGATACATTTTATTGAATTTATCTTAAACTATTTATGGACATAATTGCTAGTCCAACATCGAATGGCTAATGTGATTCTTAACTGTCACTTGCAAACAAAACAGAAATTGAAATTGTTTCTCTAACCAAATAACTAACTTGCATAGTGACTAAGTCTAACAAGGATTAACTAATTCATAACATTGCTTGCAAAAGCGTTGTTGTAGGATTTTTTCGTGAACAAAGTATTTTGATTATCGATTCCACAGGGATTGGTGCATGTTATAGTCTTTCAATAGAAAAGTATGTTTTAAGATGATGTAACCAAAGGGTTTGTTATCTATTCTACTAGAACCATAAGTTTCCAAACAACAACTAAATTAATTCTTTCAAAAAGAGTTATGATTTGGATTAGAGAGAGTTTGAGATTGTTTTCAAGTAAGAAGGCATGTCAAGATTAGTTTCATTGATCTAGTTTCATACATATTCATTTTAATCAAGTGATGAACATAATAGATGATTTCTACAAATACATATCCTCTCAATCTTGTAGATTTCCCACCAAGATTGTGAATGTTATCATGTTAATCCTTGCATGATTCCTCACTACAACTATTAGCATGATAATCATTAAGTTCAATATTTTGTAAACTCTAACACACAAATCTATTCCTAGCATTTGTTTGTGAGAGGATGAATATCCTAGGTCACTTTGAAATATTCTTTTCCAAGCAAAACTCAAAGCATAAGAATGAAGAACAAAGATATTCAACTATATTAATCATCAACCATGTTCATACACAAATGGATTAAAATAAATACATACTATATAGATCAACTACCTCTAATCTTGACACAAAAGGAGCTTAGCTACTCATTTCCATGGTTGCCTTGCTCTCAAAATTGTTGGTAGAGATGATGAACATGAGAAAAATCAAGAGAAAAGCTATGGTTTTTTCTTCCTAAACTTGCCCTAGATTTACAAAGATGAAAGATAATGATGGTCTATGTTTTCTTGCTTCCTTTACAAGCCAAAAGGTCGGTGAAGTGATGGGTTGGTGGCTCAAAGGTGAAAGCATGGGCTGTCCTTTTTCAATTTTGAGACCGTGTTAAGTCAGTGGCGGTCATCTGGCACTGTTAACATGCTTCCTCTTCCAAAATTATCTTCAAAAGAATCATCCTAAAGCTCTTCAAGTACCCTTGAATCCAAGCTTGGGAGAATTAGTTAATAAATTCCTACAATTAAGAGTAACTAAAGTCAAATAATACATATATTAAACAAAACTAGATAAAAACCTAATTAAAGCAAAATACTAGAATAAATATACAAATTAAATACAAAGATATTGTTAAGGACCACAAAATAATGTACAAAATAACTACAAATTGGTCCTTAACAACTCTCTAACTTACTTCTTTGTTTGTCCTCAAACAAAAGTCAATAATCTTACAAAGCTAGAAGGAACAAAATGCAAGCATGCAAACTCACACAAGAGTAATGGTTCAAACTCGACATACCAGCAAAAGCACACATCAATCGCTTCTTCTAAACACAACATGGCCATGAATTAAGTTCTAAACACAACATATCAAAACATATAACAAAATAAAAGATATGTTCACACTTGAATCACCTAATCATTTCTTCAAAGTTCATGAAGAACAAAATGCATATTCACAAAGGACTAAACACTCTCACTAATAATTATGCACATCCAGAATAATTCATGTGTTCATCGAAACAAGTTAAATGATAAAATGGAAACAAAGATCACTAAGGACTTTCAAGGTTGTAACTTGGCTTAGGTTAGAAACAAGGGATATTTAAGTACAAAGCCATTGAAACGAATCGGGTAAAAGGATATGAAGAGCATTTCACAACTAATTCCCATCTTATTATTCGCAACCTCTTTTCTTTTTCTACACAATGATCCTCTCTTTCTTTTCTTTTCTTTTGTATCTTTTCATAAACAAATTTCTTTCTTCTTTTGTATTTTCTTTTCTCTATTCTTTTTCTTTCTTAGGATCATTGTGCCATCAATTCTAGGTTCTTTTTGATCCACCTCCCCAACTTCATTTATATCAATCCTTTTTTATTCAAAATCATGCTCTTCAAGGGTTGATTAACAAAAGGGTTGGTATTCACAAACAAGAAAATTTATAGAATGAATTATCATTGAATTTTTCAAAGATTATCAACAACTATTAAGTGGCCTACTTAACAATTAGTCGATTTGATACATTCATCCTACAAATACTATTTAAGCTCAAAAGGGTTCACAAGGATTCACTCTCTCACGGGTAATTGGAGCCCTTTTTAGAATTGGTGGTTTTTCTCACAATGCACAAAAATTGCCTTGATCATTTCTTAGCTTCCAAGTTATCACAAACAAGTAAAGATTAAGCATGAATCACGCGAGTTAACACAACTATTAGACACTCAATATTTGGTAAAAAGTGGAAGCTTCTCACATATATGGTTTATGTCCTAATGATTCGAATGTGAACACAAAATTTTTGTACATGCCGAAATATCTTGCATAAAGAACAAATTTCATAGACATATTATGTTTCTATAAAACGATAAAATGTGTACCTTCTTTGTGGAATGAATCAAGAATTTTATCATCACCATCACTTTGGTGAAACACGCTTACTAGCTTTGAAGAACCATTTGAACAATCCGGACAAACCACAAGAAGTAAATTCAAACTAAATACTATAATCTAAAAATAAAATAAAATAAAATAGAACAAAATAAAAGAAACTAAACTTAAAATAAAAAGACACCCCAAAATGGTGTTTAAAACTTAAAAAGAAGTATTTAGGCTTCATGCCTACAAAAAATTAATTGGAATTACAAGCCAATCCCCAAAATTGGATGGCAACCAACAAAATCAAAGTTTAAAACTAAAATGCAAAAGTAAAATCTAGACTAGAATCTGAAAGTAAAATAAAAGCAGGAAATAGGAGAAAATCAATCGAGGTCTAGAATCGAATCTCCAATCGACCAGTCGAACCGAACGAACGAACTCTCTTCACCATCATCCTCATCTCCCACCTCCTCCTCGACATTTGGCCCGACCGCCAACCAATATCTTTCGAGTGCTCACCCGTGAGTGAAATGGTTCACTCCGGGCTCTAATCTGTAAGCAAGGTGCTCCATGCTCTCATGCATAAACATAAATGCTCTCGATGAGCGAGATGCATCTGTCTTTCCATTCTTCGATGGACTAGCTTGAGGAAGTGCAGCGCAGATGGGCAGCGATTATCAAGGACCTACAAAAGCGATCACGGTGAGTGATCATCAACAACTCCATCAATGGTGAGGTGTCCTACTGCAGGAAAGGCTACCTTCGCCCTCTTCAGCAAACCCATGATCAACCCTGGATAAGTGAGAGCACACTTTATACGCTCCCCCCTGGAGGTATAACTAAGTGTAACCCTCTTCAACTCATTCGCGATCAGACGGCCGAAATCAATTTGCTCCTCATCGAGCATGTAAGCAATCAAACCCGCCGTCTCAATAGTTATCGAAGATGTGTGGCTCCTAGGTTTCAGATTGTACAAAGCCACACACATCATAACTCTGGCACTAGTTTTCAGACTGGCCCTGTTGAATTTCAAAGGTTGACCAGCCCGATTCAACTCATAAGAATGCCCCGACAAACAGAGCTTAGTCCTCAGCATGTTGTAATCCCAATTACCACGAGCCAGGTGCTCATGGTAGACATCCAATTGGTCCTCTGGGGCTGTCCAGTTGATGCCCGGCTTGATTCTTGGCGAGAAGGAAGCGGACTTGCCTCGAACAATCAAGCAAACCTAAACTCACATCCCCGGGATAGCATTAGCATAGAACTCGCGAACAAGCTCCACATTCACCTTTGTTTGAGGGTACAAAGAACTTCCAACCCGTAGTTATCCGGGATGACATGAGGGGTGTGGTAGTGGCTCACGGAGGCGATGGTGCGCTCGATCCGGATGTTGCGCTCCTCGAGCTCTTTGTAGCGAGCCTCCGAGCAGCCCCAAGAATCGCCTGACATCGAGCAGCGGCCGAGAGGCGCAGCCCTGAGGAAAGTCTTTGTCGCTTAGGTGCTGTCGCACCCCAAAATTTACCCTCCTTATCATATTTTTCTTGGAACATCCCATCATGCTTAATTCATTGTTTCAACCGGAATTAACTCAAACTTTGGTTCAAGGTACATTCGAATATTGCACGACGAAAAAATCAAGTTCATTCGAAACTTTGAGAAGTTGAAAGAATTTATGTTGTGTTAATCTGGATTTACCAAATGCAAAAAATGGTTCAAGAGATTTAAGGCGGATATTTGGCTCGATATTCAAAGTTTGGTGACTCGAGTGAATAATGCTAAGATTGGCTGGAATTCTTAGAACTCTTAATTTTTGGAATACGGCATTATTACCGTTTCAAGTACCTCATTTTGGGTTTTGTTGAAATTCATTCAAAGGTCGAGATTGATTCAAGTGTTTCTAAACATGTTACAAATCCGTTCGAGAACCTTTACATGTCTTGGAAATTTTGTCAAGTTCCGTTTTGAACCTTACGCCTAAGCTATTTCATTCAAAGTTCACTACGGAAATAATTTCATCAATGTTTCGAAATGTCTACAAGTATGGAACGCTTGTGTTACGATTCAAGAATCAAAAGAAATGTTCAAACCGATTTTTGTTTTATTCAAATTGTCAAACTTTCGGTACAAGAGTATTTCGAATTGGAAAGTATACAAGTATTTTCAAATTGTTTGAAACTTCTTACAATTTCAAACCTAAATGCTACAATTCAAAATTCTACAAGTTCCTAAATCCTAAAGTTTCTATGATGTTTCTTGGCAATTGTCAATTCTTCCTCTTTGCTCATTCTTCTTCACCCATGTTCTTCGCCATGCCATCCTCATCATCTCGCCACATGAAACAAAGAAACAAGCACGGGTTAGAATTTGCAAAACATAATTGAATTTCAAAAAGCAAGAAATTGTCAAAGATTGTTCTTTTGGTCGAAACATCATCATTAGGCATTTAGGCGGGAATCAGGTTTTGTCGATAAGCCTCAGAATCTCGTATGAAGATTAATCATCGGCGGAAATACTTGTTCGCAAATCACGGGCTGACCCGGTTCACGAACAAGCACGTAACGGGCTGCAAGAGAAAGAAGCGGCATTTAATACAAGCAGAGCATACATCGATCACAACAATTCCCACAACAAGGCATACTTTTCGGCAAGGCAACAAGTAGTATATATCGATTCGAGCAGCGGCATAATCCAGTCAACATAGGCAACAAGATGGTTATCAGCATGATTTAGCAGTCACAGAAGAGGCAAGATAAACCCTACAAGTAACATACAGTAGCAGCAACATAGAAAGGGAAAAGAGTGGATCCAAAGTCATATTTTCACCAAGGGTGAAAAAGGGTAAAAACCAGTTGATGATAGCAACAGAGGGATACCAAGCAGAGAAAAGGTGTACAAATTGCAGCATCAGTTTTCAAGAAACATAGCAAAAGGAATACATATCTGTTTTATCAGTTGGGGCAGACAAAAAAGTAAGAAAAAGGATCTTTTTTTTTAAATAAGCCAAAGATATAGCATAAGCATCAGTGGAGGAAAAAGAGAAAGAGTAGCAGGTCTGTTCTCAAGGCAGCAGGTCTGTTCTCAAAGACAAAGTGTAGTATCTAAACCATCATCAGAGAAAGAAAAAAAAACAAGTGTAGTGTCTGTTCTGAAAACACCAAAAAACCAGCATCAACAACAAAACCGAAATCCCAACACAGTTCACAAAGCGAAAAAGCGGAAAACTCAAGACAACATAGCAAAACGAAAACATAGCAAGCCATTCATCATGTTCCTAACCTAAGTGCCTTCAGACAGTTTCTTTCAGAAATCAAGTTCTGACAACGAGAAAGAAGACGAGGTTTAGAAAGTTGTCAGAATCAAAAATCAAAACATGCAGCGATCGAGAGAGAAGGCGGATCGCGAATCGCTGATGAGAGGGAGAGGATCGCGTTGAGAGAGAGGTTCGATCGTGAACCCAAGGTGAGAAACTCGGAAGCGTGAGCGAGAGAGAATAGATACGTGAGTTTTGGTTCATTTTCTTTTTCAATTGATTTTGATTAATTAATATTATACTTAGTATTATTATTACTAAATATTATTATTATTATTATTACTAACATTATTTTTATTACATTATTATTATACTATCAGTATCATCATATTATTAATATTACTAATATTGTTTTGTTAATAATATTATCATCATCATTTTTTATTATCACTCACCATTAATATTATCATTTATTACCTTTATAACTAATAAGTATTATTATTATTTTATTTTTATTTTTAACTAAGTAAAATGTTTAGATATACTCAAAAATGCAAAAAAAAAAATAATAGTAGCATAGTTAGACATTTTATTATTATTAGATTTTTTAGCATTTTGTTCCTTTTTCGGTATATATATCCCCATTTGTAAATTTGTACCCCCATTCCCCACTTGTTGTAATAATTAATAAATAATTTTATTGCTTTATTATTTAATTACTCGCAAAGCACAACCGAAAACATTTTCCAACTAATACTCGTGCGAGCCATTTTTTTAACTCTGAGTTGACAAAGCTTTGAAGCGTCACAACGGCCACACATTTATGCACACACCACGCTTACTCTTGGGCTTACAATGAAACTTTGATTGAGTGGTTAAACATTATTTAATTATCTAATTAGGTTATTTAAAATTAATTAGTTTACCTAATTAATTTTATTAAACTAATTACTTGATTAAGTTTTGTTTAATTAATCGATTAAATTTATTTCGCGCATGCACCTACACAATGTAAATCATTTGTTTGCGCAAGCCACCTTGTATGGGCTTTTAATTTATTTACTTGCTTTATTTAATGCTTGTATACTATTGTGTGTTCTTTTCCATTATCTCACCTTAGGACCATAGGCTTAACTAACTATAACCCGTATATCCAAAACACTTTCATAATTACAAACCTCGATCCAACGTCGAGTGCATTTTCAAAATCTTTTTCATAATAAAGTACAAGTTTTTAAGTCGTCGGACGTTAGACCAGTTGCTTAAAAACTTGTCCCCCAAACAAACTTTAGTCTTTAAGTCGTTGGACGCTAGACCCGTGGCTTAAAGACTCCTAAATAATGTGAACTTCGTTTCACTTCACTTTTTCTTAAAGAAAACTTTTTGGGTGATAGACGACTTGGGCGAACTTTCGTTCCTTGGGTTTCTAGTATTTGAATCGTGAGACGCTAGCCTCGTTGTTCGGTACTTTTTCATCCACATAAAAAACAATTCAATTCACTCAAATTCTTTTATCGCTCGTATGCGATTGTAAAAACTCTTTTCGGATAAAGAGGGTGTAATAGTCATTTCAAATGCGAGCGAGGACTTAAGCTTTTCAAACAAACAAAACAAGTCCTAGCTCAAAGCATTCGAAACGACCAAATACACGATTTTTCTTATAAAATCAAAACAACAAATTTAAAACCTTTTCGAGAGGAACTACAGAGTTTTGACTTTCCCATTGCACAAGGGAATATGTAGGCCCGCGGTTCAAAAACCGTGTCAAACTCAAAATAATAAGAAACAAATTCTGTTTTCTTTTAGCATTCATAACTTAGCAACAAACACACACACAAACGCGTAGAATTAAATGGGTCCGATGGATGGATGGGTGCTAATACCTTCCCCTTACATAACCGACTCCCGACTCCACTTTTTTGGTCACGTAGACCGCCTTATCCGCTTGTTTGGGGTTTTATCTATATTTTCCCGTTCTTTTTAGAACAAATAAAATTAGGTGGCGATTTCACTAGTTTTCGAGAATTAAAAGATTTTGAAAATCGAGTTGCTTGGCGACTTCGGGAAATTTTTTAAAGCGAGTTAACCCTAATTTAATTCTTCGCTTGTGTGTTTACTATTCATTGTCCATTATTTCTTTATATCCTGTTGATGTATTTCGATATTGGGGCATTGTTTGGTTATGGTTCATAGATAAGCCCAATACCCAGGCTTCTAGGAAACATAAGTTTAGAGTGGTTGAGTAGCTTAGGTCCATTGGACATCCGTGTCTTTTGGATCGACGTGAAGACCACAACTTAGAGTTGGTCTTTTTAAGGGAGTTATTGCACCGTACAATAGTGCGGGATGATAATTCTTGGACAAAGGGCCTATAACTCTAAGTATTAGGATGTCCAAAACAAGCCGACCGCTCAAAGGATTTTTGAGTATCCCTTTAAGAGCCGCTTATTGGAGTATACTTTTGGAAGTATTATCCCCACATAGTCCGACCGCGTGGTGATAATATTTCTAAAAAGGGGATCTGAGACTCCAAGAAGCATTTAGCACAAAAAAACATTAGAACCAACCTTGTTTGGGGAATTGTTGGGTAGACGTCGAAACCATGTCCGACCGTCCTTTTAAACCCTTGTGCTATTTGACTTTACATGTGATTTTGCGCATAACATCAATATGCATCACCATCATTGCATTCTTACATGCATCACCATCATATGACATTCTTATATGCATTACCATTACATCGCATTCTTACATGCGTTACTACTATATTACATCGCATTCTTACATGCGTTGCCATTATATTACATTTGCATTCTTTCATACATTACCATGCATTCCATTTTCACCAGAAAAGCTCATTTCATTTCTTCTGTCCAGAAATATCAAATTGTCTACTCGACGCACGTTCAGAACTCCAAGGATGTCTCAGAGGGCTATAGACGAGCTTCAACGTGGTCAGGAACTATTGAGAGCAGAAGTTAAGCACTTGAAAAGTCAGATGAATCTGGTCATGGATCTCTTGCAAGTTGTGTTGAAAAGAGAGTGCAACACCACACCAATCTCCGCAAGTTTGGTTGCTCTATCATCGATGTCTCCATGAGTCAAAGACATCCGCATGTGGCGAACTCTCCAGTTCGAAATTTCTCTGAGTATCATCCTCGGCCTTCACCTTCGAAGATTCCTCGACAACAGCAATTGCTTGCTCCCCGATCGAAGAAGAAGGATCCAAATCAGCGTATTAATCCGCATTATCGCCGATATGCTCAACAGGATATTCAGCCAATCCCGATATCATATTCTCAACTATTGCCTTACCTGATTCGAGTGGTGTTGTGATACCAAGGAATTGAAGCCGATGCGGGTTGCCAAAGCTTGGTTTGATGAGAAAGTTAAATGTGCTTTTCATGCTGATTACGTGGGACCTGGCGAGAATTGTTCGGCCTTCAAATGCACAGTTCAAGAGCTAATTGATGATAAGATCCTGTTTTTCAAACAGAATGGATCGAGCTTAGATATCTTGCTTGCAAGGTCTAATCATAGCAATTTTGAGGAGCTTCCAAAACTCATTGGGACAATTGCTTGCCAAGAGGAAGCTGAGACTTTGAAGAGTGGTGATGAAGTAGACGAGATGTTCACTTGAGAAAAGGTGGTAACCTTCAAAGATATCTCAAGTTCTAGCAAAGGGAAGTCGGTTGCAACGCCAACTCATTATCCTCAATTACCATCTTTCAAATCTTTGCATCAACAACTTTTGTCTGATCTTCCTCAACTTCAGAGTCAGAACTCTCAAAATCAAACTGTGCCTCGGAATAATCTGGAAAGAAGGAATGCTCCTCTTGATCCAATTCCAGTGACCTACAGTCAACTTCTGCCATATCTGGTTCAAAGTTCATTGGTGGTTCCTAAGTTTCTTAACCCACCAAATTTTTTCCCGCTTGGTTATGATCATAACGCGCGATGTGGATACCATGATGGAGCAGTGGGACACTCGACGGAGGATTGCGGCTTACAAAGCCAAGGTTCACGGTTGATTGACGAAATACTTGACTCTTCAAGGAGGGAATCTGTTTGTGAATGGAAACCCCGTACTCAAGTGAATGCCAAGACTACTGAAAGTCATCAGAATCAACAAGTCAAGGCAGAGCCAAGTCTCCCCAACAATGACAATCTTGTTATTTCTTTACTGCATTTTCATGTGTATCTTGTTTAATTGTTTTAACTTTGTCTGCATGTAGAAACTTGTTTGTTTTCATCTTAATGCAATGAGTATGTTTATCTTGAAGTAATCCATTCGTTGTCACTCAATCCATTCATTGTCACTCAATCCATTCGTTATCACTCTTTATTTGATTTGCGAGCATCTTGATACCAACGTTACCAATCCTTTCGCCTAGGCAAAGATTGGAGGGAGAATGACGATAATTGAAAAATGCTAGATCTCTGAATGTATGCTTTTGAGTAGAACACGGCTTATGATGTACAGGCCTTGTTTCAAATCCTAAACACGGAGTTATAAGGAGATAAACCATCGTTAACCCCTCGAGCCTTGAAGTAGGAGTTTCTTTTCTTTAAAAAAAAACCTTCATTTTAACTTTGTGGGCGGGTAGTGTTCGATTAATCGATCGAGCGTTTAAAACTCATCAAGAGAGTAAGCATCAAAGGATACAACAATGGCTATCTTGCAAAGGTTGAGAAAGGTCAAAACCGATGAGTCGACCTCCATCTATCAATAGTGTGCATCAAAGGAGAATGATACCATGTTGGGTATCTCTAGCACATCGAAAGGTCAACAGATGACAACACATAGCGGTTATCCCTTATCTACCCAAGGACTCGGACAGTCACCATCACTTTTAACAAAACAAAGGTTGTGTATAGATCCACGACTTGTTCAAAAAAAATGAATAGAAAAAGACAAAGAGCCCGCTAAGTCGAAACTTAGTAATAAGTCGCTTAGGCAAAAGTCAGGTAAAATCCCGAAATGCATTATCAAAGGATTCTCAACGAAGAACGAGTTGTGTGGTCAAGTACCGAAAGACAAAATGTGAGTGACTGTCGTGTCCAAGAAACCTCGCATTGGTTCCTCAACCATCATCGCTCCTCTCGAGAGATGAGTGCTCGTATCAAGATAGTTGAATTTAGGACTGAAGAACATCATGGAGAATGGGCGGGCACCAAATATTTTGAGCCTGAAATTCCTTTTTTTTAAAAAACCGTGAACCAGACCACATTACAACCCTCAAAAGTCCTAATTGAAGCATGGGTTAATTCAAAAACATATAACGAAGAGATCGCGTTTACCTGACTCCTACAGTGTGTGTTAACTATCTGTGTTGGTATCATATGCTCGTCTTATCTTTCAAAAAGAAGTTTTCAACGTTGCACTCTAAAAGCGTTTCACTCATAAAAAGTCATGTTTTTCATACAAAACTTCAAGACGCATAAATGTTGCATTATAATTGTCACAACAAACATTCTTCTACATGTAAAACAATTGTTTGACATTGAAGAAGTTCTCATAATGAACGTCGATGAAGAGTTTAATTTTGTCCAAAGAGAAACTTGATTATTCTTTGAGTTAGCGATTATTTGTAGCAAGGCGGGGCGTCTAAGGACTCCTTTGAGCATATCACAAGTTGTCTTCTCAAGTTTACTTAATTTGGGGCAATCAAATCGAAATTGACTCCTCGAATTTACGCCAATCCGGGCAAATCCTTAAAGAGCAATCAGCAGTTGATTTAGTCTTTCCTAAAAGAGCAGTTAGCCTGGGACAACTGTCATTCCGTGTTTCAGTCAACTTAAAGCAATCACCTCGAGACATGGAAGTCTCTCTAAGGCTGTTTACATTGGGACATTTCGAATTAATCATTCGGTTCCAATCAATCTGAGATAATTATTTCGACGCGTGGAAGCCTTTAAAAGCTCTTGCTCCACCAAATTGGTCGCTCATTATTGATCTGAAGCAGTTACCTCGTGACAGTGAAGCTCTCTTAATTGGAGCAAGTGTTCGTTCAGGAATCAATCAGTCTGAAGCAATTACTCCGAGACGTAGGAGTCTCTCTAGAGCTCGTCCTAGGGAAGGTCTGCCCGATGCTCACATAGCCCCTTATTCAGATGCAGTCAACCTGAGGAAAATACTTGAGACGTGGAAGTCTTTCCAAGACTCATTCTAAATCAAGCTTGCTGAAAAGATTCATCTGAAGCAACTACTTCGAGACGTTGGAGTCTCTCCAATGCTCACCCTGGGGCATGTCGTCCATCTATGCAAATTCCGTCACTCTGAGGTTCAATAAATCTAAGGAGGTTATTTTGAGATGCGGAAATACCTCCAAAGCTCCTATCAAGGCATGATATTCCCATATCAAAATATCCAGTTCCTTTGAAATACTGATGATCAGTAAAGTATTGTGTCAGAGTACAGGATGTCGGGGCACTCCTTTTCGGGAAAGATTTTCAGACGGTCTACCAGACCGGGGCATATCGAGATTCTGAGGTGCAAAATCTAATGCCGCTGCATTCCCACGCATGGGGCACGCCTCTCATCATCTAATCAACTCAGAAGCTTGCTATTCTTCGTTCTGCAAGAATTAGCATTGCAGCCCTTCCAGCGGCAATTCAACCTTTGGAGCTTGGTCAATCATCTTGTTGTGCCATGTTCTTTTATCCTCCAGACTAACGGTGTCGAGAATTCAGTTTGATAAGCCAGTGCATTAACCAGTATATTCATGCATTCATTCATGCATTCATATCATATACTACATAGCACATTCATTCATAAACCTCAGCCAGGACTCGGGTTATTCCAAGATCGGTTAGTGATTCTTCTCAGCAGAGTCATAATTTGAAGACTATTTTGAATGACAAATTTAGTTCTTCCGATCACAAGTTTGAAGGCTCGACCATAATCGGTTTACAACGATGACGATTCTCAAATTGAATCTATTCCAGAATGATTGGGTTTCCCCAAGCGAACTCTTGTATCAAATAGAACTTCTTTATAGAGTTTCTTTTAAAAGTACACATTACAAGCAGGAGACTTTTCTCAGATGACAATCTAGCTTTCCTCCCCAGTTCTAGGTGAACGCTTGGGTGACAGACAATCGACAATAATGTCAATTCTCCAATGAAGTCTCTTCCCCAGAAAATCGATCGATCATCCCCAGTGAACTCTTATGACAACAAGATCGTTCAATTGGATTCCCCAGTGATATCTTTCTTCTCCCAACAGTCAGGAAGTCATGCACCATTTGCATTAGAAAAAAAATCATATCATGCATATCATACTCATGCATATCATACTCATGCATTAGCTTCGACTATCTGTTTTGCAGGTTTTTCAACCGAAACCGTAGATGTCCTCGTAAGGATCAAATTGAAGGATTAGTTCTCAGACGACAAAATTATCCTCTTTGCTACAGTACCAGCACAAGTTATGTACTTGTATGGATCTTCACAACTGATGGTTTCTCCAAATCGAGATGTTTTCCCCAGCGAAACAGTTCTCTCTTTCAGATGGACTCTAATGTCAGCAAAATTATTCAACCGGGAATCCCCAGCGAATTTTCCACATGGTTTTCTTACGAAGTTTCCCCAGTGAAGCTTATTTCTCTCCCCAAGCGAATCTCCTTCAGAGAGGATTACTACAACATTATTCTTGGTATTTTCAAAGATTTCTTTCAGACAAGAATCTTCTCAACAAATTCTACTGGCAGCGAACTTCGCGTTTCCTCCTTGGAGCTGTTCTCAGAAAACTACATCAAACTTCTGGTGTGTTTATTTCCCCAGTAAGTTATCAACTACTCAACAGTAAATGTCCACTAGGTGGGATGTTTATTCTATCTCAGGATATTTCTCCAACTCAGACGTTGATCTCCATATCCATTTGCTGCAACGCATTGTCCATACAATGTCAGCAAATTGAAGCTCATTACCCTAGAAGTTTTTGATCCGGTACTGAATCGATTCTTCTATCAACGGTAAAGCTATCTGCATACAAATTGAAGATCTTGTCAACTCAGAAGTTGTCCAACATGTCCGTACATGTTCAGTAAGATCTCTCATCAGCAGAAATGTCGGAAACAAGATTTACCGACTTCATAAACATCTATATCACGCCGGTGTGCTGAATATTGTTATGTTTATCCCCAGAGAATTGTACTCTCGGGCGCGCTACTGATTTTGTTCTACTTGTAACTCGGACGTTACATGGTCAAAGACATTCAGCATGCCATGGCTCCTCGCACCTTCAGCACCAACAATTCCGATATTGTTCTAGCCCTATATTCAGAGAACTCTTTGTTAAGTTCTCAACCTTGTCTATTCAGAGAACTCTTTGTTAAGTTCTCAATCATGTCAATCAGGGAACTCTTTGTTAAGTTCCCAATCATGTCATTTTTCAATTCTGTTTAAGGTTTCCAGGTATTCCTTAGTTTCAGGGAACTCTTTGTTAAGTTCTCAACCTTGTCTATTCAGAGAACTCTTTGTTAAGTTCTCAATCATGTCAATCAGGGAACTCTTTGTTAAGTTCCCAATCATGTCATTTTTCAATTCTGTTTAAGGTTTCCAGGTATTCCTTAGTTTCAGGGAACTCTTTGTTAAGTTCTCAACCTTGTCTATTCAGAGAACTCTTTGTTAAGTTCTCAATCGTGTCGTTTTTCAATTTTGTTTAAGGTTTCCAGGTATTCCTTAGTTCAGAGAACTCTTTGTTAAGTTCTCAATCATGTCATTTCAATTCTGTTTAAGGTTTCCAGGTATTCCTTAGTTTCAGGGAACTCTTTGTTAAGTTCTCAACCTTGTCTATTCAGAGAACTCTTTGTTAAGTTCTCAACCTTGTCTATTCAGAGAACTCTTTGTTAAGTTCTCAATCATGTCATTTTTCAATTCTGTTTAAGGTCTCCAGGTAGTCCTTAGTTCAGAGAACTCTTTGTTAAGTTCTCAGTCATGTCAAATTGTTTCTCTTTTCGCTTGAGAAGTTCGTTTCTCTTCTCATAGCATTTTCATTAAAATTGTTGTAAAACTCATTTCGGTTACACGGTTATCCCCAGTGTTGTTAAAATCTCCTAGCTGTCGTGTTAAAGCATTCCGTTGATGCTTAGCAAGTTTTCTCTTCAAGTGTTGTTCCTTGACTCCGTAGTCAAGATTTGTTGTCTATTTTCTGTTGTGAATTTGGTTTCCCGCGTAGGGCAAATTTTCGGGGTTCTCTAGTATTCAATCCTCTTCCACCTTGAACGTTCGAAAGTTGTCAATCTTTCTCACTTATCAGGTTTAAGATGATTGAATAGGGGCAACTGTCGCACCCCAAAATTTACCCTCCTTATCATATTTTTCTTGGAACATCCCATCATGCTTAATTCATTGTTTCAACCGGAATTAACTCAAACTTTGGTTCAAGGTACATTCGAATATTGCACGACGAAAAAATCAAGTTCATTCGAAACTTTGAGAAGTTGAAAGAATTTATGTTGTGTTAATCTGGATTTACCAAATGCAAAAAATGGTTCAAGAGATTTAAGGCGGATATTTGGCTCGATATTCAAAGTTTGGTGACTCGAGTGAATAATGCTAAGATTGGCTGGAATTCTTAGAACTCTTAATTTTTGGAATACGGCATTATTACCGTTTCAAGTACCTCATTTTGGGTTTTGTTGAAATTCATTCAAAGGTCGAGATTGATTCAAGTGTTTCTAAACATGTTACAAATCCGTTCGAGAACCTTTACATGTCCTGGAAATTTTGTCAAGTTCCGTTTTGAACCTTACGCCTAAGCTATTTCATTCAAAGTTCACTACGGAAATAATTTCATCAATGTTTCGAAATGTCTACAAGTATGGAACGCTTGTGTTACGATTCAAGAATCAAAAGAAATGTTCAAACCGATTTTTGTTTTATTCAAATTGTCAAACTTTCGGTACAAGAGTATTTCGAATTGGAAAGTATACAAGTATTTTCAAATTGTTTGAAACTTCTTACAATTTCAAACCTAAATGCTACAATTCAAAATTCTACAAGTTCCTAAATCCTAAAGTTTCTATGATGTTTCTTGGCAATTGTCAATTCTTCCTCTTTTGCTCATTCTTCTTCACCCATGTTCTTCACCGCCATGCCATCCTCATCATCTCGCCACATGAAACAAAGAAACAAGCACGGGTTAGAATTTGCAAAACATAATTGAATTTCAAAAAGCAAGAAATTGTCAAAGATTGTTCTTTTGGTCGAAACATCATCATTAGGCATTTAGGCGGGAATCAGGTTTTGTCGATAAGCCTCAGAATCTCGTATGAAGATTAATCATCGGCGGAAATACTTGTTCGCAAATCACGGGCTGACCCGGTTCACGAACAAGCACGTAACGGGCTGCAAGAGAAAGAAGCGACAGTTTAATACAACGGGCAGCAGAGCATACATCAGATCACAGCAACAATTCCCACAACAAGGCATACTTTTCCAGCAAGGCAACAAGTAGTATATATCAGTTCAGAACAGGCAGCATAATCCAGTCAACATAGGCAACAAGATGGTTATCAGCATGATTTAGCAGTCACAGAAGAGGCAAGATAAACCCTACAAGTAACATACAGTAGCAGCAACATAGAAAGGGAAAAGAGTGGATCCAAGTCATATTTTCACCAAGGGTGAAAAAGGGTAAAACCGATTGATGATAGCGAGAGGATACAGCAGAGAAAAGGTGTACAAATTGCGACATCGGTTTCAAGAAACATAGCAAAAGGAATACATATCTGTTTTATCAGTTGGGGCAGACAAAAAAGTAAGAAAAAGGATCTTTTTTTTTAAATAAGCCAAAGATATAGCATAAGCATCAGTGGAGGAAAAAGAGAAAGAGTAGCAGGTCTGTTCTCAAGGCAGCAGGTCTGTTCTCAAAGACAAAGTGTAGTATCTAAACCATCATCAGAGAAAGAAAAAAAAACAAGTGTAGTGTCTGTTCTGAAAACACCAAAAAACCAGCATCAACAACAAAACCGAAATCCCAACACAGTTCACAAAACGAAAAAAGCCAGAAAACTCAAGACAACATAGCAAAACGAAAACATAGCAAGCCATTCATCATGTTCCTAACCTAAGTGCCTTCAGACAGTTTCTTTCAGAAATCAAGTTCTGACAACGAGAAAGAAGACGAGGTTTAGAAAGTTGTCAGAATCAAAAATCAAAACATGCAGCGATCGAGAGAGAAGACAGATCGCGAATCGCGCGGTGAGAGACCGGAGAGGATCGCGTTGAGAGAGAGGGTTCCGATCGTGAACCCAAGGTGAGAAACTCAGGAAGCGTGAACGAGAGAGAAGAGGAATAGATACGTGAGTTTTGGTTCATTTTCTTTTTCCAATTGATTTTTGATTAATTAATATTATACTTAGTATTATTATTACTAAATATTATTATTATTATTATTACTAACATTATTTTTATTACATTATTATTATACTATCAGTATCATCATATTATTAATATTACTAATATTGTTTTGTTAATAATATTATCATCATCATTTTTTATTATCACTCACCATTAATATTATCATTTATTACCTTTATAACTAATAAGTATTATTATTATTTTATTTTTATTTTTAACTAAGTAAAATGTTTAGATATACTCAAAAATGCAAAAAAAAAAATAATAGTAGCATAGTTAGACATTTTATTATTATTAGATTTTTTAGCATTTTGTTCCTTTTTCGGTATATATATCCCCATTTGTAAATTTGTACCCCCATTCCCCACTTGTTGTAATAATTAATAAATAATTTTATTGCTTTATTATTTAATTACTCGCATCAAGCACAACCGAAAACATTTTCCAACTAATACTCGTGCGAGCCATTTTTTAACTACGAGTTGACAAAGCTTTGAGCGTCAACGGCCACACATTTATGCACACACCACGCTTACTCTTGGGCTTACAATGAAACTTTGATTGAGTGGTTAAACATTATTTAATTATCTAATTAGGTTATTTAAAATTAATTAGTTTACCTAATTAATTTTATTAAACTAATTACTTGATTAAGTTTTGTTTAATTAATCGATTAAATTTATTTCGCGCATGCACCTACACAATGTAAATCATTTGTTTGCGCAAGCCACCTTGTATGGGCTTTTAATTTATTTACTTGCTTTATTTAATGCTTGTATACTATTGTGTGTTCTTTTCCATTATCTCACCTTAGGACCATAGGCTTAACTAACTATAACCCGTATATCCAAAACACTTTCATAATTACAAACCTCGATCCAACGTCGAGTGCATTTTCAAAATCTTTTTCATAATAAAGTACAAGTTTTTAAGTCGTCGGACGTTAGACCAGTTGCTTAAAAACTTGTCCCTCAAACAAACTTTAGTCTTTAAGTCGTTGGACGCTAGACCCGTGGCTTAAAGACTCTAAATAATGTGAACTTCGTTTCACTTCACTTTTCTTAAAGAAAACTTTTGGGTGATAGGCGACTTGGCGAACTTTCGTTCCTTGGGTTTCTAGTATTTGAATCGTGAGGCGCTAGCCTCGTTGTTCGGTACTTTTCATCCACATAAAAACAATTCAATTCACTCAAATTCTTTTTATCGTCATGCGATTGTAAAAACTCTTTTCGGATAAAGAGGGTGTAATAGTCATTTCAAATGCGAGCGAGGACTTAAGCTTTTCAAACAAACAAAACAAGTCCTAGCTCAAAGCATTCGAAACGACCAAATACACGATTTTTCTTATAAAATCAAAACAACAAATTTAAAACCTTTTCGAGAGGAACTACAGAGTTTTGACTTTCCCATTGCACAAGGGAATATGTAGGCCCGCGGTTCAAAAACCGTGTCAAACTCAAAATAATAAGAAACAAATTCTGTTTTCTTTTAGCATTCATAACTTAGCAACAAACACACACACAAACGCGTAGAATTAAATGGGTCCCATCGAGTACGATGGATGTAAGGGGTGCTAATACCTTCCCCTTACATAACCGACTCCCGACTCCACTTTTTGGTCACGTGACCGCCTTATCCGCTTGTTTGGGGTTTTATCTATATTTTCCGTTCTTTTAGAACAAATAAAATTAGGTGGCGATTTCACTAGTTTTCGAGAATTAAAAGATTTTTGAAAATCGAGTTGCTTCAGGTGCCATCTGAAATTTCAACACAAAAATCAACAGAAAAGTGACACCGAGGTGTCCATTAGCAAAGAATCATGCAAACAGCAAAGCAAAGCAACCAACCAAGGCATTACAACTAATCGAAAACACTAAATACGGAAGAATTTTTCAAAATTGCGAGATGGTGGATTGGCGAGCTCTGCGATTTTGAAAAATTCTTACGCAAAGCAATTTTCTCCACACAACAACTTCCTAGGGCAGCGAAAATAACATCCTAGTACTTCTCTACACAAAAACATCCTAATCTTAAGAAAATTGAAAATTCCTAACCTAGGTTTTCAAAATCTAACCTAAACATGCAATGTACACAAAATTGAGAAAGGAAAGACATAGAATACTTACTAGGATGCCTTGGGTGAGTGATTTGACAAAGAAATTTGCAAAAATTCGGAGATTTTTGGTTGGGGATTTTTGAGATTTTGAGAGGATGAGGAATGGTGAAGAAAAGAGTGAAAAAGGGTTTAAAGAGCCTAACCACGATTTAAACATCTCGGCCACGAATGGGCCTCCAAAAATGTGATTTTTCAAAAAAATTTTAAAATCCGGACCGCGTTAAGGGGTCCCTATCAGAAAGTTCTGCCGGATGGGTCAAAGTGCTGGCTGCAATTTTGAATTTTTGAAAGCAAAATTAACAGTGCGGGCAAGTGTAAATGAGTTCAAGGAAGAATACTTACAATGTTGGGGTGCCTCCCAACAAGCGCTTTGTTTAACGTCGGTAGAGCTCGACGGTTCATGATGATCATTGATCATCGAAGAAAATTTCACCAACATCATGATTTGCTCCTCCGAAATTGTAAACCTCTTTGATTTCCTTCTCTGCCGCATCATTTCGG
Source organism: Vicia sativa (assembly GCA_021764765.1). Lineage (NCBI taxonomy): Eukaryota > Viridiplantae > Streptophyta > Magnoliopsida > Fabales > Fabaceae > Vicia > Vicia sativa. Next base: position 143,451,008 of record CM038797.1, read on the forward strand.
AAAACGTCAAGTTTGTTCTTGGAATTCGTTATTTCTTCAAAAAGCTTGAAAGCAACCTCTTCATCTTGGACTCTCACTTTCATAATTTCATTGTCGACATCAATCATCATGCGAGCCGTCTTCATAAATGGTCTTCCGAGAATTAATGGTATCTCTCGATCCTCCTTCATGTCAATTACCACAAAATCCACAGGAAACAAGTAGTTGTCAACCTTTACTACCATGTCTTTAACAATTCCATAAGGTGAAATGGTTGACTTGTCGGCAAGTTGCAAAGCCATTCTTGTAGACTCCATTCTAACATTCCCCAATCATTTAACAATGGATAACGGAATTAAATTGATGCTAGCCCCTAGATCGATCAAACCATTACCCTTGAATGTATCTCCAATGGCCACCGGCAACGTTACACTCCCCGGATCGAATTCCTTCACTGGAAGATCTTGCTTGAGTATGGAGCTACAATTAGCATCAAGCACTATTGTCTCCTTATCCTTGTGCCTCTTCTTCCTTGTGAGCATTTCCTTCATAAATTTCACATATTTCGGTATTTGCTCCAATGCTTCGGAAAATGGAATGTTTATGTGAAGTTGTTTAAAAACATCCATAAATCGAGCATATTGCCTTGCCTTCTCCTTCTTCGACGGCGCATGAGGGTAAGGTACATTTTGAATGGGGCCGTGCTTTCTTCTTTACTTCCCTTTTATTCTTCCTTTCCTTCTTCTCTTTCTTTTTACTTCCTTTACCTTGTTCCTTCCCCTTCTCAACTAAGTTTGCTTTCTTTTCGACTAAAGCTCCCTCAACAAATAATCTCTTATTTTCAACTACATCTTTCGATTCATCTTCTTTTACAATGTCATCGTTTTGTTCAACTACAACTTGACCCTTTTTGAACTACTTCATCATTTTCAACTAAATCATCTTCCACATCAACATCATTAATTTTTTTAGAGGGAAGGTGAGGATAAGGTAATTTTCTCCATGGATAAGTGACTTCCTTTTCTTTCCCCTTTCTCATTTTCTTCTTTTTCTCCTCTACTTTCTCCTTTTCAACTACAACATTTTCTTTTTCATTTTCAACTAACTCCTCCAATTCATCCTCCAATTCATCCTCCTCTACATCTTCATCGCTTTCACAATCCGTCATCTCATTTTGATTTATAGTGAAGATTGCTTTGCAATACTCCTTCGGGTTTGTTTGAGTGGTGGGGGAGAATGAGGTCGAAGCTTTTTGTTCGGAAAGTTGCTTAGCGAGTTGTCCCACTTGTGTCTCCAAATTCTTGATGGACGCCTCCGTGCTCTTTTGATTAGCCATGGAAGCTTGCATAAATTGAGCTAGAGTGTCTTGAATGTTGGACGATCTCACTTGAGTTTGAGGTTGGTTTGGTTGTTGACTTTGATTTTGTTGTTGACTTTGATTTTGTTGTTGTGTTTGATATGGATTTTGCCTTCCTTGGTTATTGTTATCTTGCCTCCACCCTCCTTGATAACCTTGGTTACCCCTTTGTTGGTAACCTTGGTTTTGATTTTGATAAGGGTATGGAGCTCGTTGTTGGTACCCTTGGCCTTGGTTGGCCACATAGTTAGCTTCCTCATTCTCGGGAGGACAAAAGGTTTATGATCTCCTTTGCACAATTCACAACAAGCGATTTGGTGAGCTTGCTTATTTGATGCTCCTTGTAACTCCATGATTTGTTGAGGGAGTTTAGCCATTTGTTTTGTCAATTCTTCAACTTGTTTACAAACAATTTATTTTGCGCCACAAGTGCTTCATGACTCGAACCAATTTCTAAAACTCCGTTTTCACTTGTACACCTCCTTGATCATGTTGAGTTTGATGATCATTCCTACCCATCTTCTCAATTATTTGGATTGCTTCATACGGTGTTTTGCCATCAAAGAACCTCCGCCGTGGCATCCAACAACAATTTGTGTTGAGGTTGGAGACCATTTCGGAAAATATGAATTTGTGTAAGCTCGTCAAAACCATGGCTCGGACACTTCCTTAGCATAGACTTATATCTTTCCATGCCCGATTCAAAGGCTCGTTTACTCCTTGCGAAAATACCGAGATAGCCGTCTTAGCCTCCATGAAGCGTGATTGAGGGAAAAGCGTTCAAGAAACTTTTCCTCCAAAGCGTTCCAATTAGTCATTGTCTCTTGCAATTGATCAAGATACCAATCTTTTGCCTTCCCACTAGAGAATGAGGAAAAGCCTTTGGAAATATTGTTCTTCTTGGTCTTGGAGCACCCGCTCCGCGATCTCATAAAACTTGGTAAGGTGAGTGTAAGGGTCTTCATGGTCGTGGCCATGAAATGGACTTGCATAGAAGTTGAAGCAAGCCGTTTTCATTTCCATGACCCTTGCATTTGCTTGTCGGGCAAATTGAGCATTATGGCGAGGGCTATTGACACACGGCCCGTGGTGGTGGTGGTGGTGGTGGTTGATTCTCCTCCATAGTGGTGACTTCTCCAAACACGGGTGGTGTTGAAGAAGTAGATGCTTCTCCTCTTTCTCCTCTTTCTTGCCTTTGCCTAGCTTGTCTTTTTCTTCTTTAGCACTGCTATTAAGTCTCTAGCCGTCCTTTCAATTTCGGGATCGAAAAGGAGTTGGTCGAGGAATACTTCCCGCATAAACTAATTCTGAAAAGTCTAGCCACACAAAAGAAACAAAGAGATTAGTGGAAAAAGTCTTAAAACACACAACTATTGCTATACTAACAACATCAACGCCAATCCCGTGGCGCCATTTTGTTGTAGGATTTTTCGTGAACAAAGTATTTTGATTATCGATTCCACGGGATTGGTGCATGTTATAGTCTTTCAATAGAAAAGTATGTTTTAAGATGATGTAACCAAAGGGTTTGTTATCTATTCTACTAGAACCATGAGTTTCAAACAACAACTAAATTAATTCTTTCAAAAGAGTTATGATTTGGATTAGAGAGAGTTTGAGATTGTTTTCAAGTAAGAAGGCATGTCAAGATTAGTTTCATTGATCTAGTTTCATACATATTCATTTTAATCAAGTGATGAACATAATAGATGATTTCTACAAATACATATCCTCTCAATCTTGTAGATTTCCCACCAAGATTGTGAATGTTATCATGTTAATCCTTGCATGATTCCTCACTACAACTATTAGCATGATAATCATTAAGTTCAATATTTTGTAAACTCTAACACACAAATCTATTCCTAGCATTTGTTTGTGAGAGGATGAATATCCTAGGTCACTTTGAAATATTCTTTTCCAAGCAAAACTCAAAGCATAAGAATGAAGAACAAAGATATTCACTATATTAATCATCAACCATGTTCATACACAAATGGATTAAAATAAATACATACTATATAGATCAACTACCTCTAATCTTGACACAAAAGGAGCTTAGCTACTCATTTCCATGGTTGCCTTGCTCTCAAGATTGTTGGTAGAGATGATGAACATGAGAAAAATCAAGAGAAAAGCTATGGTTTTCTTCCTAAACTTGCCCTAGATTTACAAAGATGAAAGATAATGATGGTCTATGTTTTCTTGCTTCCTTTACAAGCCAAAAGGTCTGGTGAAGTGATGGGTTGGTGGCTCAAGGTGAAAGCATGGGCTGTCCTTTTTAATTTCAGACCGTGCCTGATTAAGTCAGTGGCCAGTCATGCTTGGCACCTGCGACCTGTAACATGCTTCCTCTTCAAAATTATCTTCAAAAGAATCATCCTAAAGCTCTTCAAGTACCCTTGAATCCAAGCTTGGGAGAATTAGTTAATAAATTCCTACAATTAAGAGTAACTAAAGTCAAATAATACATATATTAAACAAAACTAGATAAAAACCTAATTAAAGCAAAATACTAGAATAAATATACAAATTAAATACAAAGACATTGTTAAGGACCACAAAATAATGTACAAAATAACTACAAATTGGTCCTTAACAAGCGTCTAATCTAAGAGTGCATAAGTCATGTAGAATCTATCATAAGGTATATCATCATAACAGCAAAAAATATGTGACAGAAAAGTGAGCAAACCCAACATGGTGTTGGAAGAGTTGGTAGCATATTTGGAAAAGATTTTTAAATTTCTGGAGTTGTCTATTTGGGAGACAGTCCAACTCCGTATAAAAATTATCGTAGCGAGTCCAAAGGTTATGCGTGTGGATACCTTGAGGGGCCTATTAGCGGGTCAAAGACCTTCATTACGGCAGGTCAGCAAAAGCAAGAAAGTGATGAGCAAAAATCAGAGACCAAGCTTGCAGAATGAGGATAGCAAAGGCTACATTCAGTGGTTCCGAATGGTTTACCTGTAAGATTTTGGAGGATATTAAGCTTTGAGCAATTTGTAGGTCCTTTGTCTTCAATGGAGCGAAAGATTGATCAGGCAGCATGGGTAGATCATGCCCCCGCCGTCCTAACAACTTGACACTGCAAGCTAGATAATGCAGAGAAAAACATTCCTCAAGGGTAAATTTCAATACAACACATTGGTTTGTAAGTTCGCTTTTGTGCTTTGTGATATAATGATCTTAGAAAATTACCGTATCTATATGACTCTAGTCTAGGCTCATTCATGTTGAATGTAGCATATAAGTCAACTGCAATTGGAAGGTTTCAGAAGTTGGTTTTGCAAAACAGCTTATTTGGAAAAGTTGTTATGCATTACAACAGAAAAAACAAATATTCGAAGGAGAAATCAGTTTTTAGTTTTGGGGAAACCGATTTCTAGCGCGATTTTCAGAATTTCCAGTTTGAAAGTTTTCTATTTTGGCTTTGTTTTGTTTTTTGATTATGCTTTAGTAGATACTTATAAATAGCTCCCTATGTAATGTGTAGTGCATGTCATTATTGAATAAACAAAGTTTAATTCTCCTCAATTACTCTTTCTTTCTCTCTCTCTCAATATTTCCATTTTCTCTCTAAAACTTCATCTTCTCCAATTCCACTTTTCACCATTGATTCACCTGGTTCCAATTTTGTATGTTCCAACATCAGGCATCAAGAGCACTGGTTCTGATCCATTAATCCGCTGCAAACATGACAACCACCGATCAAATTCCTACCAACCTCTCAATTCTTGATTCTAAGAATTATGACAAATGGTGCAAACAAATGAAAGTTTTGTTTGGGTATCAAGAATTCCTTGAAATGGTGAATGATGGAGTCACGCCACTTGTTGCAGAGGCTACAACTGCACAACAAGCCACATTCAAGGAGGAAAATAAGAAAGACTACAAAGCCCTCTTCTTGATACACTATTGCGTCGACAACGACAACTTTGAGAAAGTTGGTGATTGTACGTCGGCAAAGCAAGCTTGGGAGATCTTGAAGAAAGCGTATGAAGGTGCCGACAAAGCGAAGGTGGTGAGGTTACAAACTCACAAGAGGAAGTTCGAGTTGATACAAATGGAATAGAAGGAATTGATCAACGACTACATTACGCGCATAACGCGTTTGGTGAATCAAATGAAGGCTTGCGGTGAAACGGTTACGGTACCAAACGTAGTAGCTAAAATCTTGCACTCTTTAACGTCAAGATTCGGTAGCATTGTGGTAGCCATTGAAGAGTCAAAGGATCTTCTCACCATGAGCAAGGAGGAGCTTCAAAGCTCATTGAAAGCACATGAGAAAAGGTTGGATGAAAGAGGAAATGACAAGGGCGAAAAATTGCAGCAAGCAAGAAGAAGAAGAATAAAGATCGAAAAAAAAAATTTCCAAAATTTTGGTGGAAAAGATTCACAAAATTCAAGAGGTTCCATGGCACAAAGAGGAGAGAGCAGCTCCAAAAGTGGTGATCAAGGCAACAACTACAAGAGAGGTGACAAGAGTAATGTGAAGTGTTTCAATTGTCAAAAGTTTGGCCATTTTGCAAAAGAATGTAATGCAAAATTGAAACAAAATCATGGAGATGAGGCCAAAGTTGCTAGACAAGAAGTAGAGGATGATGATACGCTTCTTGTCATTATCACAGAGGAGAGTAATGGCTGCAAAAAGACAATGACTTTGCACTATGTCGCGAAACTCTCGTAGAATTTTACCACAAGCGCTGGCGAAATGCAATGGTTACCGTTCGAGGATGAGTTCAAAGTAGCGATGACTGGTACTTGGACTCGGGTTGTTCAACTCATATGACGGGTAAAAAGGATTGGTTTGTGAAAATCAATCAAGCCACGAAGAGTAGAGTGAGATTCGCGGATGACACCACTTTAGAGGCCGACTGTGTGGGTGATGTCTTAATCAAGAAGGAAAATGGAGGGCATTCCTTGATCAAAGATGTGTTGTATATTCCTGGAATTAGATGTAATCTCTTGAGCATTGGCCAATTACTCGAGAAGAATTACACTATTCGGATGGAAACAAGATTTTGCGCGTTTTTGACCAAAAAAACGCTTTAATCTTGAGAGCACCCATGACTGCAAATCGTACTTTCAAGATAGAGCTGAATGTAATGGAGCACAAGTCTCTTGCTACAGAGGTAAATCGTGATGAGTGATTGTGGCACTACCATCTTGGAGACCTCAATTTTAGAGACCTCGACGCGTGGCAAAAGCATGGTATGGTGACTAGGCTGCCCAAGATAAATTTTCCAGTTGAGTTGTGTGAAGAGTGTGTGCAAGGGAAACAATACAAGATTAACTTCAGCAAGGATGTTGGTCATAGGACCAAGGAACACCTTGAGGTGGTGTATTCTGATGTGTGCGGCCCAATGCAATTCGACCGTATGGTGGTAATAGGTACTTTAACACTTTCATATGATGTTTGTGGACGATTTTCTTTTATTTGGTGAAGCGACGAAGAAGCAAATGAGATATGTCATGAGTATTCTTCAAAACTTTTGTGCTCTTTCAGGCCAAGAGGTTAATGAGGAGAAGACAACATTATCTTTCCAAGTAATATAACTACTAATATGAGACACAAACTCATGCAACTATCAAACTTTAAAGTTGCGAGGACGCTAGGCAAATGTCTGGGAATTCCTATAAATGGAAAAATCGCTTAAGCGACATGACTTTCAATACATTCTCGATAACATATATGCAAAGTTGGAAAGTGAATCATCTCTTTTGCGGGACGTGTTACGTTGGCTAAAAGTGTAATGGAAGTTATGCCCATTTACACTATGACGACAAATATGATTCTAAAAGCATGTATTAAAGAGATCCACGTGTTGCAGTGCAACTTTATTTGGGGTGATACTCATAATGATAAGAAGTAACACGTTGTTGGATGAGATAATGTTACCAGTCCTAAGGAATAAGGTGGATTATGGTTTCACAAAAATGAAACTAGGTTGGAAGCTGAAACATATTCCTTTTGAGTTGTGGTGTAAAGTCCTGATATTGAAGTATGGTCATTATACTAGGAAAAATATGATTAGCTTTAGAAATACACTTTAGAATTTATGGAAATATGCGTAAAATATAGAGGATTATTTGAATGTGGATGGTATATGGAGTATAGGTAATGGCAGATGTAACACCCGAGTCTAAAGAAGACGGGGGGTGGTTACACCAGATGTAATACTCGAGGCCAAAAAGGGCTAACAGTGGTCGCCACATCGGATGAGAGAGATCCTAAGACTATGCAGGTATGAGACTGCATAGTTGAATGAGGCTTATAAGGATTAAATGGTACTACCTATACCAACAAGATGCATCTTCTTTTCGGTAGCCTAACCATAAGAACTCCACAATTACGCGTGCTTGGCTTGGAGTAGTATCGGCATGGGTGACCTTCTGGGAAGTTTCTCGGAAAGCGTACGAGTGAGGCCACAACATGCTGAAAAGACTCGTGTTGGTTTGTGGGGTCAGTCGATAATCCCGAAGGCAATTTGGGGCGTTACAAATGGTATCAGAGCCAAACCTTTCCCAGTACAATGTGGTTCGAGGACGAACTATGCAGAAGCTGGTGGGCATGTAACACCCGAGTCCAAAGAAGGCGGCGGGTGGTTACACCACATGTAATACTCGAGGCCAAAGAGGGCTAAGAGTGGTCGCCACATCGGAATGAGAGGGATCCTAAGACTATGCAGGTATGAGACTGCATAGTTGAAGGAGGCTTATAAGGATTAAATGATACTGCCTATACCAATAAAATGCATTTTCTTTTCGGTAGCCTAACCATAAGAACTCCATAATTAAGCGTGCTTGTCTTGGAGTAATATTAGGATGAGTGACCTTCTGGGAAGTTTATCGGAAAGCGTGTGAGTGAGGCCAAAGCATGCTGAAAAGACTCGTGTTGGTTTGTGGGGTCAGTTAATAATCCCGAAGGTAGTCTGGGGCGTTACATTATACATATTGACCCGTGGAAGGATATGTGGCTTGCGAACGGAAATAATTATTGAAGAGCAATATGTTTTGATTCCACCGAATCTGTTGGGCGCTAAACTCTGTGACTTGATATGTTTAAAAGTAGAGTGGAAGTTTAACCTGCTATAGGAATGACTGTCAACCAAATTTCATTGTAAGATCAAAGCTCACTTGCCTTCAAATGATTGTTATGGTGAAGATGAATTTGTTACGCTTGCGAATGGAAATAATTATTGAAGAGCAATATGTTTTGATTCCACCGAACTTGTTGGGCGCTAAACTCTGTGACTTGATATGATTAAAAGTAGAGTGGAAGTTTAACCTGCTATAGGGATGGATGCCAACCAAATTTCATTGTAAGATCAAAGCTCACTTGCCTCCAAATGATTGTTATGGTGAAGATGAATTTGTTACGCTTGGAACCAATGCGGGGGAATTCTCTATCAAAGAAATATACAAGTCGCTATGTGAATGTAATGAAAATGATATCAAAGTTTTATGGAAGCGTATTTGGAAGTTGAATGTTCAGGAGCGCATTCGTTGTTTTACGTGGATGCTTGCCCATGATAGAGTGCTAACAAACCATCATAAAAGTATAATGGGATTTGGTGGAGATGCTTGCCAAACTTGTGAGGAGGAGGTGGAAACAACCCTTCATGTGTTTAGGGATTTCCCATATGCGATGCAAATTTGGTCCAATAAAATTCCTTCGGGTATAACTAACGATTTTTTGCAGGTGGGATTACAAGATTAGGTTAATCTCAATACAGGATCTAATGACACGATCTCTAGTAATTGGAGTGAGTTCTGGGCAGTGGCTTGCCACAACCTTTGGCCTTGGCGGAATAAAGAATCACATGAAGAAGATTTTATTTGTCCTATAAATGGGGCTCATCACATCTCGATTATGGTAAAGGACTATACTGAAGCAACGAGTCAACAAATAATTATCACTAAGGTGGAAATTGTCTACGATAAGTTGGAAACCTCCTAAAAGTAACCACGTTAAACTTAACACTGATGGCACGTTCAAAGATAGATCAACTTTTGGCTGTGGAGGAATTGTTCAAGATTCTTATGGGGATTGATTGAGTGGTTTTGCCAAAAACACATGGTCATGTTATGCTTTTATTGCAGATCTGTGTGGTGTTTTTGAAGGCCTAAAGTATACAATCAAGCTAAGGGAAGGAAGGTGGAGTTAAATGACGACTCTTAAGCGGTGGTAGATGTTATTAATAAATGTGCATCAGAAAGTTTTGAAGGACATACATTGTTAAGAAAAATTACTAGGTTAATTGGGTTGCATGATGATGTTAAAGTAAGCCACTCTTCTCGAGAACAAGTGCGTTGATGCTCTGAAAAATGAAGGATGCAATCTACAAGGCAACTATTAGTTACACCGGTGCTCTTATTTTCATGAGTGGTCTTTTTAAAAGACGATCATATATGTGTTTCGTTTCCTAGGTTGATTCCGGTGTAGTTCTTTTCCATCCCTCTTTTTTAACAAAAAAAAAAAAAAGATAAATCACTTTTTTTTATTTCAATAAGGGCCTATGTCCCCACAAAGAAAAACTACAAAATAGAAACACGAGAACTGGAGGACCCCGACAAGTCGTTAGTTAACAAGTTAACCAAAACATCTAGACAATCATCAAAGAAGTGAGGTCCAGGATCATAAATAGAATTCATATTGGCCATAACGTCAGCATGTCTATTAGCATTCCAAAAGATATGAGAAAACCTCACTACAACATCTCTGACGATAAGATGATTAATACTTCTCAGTAGTCCTTTTGCTGCTCCAAACTGATTACACATACCATTAAATCTCACAACGATAAACATTTAAGCTTATATTTTAAGAATAAATTTTTAAAAGTGACACTATGATTTACAAAGTTGTATAACAATTAATCTCATGATTATTAATAAATAATTGAAAAATGGTTTTAAAATTAGAAGTGGGAGTTAATTTTTTTAAACCTAGAATTCAAAATCTTAGCTAAAGAGACTAATTTTTCTTGTTGGGCCCTGTAGTGCTGTTGTACTTGTCAGACATTCCTATCAGTATATATTTAAGTTGGTTTAGTTAAGATAGATTCCAATTGAATCGAGAGACATGAGATCTGGCAAAGTCTGGAGAAGAAACCCTAACACGTGGTCTTCCCCCGCCGATCTTCCTTTTGATCTGATTACAGAAGTACTATCCAGGTTACCGGTGAAGTCCCTTCTCCAATTCCGATGCGTCTCCAAATCATGGAAATCACTAATCTCTGATCCAACATTTATTGAAAAGCACCTTAACCTATCAACCACGCGCCGCCGCGTCCTCCGTTTAAGCTACGACCGTACCTGGTACAGGTATATTCTAACTTCTTACTCACTTCAATCCATTTTCACAGACACGGACCGTGACTTCACTCGATTTGAGTATCCACTCCCCAAACGCTCTTCCTCCTACCGCGTTGTTGGCTTTTGTGACGGAATCTTTTGTTTTGTCGATAATCATATTTCCTTCAATTTGAAACCTTCAGTTGTGCTGTGGAATCCATCTATTGAAGAATTTAAGGAATTGCCGCTCAAGGGGTTCAAAGGGCTGCTGCTCAGTGGGCTTTCGATGTCATATGGATTCGGCTATGATCATGTTTCTCATGATTACAAAGTGGTTGTTATTTACAACACCCGTAGTAGGGGTACAATTCAAGGAACCACTACAGCAAAGGTTTATACTTTGAATGCCGATTCTTCCTGGAGAACCATTCAACCTTTCCCTTCTGGTACTGACTTTTATCATAAAAAAGCAAGATATTTAAGCGGTTCAATTAATTGGATGTCCTTTGATCAAGTGACCCATCAAAAACGGATTGTTTCTTTGGATTTAGGCACCGAATCTTTTCAAGTAATTTTGCCTCCTCCTGACCTAATAGGTTATCTGAGATTGTCTGTGTTGAGGGATTGCTTGTGCATAATTTCTGGTCACGATGTTTGGGTCATGAAGGAGTATGGAATTCAAGACTCTTGGACTAAATTCTTCAACGTTACTCACTTGCTAAATCCTTCATGCAAGTCTTTTACCTTGACAAATTTATTGTATATTTTTGAACAAGATCAAGTCCTGCTTAAGTTTAAAAGGGATTGTGAAAGAATCGTGATTCTCTACAATTCCAACAATGACACTTCTAAAGTTTGTTTTTATTTGGAAGACATCCCAAAAGTGTGTGTTGAGAGTTTGATATCACCTTGTTCATAATAGACCATCAACATCAAGTGCTGCTCTTCAAGAAAGAAACAAGTTTATTGTTTACAATTCCAAGAAAGGTGCTTTAGTTTTATAGTTATTATTTAGTTTTTTAGTGAAATTTTTCATTTTTTTAAAACTTTTACTGTGTTATTTTGTTTTGAATTGACTTCTCTAGTAATACATTTTATATGGAAACTCTTGTTTTTTAATTGATGTACACATTTTTTCCTTTACGACTACTGCTTCTGCCGCATCAATTTTTTTTTTCAATACTGTTTTCGTTCTAAACATCATATTTACTTGATTCACAAAATTTCCAAACTGTTTGTGTTTTGACAGAAGCACCAATAAACTCTGATAAATTGAGGCAGAATGAGCTGCCATAGTGTTATGCAAATGAACTAATGTACAGTTGATAAAAAGGAGTATAAATGCATACATCAGGTAATAGATTTAGATTGTTCTGTCTGCTTCGGTCGACTGTCTTGAGATGATAATATATGTCTGAAGGCATTTTGTGTATTATCGGATTGTTGCCAGGATTTTTTGGGAAGACAATCACTAAAATTTACATCAGATTCAGTTGAAGTTCGTACTGGTGAGGTTTTGCATTGCTGGCCATCTCCCTCCAATACTGTAAGTTACATATCTTTAATTGATGAAAATTGGGGTAAACTTTAAATTGACTGATATCATGGTTTGTTGCCAATGTCATGCATGGATTTTAAAATCTTGAAAACTCTTCACTCTAAAATTAAAAAAGTTGTGTTTCTAAAAGCCTTGATAGTTAGGTTTAACATTGGTAATTTTTTGTCATTCCACTGTGATGCGTTTCTCTGTCTCCATGTGTTAAAATTTTACACAAAATTAGTACTTCACAAAAAGTAAGGTCTCTTTCTTAAAATATGTGAAATCAACTTACATACTTCATATAAGTGTGAAGTGAACCTAATACAAGGAGTGCTAGCAACTTATTGTTTGCACATTTTCTGAAGTCAGAATATAGGAGTCATCAAGTTAAAATAGTAAAATTGTGTAGAAATCTCATGAGCTTATGTTTACCTTTTCATCTCATGATTAAGGTTACTATGTTGATACTAGTCTTGTATTAAGTAACCAGTTGGTTGGAAATTTAGTTGGCTTTATTTCTCTGTTTTTAAATCCTTTTTTCAAACTGCATGTTTATTATGTACTGGTTTGCAAAAAAGACACTTTGAATGGTGTGATTGATATCCTCTTTATTTCACTTGGCAACTATCAGCATGAGATACAAATAAAAAAATCTAGCAACTGCCTCTTTTTATAGCGCTTGGTCATTTGCGAGTTGCATTAATTCTTGCACACACTTTCGTTTATTGTTTAGACAGGAGAGCCTAAATGCTACTTATCTTTCTGGCCATGTTTGATCTTGGTTTGACAGAATTTCATTTTTTTAATGATAAATTCAAAATGTGTTGAATTGAACATGTTTATGGAAATGTGCTATATGAGGTTTAGCAGTTGCATTCTGGCGACGAGATATCAGGTAACTAAGGGAGGCCTTAATGGACCATGGAGATATTGTTGGATTCCTTGTGTAACAAAATGACTTGAAATGCCAAATGTAATGATTTTATTAACTTCCATTTTCATGCTGGCAAAGTTACTTGGTCTGTTATAATCTTAACTATTGAATATTGATTTCTCATTTCTTTTATATGCCTAAATTGACGTTTTGAATTAGGATTTGATTTATGATTGTAATTGTGTATGCAGTAAACATTTATAATTCAAGTGGAATAGTTGAATGGCTGCATTGATGTTTTTTTTCTTCTATTTTATCAAATGATTATAACTGACTAAGTAACTTCAAATTTTGCTAAAAAAAAGTAACTTCAAATTGTGAGCTCGAAATTATCTTTTAAATGAAAATTAGTCCACTATAAATTGCAATATAACTTGTCTTTTCTTCATATTAGGTCACTTATGATTTTTTTACAGCAGGATAATTTGCTACATTCTCCTCATAAGGATACTATTTTGTGCTAGCAGAAATTGTTGTCTTATTTTAATAGACTTGAGATACCCAATGTAAGCTATTTGAAGCAGCTACTACCCACTTAAAGTTACAAGCAGTGTTTTAAAAATCGGACCGGAGATCAAACCGGTGAAGGTATTGGATCACTGGTTTATTGGTTGAACCACTGGGTCACTGGTCGAACCGCATGACTAAACCGGATTACACCGGATAATTCAGTTGATTAAACCAGCCTTTATAACAAAACGATATAGGTATAAAATTTGTCGAACCAGACTCAATCTCTACAAAATATAATTAGAATTAATTTTTTTTTTAAATATCATTTCATAAATAAATTTACAATTTGATAATTTAAATTTAAATTTTAAATATTTTAAATATTTTAAAAATATCATATCATAAATAAATTTACAATTTGATAATTTAAATTTAAATTTTTAATATAAGTATCATATATAATAAAATAGTACAAAATTATATAGTATAATTGCAACATAGTATAATTGAATAATTTATAACAAAATAATTTTATTATCTACTATTTAGTTTCAAAGAGTAAAGATTATTGTAATATTAAGATATCCTTCTTCAATATCAAAATTATCTACAAAATCAACTGCATCAACATTTTCTTTGTCAATAATATAATTAATTAATTTTATTTTTATTTAAATATAATATTTTAATAAAATAATCCAAATAAATAAAAAATTTAAATTGCATATTTTTTAAAAAATTAAAAAATTTTGAATAAAAAAATTAAAAAATACAGTTGAACCACCGGTTTTATAAAATTGTCGGTTTTTTCAGTTTTCACAGGTTCTTGCCGGTTCTTACCGGTTCAACGACATTCCCGATCCAACTATTGAATCAGGTCGGTTACCTGGTCGGTTCCCGGTCCGACCGGCCGGTCCGATCCAATTTTTAAAACACTGGTTATAAGTATAAGAGTTAAGGATAAAGCAGCTCTCACCAAAAGATAAGAAAATGTTCATTTGAAATGAACATTTGACGAAATTACACTAACCAGAACTAATGTTGAACTGATAATTTTTTATGATTGTTAATCATCATGACAAGCTTTCAGAACTTGAGAACTTTCAACCACTCCTGAAATTTGTAAGTGAATTTCTAATCCACTCTATGGTTTTTTTAGACACCACGAGAAATTTCACAAATGTCCTTCAAAATTAGGCATGGCAACGGGGCGGGGCAGAGACGGTTTTTATATTCCCCAACCCCAAACCCGAATCCCAGATAAATCCCCATTCCCCGCCCCGATCCCCGTCGGGGATGAATAATTGAATCCCAAACCCGTCCCAAATGGGTTCGGGGATTCCCGACCCAAACCCAAACCCAAAACTTGCCTTAACCCAAATCCTTCCCCGAACCCAAAAATCGCCCCGAACCCAAAACCCGCCCCAATTCTAACAAATATGAATTTATATTACAAAAGTAAAATACAATCTTAAAGAATTTCAAACATATATTTCAAATAATAAAAAATACAAACGAAAGTATTAATTCAGTAACCATACAATTAATATTTCAAATTAACAAAACCAAATAATCCAAAATATAAAAACTAAATAAAAAAAAAATACAAATTCATATTCCAAACTACCATCCAAACAAACACATAGTAAAAAGTATTCTACATTCCAAAATAATAATAATAATAATAATAATAATAATAATAATAATAATAATAATATTAATAATAATAATAAACGGGGCGGGTTCGGGGTGGGTACTACATTCCCCATTACCTGCCCCATCCCCATATTTTAAAATCGGGGAAAACCCAAACCCGAACCCAAACCCAGTCAAAGCGGATTTTCCCCGTCAAATTCGGGGCGGGTTCGGGCGGGTACCCGCGGGTATGGGTTATATTGCCATGTCTATTCAAAATCGGAAGTATATTTCTGATTCGTATTCTATATCATGCAAATCACATTGAAAGGGTTAAGTGTAAATCGGAAGTATATTTTCGATTTTAAACCGGAAGTATACTTTCGGTTCCTGGACGCACTTAAGGGCACCAGAAACTATTCCTCTCCCATTACAACTACTTTTTCAAAACAAACTATGTAACTCTTTCAAACATTTTTCTATCCTTCTCACCAAAATAATTTTTTTTCTCAATCAATCATCACAAATCATCAATATATATATATATATATATATATATATATATATATATATATATATATATATATATATATATATATATATATATATATATATATATATATATATATATATAATAGAATTAAGTAAGCATCAATCACTACCAATCAAGTAAGTGAAATAGGGTTTTAAATGTGTTGTTTTATCTAATTTATATCATTAGGAGTCATTAGAAAACACTTTGTAAATTTTATTTGACGATCAATGTATTTTTTTGACGCATTTGAGATTTTGGGACGCTCACCTGCGTTGTTCTGTTTCGTCGAGGAAGCCGAAAGTATACTTTCGGTTTTGGGGAAGAACAAAATTGAAATTAAAGATTCATTTTCTGTCTGTACATGTTTTGTCTTTTTTTTCTTCTTTCACTTTAGGCGACATGCTAACATTTCTTTCTTACTTCTACATGATATATGGATGAGAGACCATCACGATTGAGGCACTAGAGAGTTGCATAACATGCTTCTGTGCGGAAGGAGAGGAGTCAGGCAACATAACCTCCTTTGACATTTGTACCTTTGACATTCGGACTGGCCATCTCGAATGCACATTCTTCTGCTTCTAATTCTACTCCTTCTACATCTTCCTCCCGCAGTATACATGATTTACCAGTGCATCCTTCGTAGCCCCCGTTCTTCCGCGGACGCATATCCTCACCACCTAGGATTTTTGAGACGAGATCTTCATTTGGTACACAGGCGGTCTCATAAAAGGTGAGACCTAAGGTACCAGTGTCATCCGAGGTACAAAGGCACCAGTGGCACCGGTGGCACCAGAGATACCCGAGGCAGCGGAGGCACCGACGACACCCCAAGCCCCTCAGGTCTTTGGAGGGGGACCTTCTGACTAATCTTTGCTCCCTCTTTATCTCACCCATGTGACTAGATTTATATGAGATGGATATGTGTGAAATTTACATTTATATTACCGTTACGAATTTTTTAATAATATTATTCTAAGTTCTAACAATTAATTTTTTTTTTTTTGCATGAGCATGATACGCTGAACGTCATCAACCATGGGAGGGAGATTAACAAATTTATTACCCCTCCTGAGCCATGGTTTGGTGATCTTTTACGCCTTATAAGATTGAGAGATTTGACCCTTTGTGAATATAACGTGGTCAACTGGCACCATGAGACATCGTCGTTTCATCTACCCCATTGTGAGACGATGATCACATTCGATGACGTCGCGTGTCTGCTTCACCTACCGATCAGATGAGCTTTTTTGGATCACCAGAAGTTGAATAAAGATGAGGCCATTACTTTGTTGGTTGAGAGACTGAGAGTTACACTAGATAGCGCCCTGAAGGAGGTTGATAAGACACGTGGTTGTCACGTGAGGTATAACTATCCGACAGAGGTTTTCAGGGATGAGTTTACGCGTGCTACAACAACTGATGGTGATGCTGAGTAGGTTACCGTTCACATGGGATAAGCCATGAGAGTATACCTCTTGTATCTTATTGGCAAACATATATTTGTGGACACCAGTGCCACTTACGCTAACATCATGTATCTTAGGTACTTTGATAATTTTGAGGCAATTAGTGGGTGGAACTGGGGGATGACTTGCTTGGTTTATTTGTATAGCAAGTTGGATAAGGAGATTAAGTGGAATACAAGACAGATGACTGACAACATGTCACTCATGACGGTATAAATTATCTCTTAGCAGTCTTTGTTAATTATTTGATTATGAAACTAACTGGTTTAATATTGTTATTTCAGGAAATGATCCTACAACATTTCTCCCGTATTTTAGGATGGTCACTTGTTGAGGGTTATATTGAGGATATGTCACGTGCCTGTGCATACGAGCCGTTTAGAGGGGAACCAGACGATACTGTCGTTCTGAATTTACTTGGACCAAATAGTGCACGAGGAGATTCACTCCAATGCCTACGTCAACCACCGTGAGACGATACCGTTTGATGAGGTTTCATTTTATATAGATTGGTTGGCCTGCGGTACTCGCAAAACCGCTAAGAGGGAACCAGAAAATATCGTCGTTTTGGGTTTACCTGGATTGGATAGTGCATGAGGACATTCACTTCAGTTCATACGTCGACCTGAGAGACGATACCGTTTGATAAGGCTTCGTTGTTTATATGTTGGTTGGTCTGCTGTGCTCGCGAGACTGCTCCTTATATGCATGAGCGGGTGATACGTCAGTTCGGGTTTTTCCGGATCATTCTTCGGGATCCTGCTGTATGTGCTCCTCCGACAGTGAAAAGGAGGGACATTGATGCTGTGTTTGATGATTTTGAGAATCATCTTGTACATGATGAGGTCAAGAGTACGATTACATGATATTGTTCTTCAGGGTGTCACATCCATATATGGTAGAGGGTGTTCTAGGGAACCCACCCAGGCCAGTTCATCAGGAGATCCTAGAGGAGTAGCAGGCGAGGAGGGATCGTGCTCATGACGTGCTGCCTAGGTGTCTTCGTATCATGAAGCTTACGAGGGATGACATTGACAGAGGGTTGTTTTTTGACGAATTCGATGTCAGAGGAGTTTTGGAGACCATCATGGTAGAGGTTCAGAGTGCCCTATTATACCGGAGGCAGCAGATGGACATCTCGATGGTGATATGTCGGCTCATCATCCACCATACTCAGTAGTTTAGGTTGATAATTGATAAGTGCCAAAATTTAGTTATTTTGTATATATGTTTAGTGGCACTTATCGGTTCTTTTGTTGATATTCTTCGAATAAATTCCCTACTTTTTGTATAAATGTGTACATAATAGAATAATTGAGTTTTTGTGTAAATATTGTATCATTTGATAGTTTTTCATCTCTTTTATAGGTATTCATTCATAATTGGAGCATTGAGTAATAAAGTGACTTCAAACGCGCGATTTGAGCAACTCATCAACGAATAAGGCTCAAAATCAAAGAATAAAAATCATCAATTTGATTGATATTTTGTCATGGTTAGATAGGAAATTTAATAAGCTTTCCAACGCTTCAAACCGGGCGCAATTCCGAGTTACGGTTCTCAAGATATGGAAAACAAGATGCTGATTTTTTTCAGGACAGTGCAGACCGCGCTTAGCGCGAAAATACCAGGCTTAGCGCGCCCTGCGATTTCAGAAATCTTTAAAAGGGGCTAAAAACACATTTTTAGGTTATGAGTTGGGTATTTTTGAGCCCTAACACCATCAACATCATTTTTTTGTCTAGAGAGCTTAGAAAACAACATTGGAGGTTGCATTTGGATGATCCAGAGTCGAA
This sequence comes from Vicia sativa, assembly GCA_021764765.1. Lineage (NCBI taxonomy): Eukaryota > Viridiplantae > Streptophyta > Magnoliopsida > Fabales > Fabaceae > Vicia > Vicia sativa. The sequence continues at coordinate 143,470,006 of CM038797.1, forward strand.
TCCCTCGTCGATTGGTGTTGACAAACTAATAAATATTTGGTTCCTCTTCTTCTCTTCTCTTTGTAATCTCTTTTGTTGGGTTTTGTATGTATATCTACTCTAACTCATGTATATTTGTCGCCTTGGCGTTGTATAAAGTTTGCTTTACGAATCTGTGTTGGTGATTGTCTTGGGTTTTTACTCTATGTTAGGGATTTGAGCTTTACTAGAGATAGATTGCTTAAATTCTTACCTAGGATGATTATCTGTTAGTTTCTGAATGCTAGAAATGGGTTTAGAGCTGACATTCACTATAGAGTATCTAATCTTAATGCCTCTGCGTTGGTGAAGTAAGCTAGAGATGGGTATGGAGGTGACGCAGTTGACTTCTGTGTTGTTGAGATAGGCCAGAAATGGATATTGAGATGATTCAGGAGGATTCTCAATTTGGGTTAGAAATAGCTTAGGTTGTGAGAGGTATGTGATGACACAGACGAGTATCGTAGGCCGAGTATAACTGGGTGGTAGATTTAAGTCTGTGACAGGTTGTTTACATTCGTTTTGGATAAGTTGTCTATCCTTTATACTTTTTGTTCATTTTCTTTCTGTCTTTTATTTTCATTTCTTTTAATCTCAAACTCATTAACGGTAGAATTGTCGAACGACGAATCAATAACCAATCTCTGTGGACACGATACGATATAACATAACCGGTATATATCACCCGGTAAAAATAATACCCAACTCTTTGTTTGTCGCTTTACCGCCGCAACAATAATCCACTTGTATTTTGATTTTAGTTTTTTGATTTTGTATTGTATCAAATTTGTATTTTGGATAACATTACTTGGATTATATTGAAATGCATTTTAGATAATATTTTTGGTCTTTTGTTCAATTTATAATTTGTATAATTTGTTAAATTTCTAATTTATATAATTTTTTTAATTATTGCTTGTACAATTTTTTGCTAACTGTCATGCACAAAGCTGTAACTATACATCCAATATAAAATCGGAAATATATTTTCAATTTTATCACAAATATTTTAAGAAAATAGTGTGCACCAAAAATATACTTTTAATTTTAAAAGGACATTTTAAAAAATATATAGAGTTTAATTGGCCATCATGAAATGGCTTAAGAAAGAAAATTTTACCCTATACCTCTACAGTTGTTCCGATACCCCTGCAATTTTTTTAATATTCCAATTTTATCCTTTTATTATTTTTTTTTATATGGATTTTTTTTTCCACTTTTTTCTGAGAGCTTACGGAAAAGGCAAGGGAACAGAAATTTAACAAACCGGATAACCCAAAATGGATACATCCGGTACGTTTTTTTCAGGAACCGGATAACATGGCACAGCTAAATCCGGAATGCATTTTTCTCCGGAAAACCAAGCCATAAGTTATCCGGTTAACAATATTAACAAACCGGATAACCTTGAGTTGTGTATTCCGGTTTGTATGATTTTGCCAACCCATAAAATATCCCTCACAACTTCTGAATCATCTTTTTTCATGCTCCAGTATACATAATTTGATTCCTCTACCAACTCAAGGTTATCCGGTTGGCAAAATCATACAAACCGGAATACACAGCTCAAGGTTATCCGGTTTGTTAATATTGTTAACCGGATAACTTATGGCTTTTCCGGAAAATGCATTCGGATTTTGCCATGTTATCCCGGGCGTCCCTTCCCTTTTCCGCCCGTAAAAAGTGAAAATAAAAAAAAATTCTATATAAAAATAAATAAAAAAAATAAAAGGATAAAATTGGAATATTAAAAAAATTGCAGGGGTATCGGAACAACTGTAGGGGTATAGGATAAAATTTTCCTTAAGAAATTCTCAACTACCCAAGGACGTTATACATTGTTGGCCAATAGATGAATCATATAGTTTTGCAATTATAGTAATTCATATAAAACAATTTAAGTTGATCATAGACTAAAATAGAGATTTGTAGCATTTTTTAAAATACTATGAATAGCTCAACATTGTCCACAATGTGTTGTTTCAATACTAATAAACACGTGATAAAATAATCATCCTATGATCTATATATTATAAAAACATAAATAAAATTTAATTTCAATTGTACAAAATATCAAAAACTAGCGAAATTGTTTTATTTTTTATCTATTAAAACAAAAAACAAAAAATTATAAATTAGTAAGATTAACATATCCCATGTGAAAATATAAAATATTTGTTATCAGCTTATAAGTTATACAATTTATTTTATTTGGATCAATAATGTATTTTTATTTGAATCAATAATGTATTTTTTTTGTAATTGTATAAGTTTTAATTAGTGATATAGTATTATGAACAATTGAAACATAAAAAACATTTTCTTTATTACATCTAACGTCTAAACGGTTACTTGACCGTTTATCTATTTTTTTAAATGTGCACAACGTCTCTTTTATCGAGAATGATTTGAGATTAAATAGAAAAAGAAGATAATTGCACGTTTACATTATACAACTTTTTTATTTCTATTAATTAGCACATTGGTAATAACTAAAGAGAACATATGATAATAACGAATACTGTTGTTCATGTTCACATAAACCAGCCATGGGCATTTGCTTTTTTTTTTCTTTTTCAAAACAAACTATTAGATATTTTAAAGATAGCGGTTCTTATTAAAACTAATAACCGCTTGACTTTTCTTACGCAACACTAACTATTGGTAATTTGTAATCTTTTAAAATAAACTTTTTTTTGGAAATGTTGGATAATTATACGCAAACATACAATAAAAAAGAGTTATGAAAGGATAATAATGAAGAAAAAATAATTCAAGTCCCAATCATGTATCTCCTTTATTTGTATGTGTTGATTTTTTATTTTCACAAAGAGCATACACGCAAAGAGCCATCAATCTAAAAAATTATAATAAATTTTTATTTAAATGCAAATAATACCGTTCACTCATAATCTAAAACCAAAAAATAGAAATAATAAATAAAAAAGAATAATAAAAGACATCAATGAAAATTAAAGTGAATGAATTGATAAATTTTGAAAATGAAAATTAATGCATGCAATACTGTTCACCCATAATCTAAAACCAATTAAAAGAATTCGAAGATGAACCTTAATTTTGAATGGCCATGGAAAGAGAGTGAATTAGGAATTGAAAGAGAGATTAATTAAATGATTGATGCCATAATGACTCATGTTTTACCAAATTTTTGTAAAAGAAAAATAAGAATTGAGAAAAAGAAAAGGAAAATAGAACGTAAAGAGAGAAAAGAGAGGAATAGGGACGAAGAGATAGAGTAAATATGGAGGTTAAGGTTTATTTGCAGTTTGAAATATTTTAAATGTAAGAGAGAGTCATGTAAAAAAGAAAACGTAAGAGAAAAATTATTGAGTGTTAGTATGGTTTTTATAGTAAACACCTTAAAATAAAAACTGGTTTATTTAAAAAAGTAATTACATTATTTAAAAGGGTATTTTTGGAATAAAAGAAGTACAGGCCAAAGTAGTGTATCTTCTTTATATATATAATTATAGATAAGGGCTTGTATCCCACAAAGAAAAACTACAAAAACGACACACGGAAACTGGAGGCCCCCGACAATTCATTGGTTAACAAGTTAACCAAAGCAACCGGACAATCATCAAAGAAGTGAGGTCCAAGATCATAAATAGAACTCTTCTTGATCATAGCATCAATACATCTATTAGCCTCCTAAAAAATATGAGAACGACAAAAAGACGATTAATACTTCTTTGCAGTCATTTAATTGAGAAGTATTAATACAACATCAAATATATGAGACCGACAAAAAGACGATTAATACTTATTTGCAGTCCTTTAGTTTAAAAGTATTAATACAACATTAAAGAAGTGAGGTTCAAGATCATTAATAAAATTCATCTTGTCCATAGCATCAACACATCTATTTGTCTCCCAAAAGATATGAGAAAATCTCACTACATCTCTGGCGATAAGAAGATTAATACTTCTTAGTCGTACTTTTGCTCCTCCAAACTGATTACACAATGAGCCTCACAAAAATAATTTTATTCTCTAATTGAAGCTCAATTCTCCGAAATCCTATGTCAATCAGATACTTAATTCCCTCCAACATTGCCCACAACTGCACAACGTCAATTTATAAAAGCCAATATATTTAGAGGACCCAACACCCATTGTAATCATATATAATACCTCCACACATAGAATATAAGTTATGCTTAACCGCCTCATCCACATTGACACAAATCCAACCAATTGTTGCTGGATTCTACCTGGTATTAACTATGTAATGTTATTGCTTAGTAAAAGCCCGATGCAACACCGCACTAGCACAATATTCCTTTGCTTTATCAATCACCTGCTGATATAAGTTTTTAGGCATAATGAAAGTCTGTTGCAACTTCACAATCCCTCAACACATGAGATATGTCTTCCATCTCAGTTGGGCCTTTGTTCTAGATTCCACTTCCCAACCTCTTTCCGACAACACACATATCCCAACATCCTTCCCACACCATTCAAATAATGTATCCCAAACTCCATCGTCCAGTCGGTCCACCTTCATTAAACCAAACCCACGTGACAATATATTTTCCCAAGGACAACCTGTTCCCCACTATCCAAGTCCTTGGACACCCGGTACGCATGCAGCCCCCTTTTCAAACTCTTCCACTCGTTCACATGATGACCCTCCAGCCGTTTCCAACGTTTCAAAGCCTTCCTCCAAGGATCTTTTCCGTGGACTTCTGCTTTTAGGCCCAAAACAAGAACTACTAAGCCCAACCTTGAGGACAAGGTTGTTATTGGGCCTGATAGTAGTGATAACAGGCCTATCCTAATTAAGAACAAGCTCAAACATTTAGAAGATTATGTTTCCTATTAAGCCTTTTTATTTAATTATTGGATAGACTATTTTTCCTTCAAGTGGGCCTGGCCTCGTGTATCAACCCATTAGGGTTCTGTTTGTAATTAAACCTTGCTGCTGTTGGGAATAGGGCAGAAAATTATTGAGAATTTATTTCCTTTCTTTCATCTTCTTGTTTCATGCGTATCTTTATGTATCTTTATGGTACTTTCCTAGATCTAGAAAATAGTTTCTTTATCCATTTTATCAGCTACTTTCTCCATAACTAAGCTACCATTATTTGCACTACTGTCTTGCTGAATGGCACACGAGTTTAGCCAACAGTCACTCCAAATGTTAACCCGCATACCATTTCCAATATCCCATACCCTAGCAGATTGAAATCGGGCCACAATTTAACAATATCCATAAATGTCAAGTTGGAAGTTAAATGAAACACCACATTGCATGATTTTCTTATTCATACTCAAACTACACTCTTTTTTCAAAACCCTTAAAAAAATTCTTTCATTCTCAATCAAGTTTTCAACACCAAAACACCATTATTTTATTTCATCATATCGAATAGAGAAAAAGAAGCTGGAATTGCATGTAAAGTTCATTAGTTTCATCCCTCATTATTTGTTTTAATGTGTTTATTGAGCTTAAAAAATAAACCTTGAATCCAAATATGTATTTGTGGATAAATTTTGGTGTGGTCCAGATATGCATCTCTGAATTATCCTCTTAGTTCGTGTTTTAAAGTTGTTTATCTGTTTTGTGCTATTAGATATAGTGCACTCAGATATGCTTTCCAAAGCTATTGCAAGTGTAGATGTTAAATTGCTTGAAATGAAGTATGATGTTAAAGTGGATGAAGTGAATGATGATGTTAAACCGGGTGCTCCTGATTGTTGTTGAGGTAGATGTTTGTGCATAATTTAAAAATAAACAAGACTTTATTGTTTGTGAACATATGTTATAATGAGTTTGCTTGAAAGTCGAGGAATTGAGGTTTGACATTGTAATCGGAAGGTATGAAATGATTCGGATGGAAGACATGCATTTTTAACAATGACATGCGAAAGAAGTGGCATGTACCAACCACAAATTAGGAAGATGAAACTTGATCGAAAAAATGCGAGGGTTTGTTTAAATTGTGTGGATACCGTATGACTGATGAAACATGAAAATTTAATGTGATTTTCGATAACATAATCACGCCTTGACTCACAAGCCAAACGATCATCCCATTGTATGTCGCCTTGTTATGGAGTAGAGATAAATTGTTTTGAACATGACATTAAATATGGTGGTACCGAGAAACATACTTGCGTCTTTGAAACGGAAAAGACCTCTAAATGTTTCAATTATTAAGAAAATATATACCATGCACGCTTGAAACAACAAGAAGGTAAATTTTACTATGCGGATGCACATCTCTGTAAAGACCTTTATTTTTTGGAAACAAAAAAATGTATCCGGAGATGCATCTCCGAAATATGTCCTGATGACATGATATGGTTTCGAGGTCCTTAGTGATCTACAACTTCTATAAATATGATCTCTGATTCCATTTTCTTTATAAAAACCAGAATGAATACATATCCATATCTTGCATTTGTCTATTTAAATGGAGCAAATACCTTACTTCAATTTAGGGCCTCCAAGGGCATACTTCTCATTAATTTGAAATTCAAACCGAATACTCTCCTGCAATATCTAAAAAATTGGAGAGTTGTCAAGATTGAGTACCATTCACTCTCGATTGACAATAAAGAGAATATTTGATTCACCATGCTTGAACTGAACATGAATGGTGATTTAAAAGTTACGTGGAGTACTATTACTCAACAAAGGGTCCATTTGAAGTGGATGCGATGATTGCAAGATCAGTCGAAGATATTATATGGAAGTTGCAACGTCTTGAACCACTCTTTTATAATGACATGTAATGTTAAATTTATGTTAATGTTATTAAAATTATCTATGTAATGTTTATTTTGATGTTAATTTTTTTTTTCATTCAGACGTTGTTCCTAGTTAATTCTGGTGCATATTCAATAGATACAAAACTCACTCGGTATTAAACTAAGAGATGTTGCGAAGATGAATTTCCAAATTAATCTTTTATGCATATAGAGATGCATCTCCCGACAAAATTTTAATTAAATAGAAGCTATATTGAAAAGGAATACATTTCTTAAAATAGATGAATATAAAAGTTTAATTTTAAACATGGACAAATTCAAACATAAAGGATAAATACAAGTGAGTTAGTTATAGTTATGAGAATATCTGGCACGACACCTTGAAAAAATTTCAACATCTTAATGATTGACGTTAAACGGCATGTAGTTATGTTTTGATATAAAACCATTCCTCACTTTGAGTTTTGCGCGCCAAATCAAACAGAAATCAAAATTTCACTTTCTAACTTGGACGCTAAACTTTTTCACGGATCAAGAGCTTTGTTAGACCATGTGCAATGGTAGAGTTATTTGAAGTCAACACCACAAAATCATGTGCAATGGGTGTGTAATGTAGTGTTGAGTGTGTGTTGGAGGAGAGAGATGTTGAGAAAACTCAACACCATTTAATCTGCCACGTGGCTGTGCTTGATTGGCTGACCAGATTTTTATCCATTTAATACTTTGAACTCAATTATTTCGTTGCAAATTAATTTTTTTTTTTTTACCAAAATTCATGATTTTTTTTTCTCTATAAATAGAGACTTGGTTCATTTGATTTGGACACAGAAAAAAAAACTAAGTTTTTCACTATCTTAATTTTATTATTAGTGTTTATTTTGAAGTTAAGTGTCTTTTTTTAGTGAAATAGATCCCAATAATCATTTTAACACTCAAAATTCTGCTAATTTTCCATTTAACCAAAATCCCAACAATTTTCCAAATCCCAACAATTATCAAAATCCCAACTATTATCAAAATCCAAATCAATTTTCCAACCAACATCCTCAAAACATACCTAATTTTGGTTTTCCACCAAATTTCAACCAAACATCCTCTGTTCCAAACTTTCAAACATATTATGGATCTATGCCGAGAAATCCATCTCAAACACCCCCGCTTAATGGTTATGTGACAATGGCGAATGCAAATTTTTCAAGTGGTGGTGTACCTGAATTTCCCGAGTTTTCAACACAACTAACTATTGGTGGCATGATAGTTTCTAATGAAGTCGGTCCGAATTCAGAGGATTCAACTCCTAAGAGCGGAAAACTCAAGAACCAAAGATGGAACACCGAACAAAATTTGGTGCTAATTAGTGGGTGGATTAAATTTGGAACAAGCTGTTGTCGGGAGAAACGTAAAGGTGAAACATATTGGGGTAAAATTGTCGAGTATTGTAATGAGCATTGCTCATTCGATCCTCCGTGATGGACTGCATGCCGAAACCGTTTTAATTATATGAACAAAGTGTTGGGTAAATGGATTGGCGCTTATGATGGCGTTAAGCGTATGCAAGGAAGTGGTTGGTCGGAGAATGATGTTTTGGCAAAAGCGCAGGCATGTGGGAAGAATGTTAGATTCACTTTAATGGAAGAATGGCACGCCTCCGTGATCAACCACGTTATGGTAGTCAAGTAGGAGGAAATATTGGCTCGGAAGTAGTGGATCTAAGAGATCTCGCGAGAGTGATGCATGTGGCTCAAACATCGTAGAATCCAAAGGCTCGTCCTATAGGAAGGAGGCTAAAAAAGGGTAAAAGAAAAGCAAGGAATATGCCTCGAGGTGGTGGACAAAGAATGGGCTGAATACAAAGAATTCAAGACGAAAGAGCTTGAACGATTGGACAACATAGCCTTGATGCAACAGAAATAACAATATAGCCTTGGAAAAGACTAAAACCAAGAAAATGAAGATGTATCTAAAGCTAACTTCCAAGAGCATCTAGATGACCGGAAGAACCATTGTTGAAAAGTTGGAGGCGTAACTGCTTGATAATTAATTTCAATGAAGTATTTGTCGTTGTTGTGTTTGCTTTAATTATTATTGTTTCAATATGCCGTGTTGTGTTTGCTTTAATTATTGTTGTTTCAATATGCCAGTAGTGTTTGCTTTAATTATTGTTGTTTCAATATGGTAGTGTTTGCTTTAATTATTGTTGTTTCAATATGTCGTTGTAGTGTTTGCTTTAATTATTCCTTATCCGATAATTAACTCTATACAATAAATTATTTCAATCCGCTGGTCCACCACCCAATTCGAATCTATTCCTTATCTGATAATTAACTATATACAATAAATTATTTTGAATCCGTCAGTGGTCCACCACCCAATTCGAATCTATTCCTTATCTGATAATTAACTATATACAATAAATTATTTCGAATCCGTCAGTGGTCCACCACCCAATTCGAATCTATTCCTTATCTGATAATTAACTATATACAATAAATTATTTTGAATCCGTCAGTGGTCCACCACCCAATTCGAATCTATTCCTTATCTGATAATTAACTATATACAATAAATTATTTTGAATCCGTCAGTGGTCCACCACCCACATCCATTTATATATAGGGACTCATACATCCATATATGTACCAATATCCCAAATCCCATCCAATCTACCTCCAATATCACAAAAAAATGGATCCATCACAATATCATTTTGATATCGCAGCCTACAATCAAAATCGTGAAATTGAAGAAAATTATATAGTCAATCGATTTAGAGAGCGTAGAAACAAAATATCGGAAGATAATGCACCTCGTAGTAGAAAATATCTCAATAGAGATCATGCAGCGGCAAACCAAAGACTAATTGACGACTACTTTGCCAATGAGCCTACATATGACGATGCAATGTTTCGTCGTCGGTACCGGATGAAAAAAAATGTTTTCCTTCGAATCATTGGGGACCTTTCAAGTAGTGATAACTACTTCACCCAGCGAGTTGATGCAGCCAATAAAGAAGGTATATCACCCTTAGCAAAATGTACCACAGCAATGCGAATGTTAGCATATGGTGTGGCAGCAGATGCGATCGATGAGTACATCAAAATAGGAGGTACTACAGCATTGAAGTGCTTACGTAGATTCTGTAAAGGAATCATACGCTTGTACGAGCAAGTGTATCTGAGAGCACCAACCCAAGATGACCTGCAAAGAATACTGCATGTTAGTGAAATGCGGGGTTCTCGTGGATGATTGGGAGTATTGATCGCATGCAGGAGTGGAAAAATTGTCCTAAAGCATGGGAAGGACAATTTACTAGAGGATAAGGAACCACCACGCTTATTCTTGAATTGCATCTCATGACCTATGGATCTGGCATGCCTTTTTTGGATGTCCGGGAACGTTGAACGATATAAACGTTCTAGACCGGTCACCAGTGTTTGATGACGTGGAACAGGGAAAGGCTCCAAGTGTGAATTTCTTTGTGAATCAACGTCCATATAATATGGCATACTATCTAGCTGATGGTATCTACCCTTCTTATCCAACTTTCGTCAAATCGATTAGACTTCCTCAAAGTGAACCCGATAAATTATTTGCAAAATTTCGTGAGGGATGTCGGAAGGACATCGAACGTGCATTTGAGTGCTCCAAGCTCGATTTAAAATCATCGTGAACCACTCGCTTGTGGGACATAGCTGATTTAGGTATCATCATGAGGTCATGCATCATATTACATAATATGATTGTTGAGGATGAACGAGATTCATATTCTCAACGTTGGACCGATTTTGAGCAATCTGGGGAAAGTGGATCTAGTGCACCACAACCATACTCGACCGAGGTGTTACCCGCTTTGCAAATCATATGCGTGCTAGATCAGAGTTCCGTGATCCAAATGTTCATCAAGAATTGCAAGCCGATCTAGTGAAGCACATATGGACAAAGTTTGGAATGTTCCGTGATTGAATTATTTGTGTGTTGTATTGCATTTTAAATTATTTGTATCGTACTAATTACGTTACTTGTGTGTTGTATTGCATTTTAAATTATTTGTAACGCACTAATTACGTTAATTGTGTGTTGTATTTTAAATTAATTTAAGATGATTTGTATCGTATCCAATTATTTAAATAAATTTTGTTTTTATTACAAAAAATTAAAAAATAAATTATTAAGTATTTATTATTTTAATTTAATTTTAATCGATAATTGTAATTTTATGTAATCATAAAAATAAAAATAAAATTTAAATAAGAATATGAAAATAAAAAGTGGTGGGGTAGGGTGTTGAGTGAAAAACCATTGGAGAGGGTAAAAGTTGAATGGGTGTTGAGTTATTAGGTGGAAGAAAGAGAAAATGATGTGGAGTGTTGGGAGTTGAAAAAGTGGGTGTTGAGTGTTGAAACCATTGTACATGGTCTTATGCGGATATCGTTCCTCTGGCTCAGGTAATAATCCTCTTTCACAGTTTCAACATCACATCCTCTTTCATTTTGATTGATGCAGGTTCGAGCAAGAAATCAAGTGTCAATATCGAAATTTGTGATTATATTTAATTTATTTATTTTTTCAAATTATTACCGATGACTAAATCAGTGTCAATATCGAAATTTGTGATTATATTTAATTTATTTATTTTTTCAAATTATTATCGATGACTGACGTGTATGTGCTTCATAGCTAATGAGACCTAATGCAGCAAAAGCCGATTGTAACAATTTGCTAATTCATCACTTTAGACCTTGCTTATGTTTAACATGCAATATTTCAACGACTTGCTGAAGATAGGTAGGTTTTTTAATCAAATTCCAAGCATTCTTATCACAGCTAAATGTTACCAAGATATTGCCACAAGGTACTCTACACAATAGTCTGCAGTATAGAGAATTAAATTACATAAAAGCTTTGATAAGTTATGCTTTCATCACATTGGATGATATACCAATAACAATATCATATATATAGTAGTGTAAACCTTCTGATGTGTTTTTTTTGTCTTGTTTTTTGATAAGCTACCCTTCTGATGGGTGTTTTAATGTCTAAAACTGAAATTTAAATGCAGGTTTCTTCTTCATCGAATCAGTCAAGCATTCCAAACTTGCCAATTTTAGGTTTGGTGGGTTGGTACAATTGGTTGCCCTTGTTCTGAAATACAATTTTATTCCGTGCTTTTTTTCCTTTTCTTGTTAAAATGTTCTTCATAATTCGTACCTTAACTCCTTTCTCACATTTAAACTATAAAGGAATCCAACTGGATTAGCTATACTATGCACCTTCAAATTTGGAAGTGTAGGAATTGTTGTAACATGCAAAATTGGAACAAGGTGAATCAATGGTGAAACGTGGAATTTGAGAAGATGAAGTTTTAGAGAAAAAATGGGAATATTGAGAGAGAGAGAGAGATTAATTGAGGAGAATTAAACTTTGTTTATTCAATAATGGCATGCACTACACATTACATAGGGAACTATTTATAAGCATCTACTAAAACATAATAAAAAAACAAAACAAAGCCAAAATAGAAAACTCTCAAACTAGAAATTCTAAAAATCGCGCTAGAAACTGGTTTCCCCAAAACTGAAAACCGATTTCTCCTTGGAATATTTGTTTTTTCTGTTCTGGTGCCGAACAACTTTTCCAAATAAGCTGTTTTACAAAACCAGCTTCTGAAACCTTCCAATTGCACTTGGCTTATATGCTACATTCAAATTATGTTGAATTTAGATTAAATAGATTTGTATTAAGTAGATAAGATTGTTTTTTGATTTAATTTATAATGTGATTTGATTTTTTTTATAAAAAGAAGTAAAGTTGTTGCCTTAGGTTACGGTAGATTACAAACGACAGACATGATGCACTTCGGTGGAACATGTTCTCTGAAACATATGAGAAGAAACCCTAACATGTTGTCTTCGGTGGATGTCTCACTTCCCACTCTTCCTTTTGACCTGATTTCAGAAATACTATCTAGATTACCGTTGAAGTCCCTTGTCCAATTCCGATGCGTCTCCAAATCATGGAAATCATTTATCTCGATCCAATTTTTCCGAAAGCACTTTAACATGTCAACCACGCCGCCTTCTCCAACTAAGCTACGACGGTCCCTCGGGTATATTATAAATTCTTACTCACTCAAGTCCCTTTTCACAGTCACGGACTATAACTTGAATCGATTTGAGTATCCACTTTCCAAACGCGCTTTTCATTCTAAGAAGATATACAAATGTAAACTACATTATGCTGAGAGGGAGTATTGTGTTGAAAGGTATGTTGGCAAGGGCTGATACAAGTTTGTGAAGGAAAGTGGTGTGAAAGATGGTGATCGGGTTGGATTTGCAATTCGTGAATTTCCTCGCAGGCATGCCGCGCCTGGTACACAGAGGGTTAATGTTGGAGTGAGGAAAGGATCAATGTTTGGTTAAAGTTGACTGAAGTGAAGTAAAAATGGTTTAGGACTATGTTTCAGTTTGATGTTTAAATATGTTCGTGTTTTGCAAGTTTATCTATAATATTAAGTGGTGGTAGCAGGAAAGGGTATTGTTTTTTGGGTTTGGTTTTATGGACAAACGATTTTATATTTTGATGTAATTCTGTGATAGACATGATTATAGCAGAAATATATATTGAATGTATTAATATTAGTTTATAATGTAGTCTTAGTGGGATGTTGGTGCATTTTATTTATTTGGATGCTCTGGTTATAATAATTGGGTTGTTATGCTCTTGCAAAATATTGTTGTAATAGTATAAATTAGAAGTTAAGTATAAGAGGATACATTTCTTCTGGTTAAATATGTATAGTGGTAAATATGTATATTATTGTATAATAAACGAATTAGCATAGTGCCCTAGCAAAGAGAGGGCTGGTTAAAGACACTCTACATATGCATCTATACATAAGTGCGCGGGTTCGATCCAATGTGAACCCCTTTTTCCCCTTTTGATTTTTTCCCGTTTTTTTAACTAAATGCAATAGTACATTATGAAACTCAACATTTGATTCAATTCAACATCCTTTGCATTCATTTCAACATCCATACATTTTACACTAACTGGAAATTATCGGACTTTTTCAACAAAACATACCACCCAATAATTACCAAAACATCAACAAAAAATACATTATATCTTCAACCAAGTTTCATTCTAAACATAAAATTAAACTTTCCACATCATAAAACGAACAAACATTCTTATAGGAGGATAGCGCACTCAAGAACATCACCAGCCCTCAACAAGTTATACAAACCATCTAAAAACGATTTCACACTACATGCCCTTAACAAGTTATACAAACCATCTAAAAACGATTTCACACTACATGCATGTGCATATATTATGATGTTTCACAATTGTTCAAACTACATATTTAAAACATATAACATCAACAACAAACATAAAAAAAAATCAACTTCAATTTCTTCATAAGTCTTTATCTTCACCACCAGCATACACAATTAATCAGAAGAAATATTGCCCCCTGCAGGTTCCACACGAACAATGATTTCTTCCACTGGGGGATATCTGGTGAAAAACCATACAATATCCCTTTTCTCTAGGTTCCTTTCCTTTAGCAAATTCATACCATCCCTTCGCAAGGTGTGCTTCATGTTTGTCACCATCTCTTTTCTTCACAACGCAATCATGGGGAACTCCAAATTGCTCATCATACAACAATATGGTTCTCAGCGGATTGGAAAAACAGTTCTTCACCACACGTGATGGAATTTGTTATCCTAATTAAACATTATAATCAATATTAAATAATTTCCACAAAAACTTCACTATTATGTGACATGTTTTACTTTTAACCAACCAACACATTCGCACAAAACACCTCAGGCACTTCTACTTTCCTGGACCATAACTCTTCCTCCAGAGGTCTGCTAATGAGTTTATATTGCATGCATGATACATAACATGACACTTAAAAAATTATATATAATTCCAAACATTGTTCCAATCTATAAAAAATTCACAATAAATACATTCCACAATCCTATGATGTTGTGACACCCTACAATCCGTCTTACCTAGGACGTTCACTATCACAGACGGGCGAAATTTCAATTACTTCTTCTATTGGTTCCTTCTCCTTTATTTAAATTCAATTTTATTGTGTTTTCAGTTACTTTTATTTAAATATTACCTATACTCTCATAACACTTTGTAAATTTTATATTTTCCAATTCAATTATATTTCATATCAACATATCTATTTGTTTTATTTTCTTTTAATATTTTTTAATATAAGTTAATATAAACGGAAATATGAAGTTACCGATCAAAATATTGAATATTAACGACAATATAAAGTCACTGGTCAAATTATTGAATATTAATGGGAACATAAAGTTACTGATCAAACTATTGAATTTTAATATTAACGCAGACACAAAGTTAATGATCAAAATTTTGAATATTAATAGGAACATGGAGTTATTGATCAAAGTTTTGAATATTTATGGGAACACGAAGTTACTGATCAAAATAATGAATATTAACAGAAATCTGAAGTTATTGATCAACATATTGAATATTAATAGAAATACGAAGTTACTGATAAAAAATTGAAAATTTACGGAAGCACGAAGTTACTATCAAAATATTGAATATGAACGGAAACACGAAGTTACTGATCAAAATTTTGAATATAAATGGGAACACTAAGTTATTGATAAATTTTTTGAATATTAACGGAAACATTAAGTTACTCATCAAAATATTAAATACTAACAGGAACATAAAATTACTGGTCAAATTATTGAATATTAATGAGAACAAGAAGTTACTAATCAAACTATTGAATTTTAATATTAAAGCGAACACAAAGTTACTGATCAAAATTTTATTGTATATTTTATTGAAATATATTTTTGTATGTTTACCACATTTTATGTATCATATACTTTTGCTTCATACATTCTACATATTTTTTTACTTCAGACTAAATTTGTATACTTTAAACATCTTTCTTTATAATATTAAATTTAGCATAACATCAATATTGAAAAAAATAACCAAGCACCAACGAGCAACAGGTACCCGTGCGGACGCATGAGTATCACATTGCTTTATATTTATTTTTGTTAAGTGTTTATTTTTTTCTATTATTATTTAATATTTAATATTTATGTCTTATATATATATATATATATATATATATATATATATATATATATATATATATATATATATATATATATATATACATACATATGATTATTTAATACAGTTAAGTTTCAATAATTATTATTTATTTCAAATTTAGTTATATTTTATTTACTGTGTCTAAATTTATTTAATTGTTATATATGTTTTTTTTATATGATTAAACTAATAAGTTGCATCTTGACTATGCAAATTGCTCATAATTTCTTTTGTTTATATTACTCATATCGTTCAAAATATACTACACCCGAAATAATTCACTTGTGCGGGAGCACGGGTCTCTGACTAGTTTCAATATAAATAAAGATAATAGATTAATGTTTGGATTGAATTCCCTTCTTACGTGGAGAAAGACTCAAATATAGTTCATTTGTCTCACTTATTTAAGTGGAGAATGTCAATTTAGTACTAAGAAAGATAAAGAAAAAAGAGGAGAGAACCTCATTCTTGTTTTTTCTGCATAACTCTCACTAAATTGCTGATCTTTGGTTCTAACTTTTGACCGTTGAGATCTTCAAAACAAGGTTTGAGTTGAGAGATATCGACTTCGTACTGAAGCTGCAGATTTGGGGAAATTTTCAGCTTTTTGATTCTTATTTGTAAGTTAGTTTGCTTTGTGATTTGTGATTGTTATCACTATTTTGTAAATCACTTTAAAGACTCTCTTGTTGTGACACCCCGATTTAATTCGAATATTAAATAATTAGGAATTTAATTATTTAATTAATTAAAGGCTTGATTATTTATATTTTTGGATTTAATTGGACTATTTAATTAAAAAGAAGAGTTGGTGGGTGAAGAGTAATTAGAGGGTGTGAGGAGTAAAGTACTCTACCTTACTAGTTACTAATTATTTATTTTATTGGAATAAATAAAAGGAGTGTTAAAAGGATTATAAAAAGGAAAAGAAAGAAAAGTAGGTCTTTTTGGAAAAAAAGTCATTTCACGTAGAATTGGAGAAGGGAAGAGAAGAGAGGAAAAAGTCAACGCCGAGGAAATCGAAGATCATCGCGAGGTAAGGGGTGATTTCATTCAATTTTAATGCCTTATGGGTTTTGGGAATCAACCGGATGATTGGGTATGTTAGGAAAATTGATTTAGGTGATTATAGGTTTGTAGGATTAAACCCTATTTTGTGTCGGATTATAGAATTAAGATCAATAGTGTGTCGAACAATTGATAGGAATGATGAAACAATGATATATGATGTTGTATTGGCGTATAATGGTCATAAACTGGTGTCTATAATGTTATAAGTTATATGGAAATGATTGGAAGTGATGAAGAATGCATAAGTGTTGTCAAAATAGCAGATTTTGGTTCTGCAGGTCGTGGGAACTGGTTCCCTGTGGGGAGGAACTGGGTTCCTAGTGTTGAAATTTCAAAATTGGCCATTTTTGTACGTGGGAACCGGTTCCCAGTGGGGTAGGAACCGGGTTCCCATACAAAATTCCAGGGGCGTGACTTTTTCAAAAAGTGGGAACCTGGTTGTACCAGGGTAGGAACCGGGTTCCACTGTGTAATTTTTTAAAATACTTAAAACTTCAAAAATTCATATTTTCCAAACCGTAACTCCGATTCGAGTGCCGTTTTCGGCATTATTTCTTAAATTAAAAATACTATCTTTTAAAAAGAGAAAAATATTATTTTTGTGAAAATTATTTTAAAAGTGTCGAGTTCCCGATTTTTGAAACGTTGATGGTTAAGGACAAAGGAGAATGGGTTATGAATTATTTGATTTAATGAATGAGGACTGATACTTATGCGTTGTGCCTGCTATCCATTATGTTGAGATGTGATCATGTGATATAATGGTTAAATTGTTTGACAAGTTGAATGAAGATTGACGCTTATGTGATGTTTTCCTTGTTGTTTATTCATGATTGTATTAATATCATGTGTTGTTGTCGATGTTGTATATTCATGATGATTGTTTTGATCTTAGTTGTTATTGTTGTACATATTGGTGATAGTCTTACTAATTGAAGGGTAAGCGTTTGGTATAGTTATGCTTTGTGATAATTTATTTCATGATTATGTTGTTATCACGTGATACTCGTTGATGTTGGCATTATGTGGAAATATGTTGTGATCATATTCCATTGAATTGATGTTGCATGCTTTTATGGTGCATGCATAAGCATTGTTTATGGTTCATTCCCATTGTGCGGAAGTGAGCTTGCAGAGCCAATAAACTTACCAGGATTCAGAGGTAGTGAGGCTATATTCTTGACCCAGTGGTTATGGGCGAATCATGGATTGAGATTCTTGACCCAGTGGTAATGGGCGAATCATGGATTTCCGCTGTCTTTCCACATGTAAACGGAGCAGTGGGTGAACTCGGTTCACGTTTTGGTACCACATGCATAGAGTCTGCATTTCTTATGGGATTGTAACATGCTAGGATGGTTTCCAGTGTTGCAATTTCCATTGTTTGTTATATTTACATGTTCATTGTGTGAGATATATTTGTGAATTTTCTATGATTATGCCTTTGGATAATGGACTAATGTATTCAATTACTCCGTTGTATTTAAAAACGTATAATGCATTTTATATTGGATAGAAATCTCACCCTTACTTTAATGATTTCAGATTTGAAGTGATTAGCTGCTTGGAAATCAATGAGGATAGCTTCTAGAGTCGAGTCATTAGTTAATCCGCGTGTCAGTGTCGTGCTCTGGTAGATGTAACACTGGAGAAACGTTTGATTGAGATTATTTTTGGATATTAAATATTAGTTTTGATTAATGTTTCAGTTTATCGTCCTGGAATAGTTATGAACGACGTATTCAGGAGTTGTTATGTTTCATTTCCGCTGTTAAACATACCTTTTGGTTTATTTATTTAATGAATTCCTTCAGTGAAAGCATGACATCTGTTATTGGTTAATTTTGAATTATGTAAATTGTGACGCCTCTTGATTATGATTAAAAACTCTGATTAATATTTAGAAAAACGCGGGTAATTAGAAGGGGTGTTACACTTGTAACCTCTATTGATTATAGTGGAGCAATTTTGTAACGCCCGTTTCATTTAATATTATATTATATTAATATTTTTGAATTACCGTTTGACCATTGTTTAAGCGACGAGAATAATTATATTAATTGAGATATCTATTAATATATTTGGCGATGTTTCGTTCGGTTCGGTAAAATATTATTCGGATCGATATTTAATTCCCCGGAATTATATTAATAAATTGAGTAATGATATAAATAGATGATATTAATGTTTTAAGAATAGTAGGGGTGTGGGAGCAATTAGGGAGAATTTGGCTTCTCACCCTTGGTTAGTATGACAACATCCATATAAAAGCATTTTTTTCTTCATTTTCCACACCAAACACATAGTATAGAAACTTGAAGGAGAAAAGTTAGGGTTTTGGTAGAGGAAGAAGAAGAGAGCAAGAATAAGAGCAAGGTTTGGTTGGAGGAATCATCAAGAACACTCAAAGCTTGTTAGGTAAGGGGTTTGATTTCTATCTCATATAGTTAGGGTTTGTTAGTGATAGTTTGAATTGGGGAAAAATTGATAGTTGGTTTATAGGGTTTGGTTGATTGTTGAAATAACATAAGAGGGTTGAGTTAGGAGTATAGATTATTGGGTGTTTCTTTGCTAGTAGTAGAAATGGAAGTTATAAATGGAAATGACAAAGAAAAGGTCCAAAACTCAAAAAGTGAAGTTTCCACACAGGCCAATCAACACGGACCGTGTTGATTAACACGGGTGCCCGTGTTGGTCTTCCAAGTCAAAGGTTCGCTCCAGGCCAATCAACACGGGTCGTGTGGATTAACACGGGTGCCCGTGTTGATTCACTGACTTTGGTGATTTTGTGTTTTCTAGGGGCTTTTCGACACGGGCCGTGTTGATTAACACGGGGGACGTGTTGATGCATCTGTAGCCTCCAAAATTCTGATTTTTCGCACTTCTTTTGGAACCCGATTATGTCCCGATTTTCTGATTCTGGTAAATTCGACGACGGAGCAAGTTGCTCCGAATTCAACGAAAATTGACGTGCTGGATAAGTTCGACGTGTAGAACGTAGTGGTGAGGTTAGTTTTTGGAAATTACGAGTTTTTACGAAGCGATCTGAAACAGGCCAATTTACGGTAAATTGAACCGGATGGTGTTTTAGTCAATTTAAGACATGTATGAACTATCCGATTTTGAGGTTGATGTTTATTCGTAACGCCGATAATTAAGAATGGCTTTCGCGACGATTATTGGTGTTTTTAGCTATTTTTCCATTTTTGGAAATTGGTGGATTAATTGATAATGATGTTTGCGACGGTG
The DNA here is from genome assembly GCA_021764765.1 of Vicia sativa. Classification (NCBI taxonomy): domain Eukaryota; kingdom Viridiplantae; phylum Streptophyta; class Magnoliopsida; order Fabales; family Fabaceae; genus Vicia; species Vicia sativa. The sequence goes on from CM038797.1 coordinate 143,490,229, forward strand.
TATTTAATTATGAATACTTGTTGTTTATGCGATGCGATGACATGTTTATTTGATGTGAATAAATATGGAGATGTGGACTTTATGTCAATTGTGATGAGCGATGATGGTGTCTTGTTGTGTGGTCTTTATTATCGAGTCACATACATTACATAGGCGATGATGGCTTTTATGCCAAGCGACGATGGCTTTTATACCAAGCGACGATGGGCTTTATGCCAAGTGTTCCTATTTATGGACAAAGCGACGGGTACCACATGCATAACATAGTCGTGTCTCATGGAGTCGGTTATGTTTATGTTTGAGTTGTTTAACATTGGGTTTTTAATTGATGAATGATGATTGAATTGCGATGGTACATGATGTTTTGTGTTGATGCGAGTATAATGATTATGTGATGGAGTTAAAGTGTTAATTTATACACTAATGCTAATTTGAAGTGTGTAAGCTTTTAATACATGTCGACATACTTTATTTAACTTATATCAATTGTAATTCCAAAACTATCTATATATTCTATCATGCTTTTAATTATATGTTTTGGAGTATCTCACCCCTTTACTTGTTTCGCCGTTGCCTATATATTGGTAACGTGCAGGTGATCCCCGAGGATGAGGAGGATTAGCTCGAGTCACTTTATTTTGTGTCGTTCTGCTCTGATCGTAGTAACACTCGGGATTTGGGCGACTCCATTATTTTGATAGGGTAGTTTGTGTACACTATCTTATGATGTTATAACCTTATGTATTGATGACAACATGATGTTATGTATTTTATTTGAACATATCCGATGTGCTGTGAATATTCCTATGTGTATATGATGAATTATGTATGAATCGGTATATCCGACTTTTGATGTGCATGATAATGCGAATTGATGGAAATGCGAATATGGTGATGCCTCAATTTTGTTAAATGAAATTTTGAAACTCTGATTTTATTATTAATTACGCGGGGTAGAATTGGGGTGTTACATTTTTCTTTGGTCTGGACGAATCATAGTTTTTACTCTCATATTGAGGGGTCGATGATCTTTTATGTTTTTATTGTTCGGTTGTCGTCTTATATTTGTTGTTGATCATTAAGGTTCTTACAAGTTTGAGAAATATTATACCTGTTGCGTATTAGTCTATTATTGTGTCTTAATTTTCCACCAGAGTGGCATCAAAGCTCTTGGTTAAGAGCTATTTTACTTGTTCGAATGATGGAGCCAAATAAAAAGATGAAAATAATATTGTTGAATGGTTCTAATTACTATTTATGGAAGGGCAAGATGAAAGACTTACTATTTTTGAAGAAATTGCATTTACCCATTTTTTATTCCGCAAAGCCAAATTATGTGTCTGATGAAGAATAGAAGTTTGAACATCAACATGTATGTGGTTTTATTCAACAATATGTAGAAGATAATGTTTATAATCATATTACTAATGATACACACGCAAAAAAAAAAATTGGGAGAAGATAGAGTCCTTGTATGTCTCTAAATCAAGGAATAATAAATTAATCTTGCTGAATATCTTCATAAGTTTGAAGTAAAATGAGAGGTGTTATACCCCAAAATTATCCCTCCTATTTTTCCAGTAAATACACATCTCCATACTCAAGAATTCCTCAAGGGTTGACCATATGAACCCTCTCCTAAGCAATCAACCCACAACTAGGGTTTTGATTCTCTCAAGTCAAAGATGATTTCTATTGCCTCAAGTGAGCATCATGCCTCCTCATATGTCTCAAGGTGTCACCATATCAAGTTTCAAGCCTCACATCTCAAATGTGCTCAGTCAATTACTCAGATGGTTGAAAATCAGTTGTATTGGACAAAGTCAACTGTGGTCAACATACAGTCAAACTTCATAATTTTTTGTCAACATCAATATTTTGAAGTCACATTCATCATTTGGTCAATGGTTGATCATGATTCATCAAGAAAGTAAGAGAATTGATCAAAAGTCAAAGTTTCTAAATTGGGGTTTTTGATCAAAAGTCAACAGAACTTTGACCAGGCATAACTTTCACATACTTTGTCAGAAATTTTTCCATCAAATCTAATTTTTAAGGGAACTCAATTATCTACAACTTTGTGTCTCACAAGCTTTGCCCATAAATGCTTCATTTGAGAGTTATATGTCAATACATTATAGGTCCTTCTAAAAGTCAACAAAAAGTCAATTTTTTCCAAAGAGGTGTACACGAGCTTGGAAGCTTCAATGAAGATGAAACCAAAAGGAGAATTTATAGGACATTTTACGCTTTCTAAAAAGTCTAAGAACACTCTCAAATGATAAAAATTGAGCAAGTTGTGGCTTGTGCAAGTTTGGAAATTTTGACAAAGTGTATGAAAGAAATATTGATCAAACTTGAAAATTTTCCAAATGGGCTTTGGTTTTTATGATATGAACTTATTTCTAACATGTCCCATGAACTATAAGCTCAATTACACGTCCTCCTTTCATATATTTAATTTATTTTTGAATTATTTTCTTTAAATTCAATTTTAAATTAAATAAAATGCAAGGAAAGAAGTCATGGCGTGTTGGGCTTGGTTTCTAAGTTCCTTGAGGTTCAAGAGAGATCATGAAAGCTGGAAAGAAACACATGAGACTTATTAACATGTGATTCAACAAAAAAAAGGAAGTTTTTGGTGCAAAATACAAATCAAATATTTTCCATTAAAGATAATATATTTTCTCACAAGTCTTGACCTAATTTTACTCCTCTATATATACACAACAAGACCATATGCTTAAGACACAGATTGCATGCTCAAAAAACCCAATCCAAAGCTCTCAAATTTTCCAACTTTGAGGCAAGATCGAATCTCAACTTCCAGCCGCTCTTAATCCAAACCAAGCATTCATTCATCCTCCTGAGCCCTCCAGGAATCGATCCAAGTCCTTAGGCAAGCAAAACCGTGCCCAGAATCATCCTCACGAAGTTGCACCGTTTTAGGTAAAATATCTTGAATCAATTTCAATTTCCATGCATATTAAACATATTTGATGTGTTTGTTAATGTCCAGGGTGTTGTTTAGAACATGTTTGACGTGTTATATGCAAGCTTTAGGGATAAAATCGTATCGTGCCATTATTAGGGCATAACTGTTTGTGACCTTCGAACCCATTGATACAGGCCGATTCAGGATAAACCAATACCACCATAGAATTTGCAGCCCTCGAATTAGGGGGATATGGTCCTTCTTTTGCTTTTATTTTCATTATTATACAGGTTTAGCTTTGGAGATAACCGGAGAAGACGATCGGAGCACAACTCTGGTGTCTCTGACTTTGTTGACCCCGACGACTGCTGGTGTGGCTTGCTTCGATTGGTCTGTTAAACCCTAGGCCCCAACGCGCGTTTGGCTTTATTGGTTTGATTTTCAGAAAGCAAAAACCAATATATATTTATCCTTGTATCATTATTAACGGATGTATCACCACCCCAATGGTTAACCATGTGTGAGCTAGTCCTCTCACTCTCTCAAGGTGTGGGTTCGATCCCCGCCTTTTGCACTTTTTTTTATAAATTCTACTTTTTGCAGGTTACACACATATACAATTGGAAGCGTAGTTCATACACCACAAGAAGATGGCGGGGTGGTCATGTTTTGGCTCAATAACCACAGGGCCCTGGGTTCAACACCTTCCAGGGCCAAACCAATTTTTTACCACTTATTTTCTTAACTTTTTCTTTTTCTTTTAACTTTCAAACCAATTTTTATTCTTTTCACAGATTTATTTTTCACACATAAAAAACCCTAAAAAATATTTTTATTTTAGATTTAGGTTTTAAAAACCTTTATTTAATTTTTGACACAAAAAAAATATTTTTTTCCTTTTGTTTAAAATTATTTTCTTAATTAAATTCTAATTAACTTAGAATTAGGGTTTTCTTCATTAAAATCAACCATAAAAACTCCAAAAATATTTTTCTTTTTTAATTAGGGTTTAATACACTTATGTCTTTATTTAAAACATGTTTCTTTTATTTATTTACTTCTTTTTCATATTTAAATTCTAAAAATCAATGTATAGGTTGCAAGGTTATTTTTGTAATAACGTAGATTCAATTTTCTGCACTTTTACTTTCCGCACCTCTATTATGTAACTTCCCCAAAGCCTTGTAATAGAGTAGGGTTTACTTTCCGCACTTTTACCTTCTGCACTCTCTTATAAACTGTGTATATACACTGCTTAGATGTATGGCTAATATGATTGTATAGCAAGATTAAAATCAAACTTAGATCACCATAATCTCCAAGATAACATATTTGAATCAATACACTTTTCACACTTGCACCCCCCTGAGGGTATCCTCTCTTGTTGCCTTCGGATAAAAAAAGGTCATATCCCTCAAACATAGGGGTACTGAAACCACCCGACTGAACTTCCGAATGATAGGGGTGTATCAATGGAGTCGCCATCGAACGTCTTTTATCTCACGACGGAGAAAGGAAAACATCGAGTAAACTTGAAGGGGAGAAACCGCGGTCCTTCGACCGAGAGATCGAGAGAATCTAGGTAAGGGAGTTAGTTACGCTAGGGGAAGGGATTAGCACCCCACACGCCCGTAGTACTATACGGTATCCACTTTTATTTTCTAGCTAAAGGGTGTGTTATATCTATCTATGCTCAAACGCTACAATGCATGCGGAAGAAAAGGAAAATAAAGAAACCACGGGGAAAAGAAAGTATTTACAAGTTGTGCTCGATCGAGCCCCGTGACAAGATGCCTACGTATTTCCGCGTGCAATGGGAAAGTCAAAGCGTCGTAGTTCGACTCACTTGTTTTGGTGGGTTTTGTGTCTTTTACTTGTGAAAAAGGTTTTAAACACAAAAGAAAATGAGCCCGTAGGCCAAAAGAGTTTGTCTTGGTTGGTTGTTTTTACCTTGAAAGAGGAGTTCAAACCATTATTAAGTGTTTTGTTTTCCAAAGAAAAAGAAAGCAAATTTTAGTTTTATTTACATGCAAGGATGCAGTAAGAAACAAGCAAAACAAAAGGGAGACTAACTAGTACTAGCCCTAATATTGTCATACAAAGATTGGACCTATGGTTAAGGATGTAAGGGATTCTCTACCTATGTCAACATGCAAAGAATGTAAATACTAATGTCTAGGCTCAAGAATCTATCCTAACCAAGCAGCCCTACGGGAAAGCTATCTTATATCTGTCTTGGTTGTAGAACCAAGGGATGTAAGGGGATGAAGCAATAAAGTGCTTTAGCGGAAGCACACAAGCAATGCAATGCGCAAACAAATGTCAAACAATTTGTAGGTGAAGCCCACATAGCAAATGATGTGAGTTCTGCAGTAAATGCAAACCCCAGGAATGAGTGGAGAGTCAGAATAGGGAACTCTGGCTACTTTCGTAATCGACTCGATAGGAATAGTAACACTATTCGCATGTACCATACAAGACACTGACTAGAACTGCGGGACGACTGCCGACCCTTTCCGCTTGCCCATATATCAATGACTCGATAGCATGAAATATAAAAAAAGCGGGAATTTGCTTGGTGGTGCCACGTTAGGTGTCCTAACCACTCCTGACCTATGCAAGCACAATTGTAAACACAATGAAAAACGTTTCCCTATGCACGAGTGAGGACTTTAAACAAACCAAAGACAATTAGCAAACAGAAGCGCCCTAAATGGGTCTTTAAATAAACCATAGGGGTTCCTAAACATGCTCCAACTACGGAAGCCCCATCATACATCTCTATTCCTACTTCTCATGGCAAAAGAAAGCTGTAAAGCCCTACTTCTCATGATATCTAGGAAAGTTGTAAGAGAATGCGGTAAATGGTGTAGAAACTACCAAACGAATATAGAATTCGAAGTGCACTGCGAGCTAATGAAATACTCCGGAAAACTTCAAGTACTGCAGCCACGCAATAAGAGTAAACTGGTGAGAAGAACTCAAGGTCTCAAAACCAAGCGGAATACGCGTTCATACGCATCCGAAGCAATAACACATGCAAGAGAACCACACAAGTAGACAAATAGAATGTATGTGTATGCGCACAAGCAAAGGAACATGTGTATACACATTCCACTCAAGATACACCTGCAAGAAGCAAGCAAAAGGGATGTATACGTGGGTATACAAACGTGAAACATCGAAGAATTGTGTCATATGTATTTACAACACAAGCTTCTGCATCAAACACATCTCAAATAATGATTAGGAATGTTAGGATACATGTTGTTTGCACTTGGAATTAAGAAATAAAAGAAAATTCAGTTCCAGGTCGCGCTAAGCCTGGTATTTAGCGCTAAGCGCGACCCAAACAGAAAATTTGGCGCTAAGCCTGCTCCTGGTGGCGCTAAGCGCGACCTGCAACACAAAAGTCAGTAGATTTGGCGCTTAGCTCACTTCTGGTGGCGCTAAGCACGGTCTGTAACCTGCAAAATTTCCTGTTTTGATTCGAATCACTTTTCCATGATGTGCTCATGTCAAAAGCCAGCCCATATAGTCAAGCAACAATTTCAATGCTCATAAATGAAGATCAAATGCATGAACATGTCAGGAATGAAAATTATGTCAACAATTCCAATGTTCATAGATGAAGATCAAATGCATGAACATGTGAGGAATGCAAGTTATGTCAACAATTCCAATGTTCGTAGATGAAGATCAAATGCATGAACATGTGAGGAATGCAAGTTATGTCAACAATTATAATGTTCATATGTTAAGAATCAATGTATGAACATGTTAAGAATGCAAGTTGAATCAACAATTCTAATGCTTATATGTCAAGTAACAATGTATGAGCATGCTAAGAATGCAAGTTGAATCAACAATTCTAATGCTCATATGTTAAGAATCAATGTATGAACATGTTAAGAATGCAAGTTGAATCAACAATTATAATGCTCATATGTCAAGTAACAATGTATGAACATGTTAAGAATGCAAGTTGAATCAACAATTCTAATGCTCATATGTTAAGAATCAATGTATGAACACGTTAAAAAGAAGTAATGCAAGATCGTGTCAATTCTAGCTTGTACATTAAAATAAACACTTGAGATGCATATGCATGGACTATGCACAATGTACCTAATGATCAAGATATCTTTGAATCTACATGTCGACACACTTTCAACACTTTCAAATGCACATTATTCCTTAAATCATCATGACTCAATGCAATTCAATCAAACTAAATGCTCTCTAATGCATGAGCATATGATTGATGATGCAAGAAAAATACAAAGCATGTGAGCATGAGGTTCGGGGTTCGAATTCCCCTTGTCCCGAATCTTTTTGTGTTTTTTCTTAATTTCTATTTGATAACTTGTAAACACAATGGTGTGGATTCAGGTGTGGGTTCAAGTCCCTTGGACATCATCCCTTTATGCTCCTAACTTTGATACCATGACTTTGTTGACTCTAAACTTTGATGTTTATCATGATTCACATCTTAGTGTTTATAGTTGATTGTTGTCACGATGTTCTAATAACATGAATATTTACTATGTTGTGTATCTTGTGTGTTTGGTTATATATCCATGTGATCCATAATAGAAATGTCTCTTCTTCTAAAATCAATCGCAACAAACTCTTTTATTATTTTTTATCATAAACTATGAGATTTTTATTCTTCATTGATATGTAGGTTTAAGACTTTATGTCTTTTCAAAAAAATATATATAATAAAAATATATTTCTTTTCTCACTTCTACACTCTTTTAGCAAACAAACTATTTTAATCAAAAAATTATATTATAAAAGGTTCTTGTAAAGTACTACAAAATATATAAGGTACTATTTTCGTATTACATGATAAAATATAAATTATTGATTTTTTTTTTCTCTCCCTGCAACACTGATTTAAAAATATATTATCAAGATGCAATGTCAATATTTGATCAATGTTAGATCACTTATGTATGACTTATTTTATTGGTGTATTTCAATTATGATTTTTTTTGCATTTTGTAAAACATTATTCTGAAAATATATGGGCAGTTTGATACTGTAAATGTAACTCCGAAAAAATTTGTGTTATTTGTGTTTTATTACATCCTAAGGACATTTAAATATTTTCCCACGGTGTGCTAAAAAAAAGTGTTAAAAAATTCCCTGAAATCTCATTCAAAACTAATCCTAACGCACCACAAGCACGGCTGTGCCTGTTTATACAAATAAAATCAACAACCACCGGAAAAAAAATTGACAGTCAAATTTACAAGATTTAAGTTCCAATGTGTATAAAATAAAACAAGTCTGGGTATCATCAGAAGTTAACCGATAACTATAATCAACAAAAGACCAAGAGAATACAATCCATCTCTCCAGCAAATGCAAATTAGTCAATTCTCCCAGGAAAATAACTTATCATACAAAAAAAAACAAAGAAACTAAAACAAGAGATTGCAGACAAATTGGCTATGCAAAAAATAAAAGCTAAATGAATTTTAACTCAAAAGCATAAGCTTATATGACCCAGTAATTGTAACTGAATCAATACTCCCATTTCTTAACTTCCATGCCTTCTGGAGGACTTCCTTCCACCTTCTTTGATCCCACTTCTTTCCAATCAGTTGATAGCACTGTTCCATTTGATTCCAGCTGCAAAGTGGCGTAGTTCAAGGCAAAGAGATAAAACGTTAGTGATTACAAGGAAAAATTATGCACAAGTTTTGGAAACAATGCTAGAAGAATTTACAACAAGCACCAAGTAAATATCTTACAAAAGACTTGCTCATGGCTCTCCTCATGTCCTCGTCTGCATTTTGATAAATATCACGGAACAATTTATTCAAAGCAGCGTCACCGTCAAGTTTTTCTTCTTTCTCCTGAAAATCATATTATGTTATTTTTGAACAAGAAATATGTTCATTGTAATCACGATATGAAACTACCACACAATTGGTGTATTCAGAATTTTGGTAAAAACAATAAATAGGTTAACATTTAAGATCATCAAGTTTAACCTAAATACTATAACTACACTCTCCCGAGTTCTTCATTTAACAATATCCTACAGTTTTTGAATTACTGTACACTCCTCAGTTAGCCTGCCGTTGATCTGGATATGTTGCTGGTAAGGAATCTTACCTTACCACCTCAAGGTAAAAAAGGGAAGTAACGTGCATTCATAAAATTACAATCACAACAACTAAGACACCGCAACATTTAGCCAATTTGCATGCATTCAGAAAATGGCAATCACAACAACTAAGACATTGCAACATTTAGCCAATTAGCATGCATAACTATTTTGTTGATGAAAAGAAATAGAGCTTTTATAAATTAGGCGAACCAAAGTCACATAAACCCTTAATAACCCCCTAATAAATCAAATGGAACTTAAAAAGAGCATGGCTGCAAAGTAAAACCTCTTTTTTCACTTCAGCTTCCAACTTATCCCAATCCTTAGTCCTTGACTTTGATGACGGATATGTAGGCCTTTCAGATTGAACTGCAGAAATAGATATTGCAGTAAAGGTATAAGGAAAATGAATACATCATATGCTACCTCCTATTTATTCAATTAGGAATAACAAACTGGCAAAAGGAACCATACAACAAACAAAAAACTACACAAGAAATCAGCTCACTTGCAGGCACGCTTATTTTCTGAGGAACCATGTCCTTGCAATATTCCAGAGATGTCCAATTAATAGCCTCAGCTTTTGCCAGACGAACTTCAATTTTGGTTGACAACACCAACACTTTGGACTTAGCAGGTATTATCTGTTTTTCTCAAGCAGAAGTTAAAAGAAGGTTAAGTTACTCAGAAATCTACAGTCATCACAGTGAATTCAAGTGGTATAGGTTGTGTTGCCAAAGCACAAATAATATTGACGAGACTAAGATTAATTAAGAATCTTTATCCTGAGTAAGAATCAATCTATATAGTCGTACTAAAACTGAAATCAAGATAGAATCAACTGATATGCCAAACACCTTATTTTGAAACTCTAAGGCATAGAAGAAAATATACACAAATTGAAGGAATACATGAAAAGACAGGGTCAATGAAATGCCTTGCTAATATGAACAAGAGAAACCTCTCAAAACTCATAGTCTACAAGTAATATGAATTAGAGGAGTCCAAAATGAAATAATTTCATTAAAAAACAAATACTTCTATAAAAGCATGTTCAAAATGATATTAAATTAAGATTCAATTCATTTACAGAGTTTTAGGATTGGAAACCAATACATCCCAAATGAATGCATTGCAATTTCAATACCATGACTCAAGTGTTTTGAAACAGGGACAGCAAAAAGTGACTCTCGGTCACCACTTTGCAAAGAATAGATATTTCTTAGACATGAAGGTCAATAGGATGGTGAAAGCAAAACATACAATATACATCAATGCAGTGTTAGAAATTTTTCTATTATAAGCGGTACTCAAGAACCTGTTATTTTGCCAAACACAGGTGAAATCTTGATACAAAATCACTTACCTTTCCAAACAACCGAGGTTGATAAAGATAGGCTTCTTGACCAGGAACATTAATGGTAACACTCAGCTGCAATATTACGTACTTGGTAAGTTTCCAGGCATATCTAGTGTTATACATGTTAAATGTAAAATATGAGGAGATCAATTGAGAGTAGGAAGGGGGAAGTCAAACTAGCATCTCTTAAAAAAAACATACAATTTGTTCACCGAAGTCCACAACAACATTGTCTGCTGATATTCCTTTTGCGAATATTGTCACGACCACTTCTTCGGGCTTCTGGTAATATTCATGTCTGCTCAAGCAACAATCAAATGAATAACCACATAATTGAGCAAGTAATTTCAATATATATTCAAAGATACATACATAATTTTAAGAGAAATAGTTAAACTTTAAAACCACAATTCAAGGAAATTATATCCTCGTTGCACGCTGGGCCAGTGAAATGTAGTTGTGCTTGTGCATGTATGATGAATGTGTTATTTAAGGCTCTCTTTGCGGGATTGGAGGGAAGGGGACGACTTTGGAAAAAGGGAGGAAGGGGAAATGGAAGAAATGATAGGCTTCAACTTGAATAGGGGGTTGGTTTTTCTTTATAACACAAAATTCCTCAAAATGGTATAACATAAAAACTGCATAATGCTTCTCAAATTGAAAAACACTTATCTACTAAAAAACACTTAAAATTCACTATTTTTCCCTCGATTTCCCTCCTCCGAAACATATTAAACATTCATTTATAAATAATAAATAATAAATAATAAATAATAATGTATCATACAAATTTAACTGAAGCGTGTTATCTCGCTGAATATGTAATAGACAGTAAACTGGCAGCCAAGATATAGGTTTAATTTAACTTTTTCCTGCAAAATTTAATTAAATAAGAATAGCAGCATGATTTGAAGAAAAAGAAAATTCAAACAACCTGTATTTTGGTCTGACTGGTGTAGCTTCGTTTGTTTCAGATGCAGGACTGTCTCTTTGAGGTTCTTTGGAAGTTCCTGTTCCATCACCTTTATCACGCACAATATGGGTATCATCAAGAGATGGTACAGAAGTTTTGGGTCCATTTGGTGGTAGAATACCAGTAAGACTATCCGATTCCTCTGCAAAATAAGAGACACCGGACTTCAATATCATGCAAGTGTCAAACAAAAAATGCAGAAATAAACCAATTCAAATTGGTAAAACACAAGATTTGCAAAAGAAAAATTGACAAGATATGAAGCACGGACTCCGACACTGGCACAGCGACACGACAGTGACACCTTACTATAGATGCAGTGTAATGTGTCGTGGCCACCTTACTATCTAATAAAAAAAATTAAAATGCAGTTATAGATGCAACGAAATCCTTAATATAGAAAATTTTGCAAAACAAAATGTGGCAGCAATTTCCATAAAGAAAATCCTAAAAGCTTGACACCATCCTTGATATCAAAAAATTTGTAAGACAAAATGCAACCGCAATTTCCATAAAGAAAACCCTAAAACCCTTGACACTGATTACAACTGCGGTTGCGGACTGCAATTGAACATCATGGGCACATTCCACCTAAAACTTAAAAAAAGTGAATAGAGAATATTTATGTTATGAATAAGTTCTAACCAGCAATGTAGCGTTCACATTGTTGAATCAAATTGGAAAACCTAGAGTCTTGAGGTGCAATGGAAGCACCCTTTTCAAGTGCAACCTTAGCAGTATGATATTCTTCAAGATTAATACAAGCAGTCCTACAAATAGAATTCAATTCAGGAACATGAGAAAGAAAGAATTTCAAATAAACCTAAATTCAAAATTAGTTTACCCCTTGCGGATATAAGCCTTTGATAAAGTAGGGTTTAATTGAATAGCCTTATTAGCATCGGAAACAGCCTCTGCACAAAATACAACAGTTAGTAACAGAAAGAATGCGATGAAAACAAAGAAGAAAGGGATTAGGTTTAGGTTTAGGACCAGTGAAAGCGTTGAGTTTGATATGTGCTTGAGCTCTGTCGGCGAAGAGATTAGCGTTGGTGGGATCGAGTTCTATGGCCTGAGAATAAAGATCAACGGCTAGAGAAAAATCGTCGTCGAAGAAGGCTTCTTTGGCTTTGTTCTCAAGCTCTTTCGCCATCTCTGGTTTTCTTCTTCAAATCCCTTTCTTCACTGCTTCGTTGAAACTTGACGTGTTAAAGCCACTACTCTATTATTTATGTTAGATTCTTTTTTAAAAACAATTTGTTGCTGATTTCTAGATCCTTCTATCTTTCTTTTGCTCTTTTCAATCCCTTTACTCTTTTATTTTATTTTATTTGATCAAATATTTATTTTTTTCATGTATATCTTTTCTTATCAACTCTTTATTTTTATTTTTTTTATTTATTAGATAAGATCTATTATTTATTTATTTATTTTTAAAATTATTTTATTTAATAACACTATTTTATTTTATTTAATAACCTTCCTTCCGTCTTCTACTCTTCTCCTCCCTATTTATTTTTTATCCAAGGGAAGTCGTTTGTTTTATTAATAGTTAGATCTAATGTTAGATTTTATTGTTTTTTTTACAGAGATTTTATTGTTTTATTCACTAAAAAGTTTAAAAATCAATTTATATTTGAATTAAGATAGATTTGTTTCAAGAGAAAACTTAAATAAATTTATTTATATATATTTTATTATTTTTGATAAAAAATATGATATATATAATTTATTTTTATACATATATGATTTTTTTCACTCTGTAAATAATATTTAATTACATTTATCATATTTTTATAATTAAAATCAAACATTACAAATTATATCTAAGTTTTTTTCTTGATTTTAATTTAAAGTATAGATTTTTTATAAATTTTAAAAAAAAGTTTTTTTCAAAATTAATTTCTCAAATATTCTAAAAATATAAATTTACTTTTTATAAATGAAAAAATTAATTTTGACATAAATATACATTATTGAAATTAAAATATAATTGAAATCATAATTTTCTATTTTCTTTTGGTTTTTTCAATCCCTTTACTTTATTATTGATTTTATTTGATAATATCATATCACATAAAAATAAAAATAAAATCTTTTTCGTGTATCATCTTTTCTTATGAATACTTTATTTATCAATTTATTTTATTGTATAAGATTTATTTTATTTGATAAGATGTATTATTTATTTATTTTTAAAAACTTGATTATATTGATATAGTATAACCTCATTCCGTCTTCTCCTCTAAGTCATTTGTTTTATTAGCCAAATCTGATTTTAGATTTTATTGTTTTATTCAATAAAAAGTTTTAAAATAAATTTAAATTTAAATTAAGATAGATTTTGTTTTTACTTTAAAAAATATATATTTTTGTATATGTTATAACTTTTAACAGTATTAAAATTAAAAGACTAATTACATTTTAAAATTAAAAGATTAATTTAAATATTCTATAACATAAATATGTCCGAAGATAAATCTACGTAATATATATATATATATATATATATAAAATCAGCGGAGCAGGATCAGAATTGTTGAGATATTTAAAGAGGGTTGAAAGAAGACAGAGTAAGAAGACATAATATAGTATTAAATTTTTGTCAACTTCTAAAAGAAAAGAAAGTCCCTATATATAGGGATACAAAGACTTACTGTTTAAGCCAGCACAAGCTACCTATGATAGCCGGTTAAACAAAAGTATTATTGTCGGGTACATAGTGGGCCCCATCGACACAATAACACATCACAAACTACAAAAGTTTATAAAAAATAGAGTCTATTGCTGTCTAAAAGTAGAGCTTATTGATGTCTACCCAAATAAGATTTTTATCTTCTTAGTCTTTAACTTTTGCTCTCACCAAGATAAGATTCTTTCTTATCTTTTTATTATTCATTGTTGTTGCTCTTGTTTTGTCTTCAAGATAAGATTCCCGCTTATCTTTGCATTATTTTTACTGAAGTTACTTTGCCTTGGCTTTCTCTTTAGCTTTTTGAGTCATAGCTTGGATCATAGCATCCCAAAAATCTTCAGCTGTAGGATCATCATTTTGAGCCTCACCAGCTAAACCTTCAAAGGTATTGGAATCCATTGATCCTATGGACGAACTAGTCTTCATAGATTGAATATCATCTCTTGAAGCTTGAGATTGAAAAGTATTGTAGAATTGAGTCTTCATATGATCTAGAGTTCTAACCATAATTTCTTCTTCTGTATCATTGGGATACTTTCTTTGAAAGAAATTCTTTAAGTTTCCCATAGACAATTGTTGAGAATTTTTTTCTTTAACATTGTTATTTTTATCCTCAGTCATTGCTGACTTAATTTGAATAACTTTGTCCTGGATTTAGAAATGGGGATATTAAATTTGTCATTAGAAATGGTGATAGTCTATCTCCAAATCCAAGGAATCTGAAATTTAGTAAAGAAAAGAAATGGACATTGTCCAATTATCAGATTTGATGAAATTGTTTAACACCAGTGGACTATTTTCACACCATAGTATACAAATCATTTAACTCTTTTGGTAACATTTCCAAAGAAGGACCAAATTTAATCCACCAAGCATAAAACAAATTTGGAATGGGTCTATTAATCACTTCTGGATTAATTGAGAAAAACCAAGAATGTTTATTCTTGGGATTTTGGTAATAAAAAGCTTGGGTGAAAGCCTGGACATAGTCCTAATAATTAAAATAAATATATTTTTCTTCGACAATTCTTATTGTCTTTTCACCATTAGGGTTAAGACCCCATTCCCTTGGTGATAATATCTTATTAATATGGCATTTGCTGAAGTTTATAAAACTCTCAGGATTGTTGTTTTGATAATGATGAGTAAAAACTACTGATTCGGTAACTGACAGTAATATCTCTAGATGTGGTCTTGATTTACCATGAAGGCCTGGATATTCTCTTGATTCGAGGTATCTCGTTTTAATAGCCCATCCATCATTTGGATTTATTTTTAGATCTTCATCATCAATATACATAATTTTTTATGTAACTGGATTCTCAAAATAATCAGTTACTTGCTCTTGAGGTGGGTCATTGACCGCAATTTCTTTGTAAGATTTAATCATTTTAGAGGATGAAAAGGAATGTATATCTTCCTTTTTCGAGGTAGGCAATTGTTGCACATTTCTACCTTTATAAATTGTAGTCCAATCCCCTATTAGAGGAATATTTACTTCACTTTGGGGTAACATATTGTTACTCCCTCTTCCAAGGTCTCGTCCATAGCCTTGGCATCTTCCTCCCCTAGATAGGGGTGTCATTTTCTCCCTGCAAGAATTCACGGGTAAGGTAATCAGCAAGTGAATTGTTTTCACCTTTAATATGTTTAATATCAAATTCAAACGTTGACAATTGAGATTGCCAGCTAGCAATATTTGTTTTGCAACAAGATTTTTGACATCTTTTTCAATAATAGATTTAGCAGAGTTGCAATCAATTTGTAATAAAAACTTTTTATTAAGTAAATCATCTTGAAAATTTGAAAAACATTTTATAATAGAAAGCATTTCTTTCTTGATAGTCGAATATTTCGACTGAGTAGGATTCGATTTTCTAGAGGTGAACCTAACCAAAACTTCTTTAGATGTTTCAGGTATAATATGTCTAAGAATTCCTCCATATCCTAAGTCTGAAGCATCAGTTTCAACAATTTAAAATACTTGGGATTAGCCAGAGATAAGCAAGGCAAGCATTTAACCTTGTTTTTAATTCTTCGGACTGCTTGAGAATGTTTATCAGTCCAAGGGCCGAAATTTTTTCTAAGCCTAACATGTAATATACTAGTATCCATGGCAAGATTCTCATAGTAATCAGCAATATAATTAAGACTACCAAGAAACCTTTGTAATTGTTTCTTATCAGTAATTATATCAGAAAATTTAGAAGCAAATTCAATACTTCTTTGAATAGGAATAATTGTTCCTTGATCAATTTCATGACCTAAAAATCTAATTACTTTTATCTTAGGAGCAGATATAACTAATCCATTATGCTTAACTAAACCCTTAAATATTTTTAAATGTTTAACATGCTGATCTATTGTTTTGGAAAAAACTAAAACATCATCAATGTAAACAATTATAAATTCCGTATAAGGAATAAAAATATCATTCATAATATTTTGAAATTCGGAAGGAGCATTTTTTAGCCCAAAAGGGAGAATATTCCACTCGAAATGTCCAAAAGGTACAGTGAAGGTTGTTTTATACTTATCAAATTCATTAATCTGAATTTGCCAATATCCAGATTTAATATCGAATCTAGAAAAGATTAAAGTAGTATTTAATCTATCCAATAAATCCTTTTTATTAGGAATATGATATCTTAATCCAGGGAGATTTAGATTTTCTAATTAAATCTTTCTCTAAAAGAGAATTTATCTCTTTTTTGCATAATTTTAATTACTAATGATTCATTTGGGCTGGTCTTGCCTTAGTGGAAATCTGACTTTCATTAAAGTCATCAAGATAAGGTAAGTAAATAACATATTTCTTTCTATCCCAAAAAGCATCGGATAAATCATTGCATACCTCATCTTGGAAATGTTGATCAATCAATTTGATTTGTCTTTTTATTTCATCTCTATTAAGTTCATTAATATTTAATAAACTAACTTCTTCTTTAAAAAAACATAATTGTTTTTCTTTATTCAAGAGAATACTTTTAACTTCATTAAGCATCTTCATATGAGGGTCAGTAATAAATTCAAAAGTGATCGTTTTACCATTAATCATGGTGATAATGCCTTTAGTGTCAACATTAATTAAAGGCATAATGCTATTTAAAAAGGGATTTTCAATAATAACTCTATGAGTCATATTTCTAACTAAAATGAAATGAGTAGGTAAACAAATATCTTGATTACAAACGTATGTATTAGGTAATTTATAATTAATCGTTAATTTGTCACCACTAGTCTGAGCAAGGATTTAGGTGGTTTTAGTATAATACTTGGTAGGAACAATTCCTTCTTGAAGACAATTAAGATCTGCGCCACTATCAATAAGAGCGACTTAATTTTATAATATAAATGTTCAATTAATAACTAAAGTTACTTTAACAAACTATTTTTGAGAAATTACTCTATTGATAAGAGTAAGAAATCTATCATTAGTAGAAAGACTGCGAGTAGAAGATATTTATTCAATTTTAGGATAATTTATTTCTAGCAAGGAGACCCTTTGAGATAATTTTTGATTATCTTTCTTTATCTGAGCAATTTCAAATTTTAAAAGATTAATTTCTCTATTTAAATCAATCAAACAGAAGGTTCACGGATATGGGACTGTTGGAATCTAGATAAAATCTCACTTAATTGGTAAGGGGCTTCAATAATAATAGGAGATTCTTTTTTAGAATTTTCTTAAATTAATACTTCAAGCATTTTTCTCTTAAGATTATTATTAGAAATAGACTCAATAGCCTTTATGGCTTCATCTTGTTCTGTAGTAAGAACATTAAGACCATTCATGTCTACAATAGACTTCCAGTAATCTATTTGATTACATTGACAATTATTACTGCGAGAATTATCAGAGGAATAATCTGCTGATGATTCATAGATCATGTCAATATCTTCATTAAAAGAATTGGTTTCTGAGTCAAACTTAAGCAAACAACCTTTCTCAAGTTGAGAGCGTAATTGCTCATCTTCGATTTCATTAAGAGCTTTTTTTGTCCAACATTGGTTTGCATAATGACCAGCTTTCCCACATTTGTGGCAAATTACTTTATTGAGCTTCCGAATCCCTTAAAATCAATAATATAGTTTTTCCTACAAGAACAAATCCAACTTAACACTTTTTGTATTTATCACTAAAAAATTAAATTCTGTCAAACCAATAGCACAGATGGCCAAAACGATAGGTAACCTTTAGGCTCAATATAAAACGATGTCTGAAAATGAAGTTTAGTTTTTAACATGGGCAAATCTGTCATGATTCTATAATTGAGCACTCAGTAATGAACACTGAAGTTAGTGTTAACACGTGTTAGTGTTAGGTGTAACTGGGTTGGACAAAGGAACCGAGCCCATCTGAAACCGTCAAAACCGAGTGCAAGGCATGCCGACGGGTCTGTTTGAGTTGTCAAGATGAAACATATTGTTATACCATCTAGATGCTAGTTGGGACTAAGGAAGTATTTATGGCCTTTGCACTTGGTTTTTTATTTGTTTTGGTTTTTTTATTTCTTTTGGAGTACTGATACTTAAGTTTATTACTTTTCATGTGGTGCAGACAATAAATGCGGCAGGAATAACGATTGTAAAGTAGACACTCAATTCATGAAAATTATAAATTGTATAGCAAGCATTAATAATGGTGGAGATGCTAATGATGTTGAAATGAGCAGTGGTAGTTATGAGGATAATGAAGAAGGAAAAGAGGACTTGTATGGTTACCAAACTATTGTTAAAATCCCAGATGATGATACAAGAGGGATGAAATTTGAATCAGAGAAAAAAACCTGTGAGTTTTATGAAACATATGCAGAATATCATGGGTTTGCTGTAAGAAGAGACGACATAGAACGTGTTCTCAAAAAAGTGTAAGCAAGAATTAATGCAACTTGCAAATGACCAAGCCATATAAAACGATGCAGCTGCGAGCTTTTTTTTATTTGTATCTCATGCTGATAATTCCCAAGGGAAATAAAGAGGGTATCAATCACACCATTCAAAGTGTCTTTTTTGCAAACCGGCACATCAAGTGATTAAACATGCAGTTTGAAAAAAGGATTTAAAAACAGAGAAATGATGCAATTAAATTTTCAACCAACTGGTTACTCAATATAAGACTAGTATACACATGATGACCTAAATCATGAGGTGAAAAAGTAAGCATAATCTCATGAGATTTCTCCACACAATTTG
Source organism: Vicia sativa (assembly GCA_021764765.1). Taxonomy (NCBI): domain Eukaryota; kingdom Viridiplantae; phylum Streptophyta; class Magnoliopsida; order Fabales; family Fabaceae; genus Vicia; species Vicia sativa. Next base: position 143,509,515 of record CM038797.1, read on the forward strand.
ACGATTTTAACTTGATGACTCCTATAATCTGACTTTAGAAAATGTGCCAACAATAAGTTGCTAGCACTCCTTGTATTAGGTTCACTTCACACTTATATTGAGGACAATATGACTTCTGTAAGTTGATTTCATATATTTTAGGGTAGTTTTCAAAAATTCAAAATCCATGACATTGGCAACAAACCGTGATATCAGTCTATCCCAAATTTCATCAAATAAAGATACATAACTTACACTATTGGAGAGAGATGGCCAACAATGGAAAGCCGCCCCAGTATGAACAATTTCAACCAAACGTGATGCAAAGGTTAGTGATTGTGTCTTCCCAAAACTACCCGGCAACAATCCAATTATACACAAATGCCTTTAGACATATATTATCATCTCAGACAGTCAACCAAAGGAGACATAACATAACAACCTAAGTCTCTATTACCTGATGCATGAATTTATACTCCTTTTTATCAACAGTACATTAATTCATTTGCATAATACTAGTGGCTCATTCAGCCTCAATTTATCAGGGTTTCTTGGTGCTGCTGTCAAAACACAAACAGTTGGAAAAAATTGTGAATCAAGTAAATATGATATTAAGAGTGAAATCAGTATTGAAAAACTGTTGATGTGGCAGAAATTGAAATATCAGTAGTTGTAAAGGAAAAAAAATTAAGGTGTACATCAATTAAAAAAACAAGAGTTTCTATATAATGTATTACTAGAGAAGTCAATTCAAAACAAAGTTAAAAAAATAGTATTAAGTAACCATTACAAAGAAACTAAAATGTATTATATCTTACATTGATATTTGACATATGGAAGAAGATAAAAATTAAAAAATTTCACTTAAAAACTAAATAATAATAATAATAATAATAATAAAAGTAAAAATAAAGCACCATTATTGAAATTGTAAACAATAAACTTCTTTCTTTCTTGAAGAGCAGCACTTGATGTTGATGGTCTATAAAGAACAAGGTGATATCAAACTCTCAACACACACTTCTGGAACACACACTTCGTGAAGAAGCCCTTGTGGGTTGTCTTTCAACATAAAACAAACATTAGAAGTGTCATTCTTGGGATTGTAAAGGATCGAGATTGTTTCATAAGCCTTTTTAAACAGCAGCAGCACTTGATCTTGTTCAAAAATATATAATAAATTCGTCAAGATAAAAGACCTAGATGAAGGATCTAGCAAGTGAGTAACGTTGAAGAATTTAGTCCAAGAGTCTTGAATTCCGAATTCCTTCATAACCCAAACGTCGTGATCAGACATTATGCACAAGCACCCCCTCAACACAGACAATCTCAAATTACCTTGGAGTTCAGGAGGAGGCAAAATGATTTGATAAGTTTCGGTGCCTAAATCCAAAGAAACAATCCTGCGTTGGCGGGTGACTTGATAAATGGACATCCAATTAATTGAACCGTTTAAATATCTTCCTAGTGTATAATTAGAGTTAGTATCAGAAGGAAAAGGTTGAATGGTTCTCCAGGAAGAATGAGTATTCAAAGTATAAACCTTTGCTTTAGTGGTTCCTTGAACGCCGCCTCTACCACAAGTGGGGTTGTAAATACCAACCACTTTGTAATCACCAGAAACATGATCATAGCCGAAACCATATGACATACGAAGGACATTGAGCTTGAACAGCGAAAGGTCTTCAAAAGGGGGTAATTCCTTAAATTTTGCAATAGATGGATTCCACAGGACAACCAAAGGTTCAAAATCGATGAAAGTGCAAACATTGGAAAAACAGAGGATTCCATCACAAGAACCAACAACGTAATAGAAGGAAGCGCGTTTGGAAAGTGGATACTCAAATCGATTCAAGTTATAGTCCGTGCCTGTGAAAAGGGACTGGAGTGAGTAAGAATTTATAATATACCTGTGCGAGGGACCGTCGTAGCTTAGTTGGAGAAGGCGGCGCGTGGTTGACATGTTAAGGTGCTTTCTGGCAAAAATTGGATCAGAGATAAATGATTTCCATGATTTGGAGACGCATCGGAATTGGACAAGGGACTTCAACGGTAATCTAGATAGTATTTCTGAAATCAGGTCAAAAGGAAGAGTGGGAAGTGAGACATCCACCGAAGACGACATGTTAGGGTTTCTTCTCATATGTTTCAGAGATCTCATCATGTCTGTCGTTTGTAATCTACCGTAACCTAAGGCAACAACTTTACTTCTTTTTATAAAAAAAATCAAATCACATTATAAATTAAATCAAAAAACAATCTTATCTACTTAATATAAATCTATTTAATCTAAATCCAACATAATTTTACACACAATCCTAATCCAAGTAGCATGCTTTATTTATTTTAAATCTATTCTTTTAATTCTTTACATCAAATTATTACATATATCACTAAATTTAATGTCTTTATTATTTAATTTTAAAACATAAATTCTACAATTATTATAAATTTTAAATATTCTTTACAAAAAATTTGTCATTTTTTATTTTAAAATAATTATTTTTAACTATAATATTTATGTTTAATAACAGTATATATATATATATATATATATATATATATATATATATATATATATATATATATATATATATATACTGTTTTTATGAGTGGATGAGAATCCAAATTTCACAATAAGCTTTTAACCTAACAACTCATATTATTAAATAAGTTTAGATAGTACTTATACCAATTGTGCCTATATATTAGATGCAGATAATAAACTCTATGTTATGCTCTATATTAAAGGACTCAGAATACTGATAATAAACAAACTTCATATTCATCTCTCTAAATTCTATTCTTTTTAAACTATCATAAACAACAACAAAATTTAAAATAAGTAGAACACTTACGCCCATAAATCTCAAATGTCCCACATGTTTTCTCGCTAGAATTTCAACAAACAAATTATTGAAACTAAAATCTCAAGAGAAGTTTTAAAAATAGTATAAATTTTCACGGTAATGAAGTTTAAAAAATAAAGCATATCAAAAGAGTTTTAATTTCAATGTGAATAAAGATATTCAATTAATGTTTGGATTGAGTTTCCTTCTTACGTGGAGAAAAAACCCAAATATAAATAGTTCATTTCTCTCACTTATTTAAGTGGAGAATGTCAATTTAGTATTAAGAGATAAAGAAAAACAGGAGAGAATCTCATTCTCATTTTTTCTGCATAAGTCACATTAAATCGATGATCTTCGATTCTAACTTTTGATCGTTGAAATCTTCAAAACAAGGTTTGAGTCGAGAAATATCGACTTCACACTGAAGCTACAGTTTTGGAGAAATTTTCAGCTTTTTGATTCTTAATTGTAAGTTAGTTTGCTTTGTGATTTGTAATTGTTATCACTATTTCGTGAATCACTTTAAAGATTCTCTTGTAACCTCAATTGATTATAGTGGAGTTATTTTCTTTGGTCTAGACGAATCATAGTTTTTACTCTCATATTGAGGGGTCGATGTTCTTTTGTATTTTTATTGTTCGGTTGTCTTCTTATATTTGTCGTTGATCCTCAAGATTCTTACAAGTTTGAGAAATATTATACCCGCTGCGTATTAGTCTATTATTGTGTCTTAATTTTTCATCAGAGTGACATCAAAGCTCTATGTTAAGGGCTATTTTACTTGTTCAAACGATGGAGTCAAATACAAAGATGAAAATGATATTGTTAAATGGTTCTAATTACCATTTATGGAAGGGCAAGATGAAAGACGTATTATTTATGAAGAAATTGCATTTACCAATTTTTTGTTTTACAAAGCGGAATTATTTGTGTGGTGAAGAATAGAAGTTTGAACATCAACATGTATGTGGTTTTATTCGAAAATATGTAGAAAGTAATGTTTATAATCATATTGCTAATGAGACACATGTAAAAACTTTTTGGGAGAAGATGGAGTTCTTGTATGCCTCTAAATCAAGGAATAATAAATTTTTCTTGTTGAATAACTTCATAAGTTTGAAGTATAATGAGGGAACTTCTATTTCACATCACTTAAGTGAGTTTCAAGGACTCCTTGATCAGATGTCATGAATTGATATTAAATTTTATGATGAACTTTTGAGACTATTTCTATTGATATCTTTACCAGAGTCTTGGAAGACGTTTCGGATTTTCATTACAAGTTCAACTCTTAAAGGGGTTGTTTCTTTAGAAATGACTAAGAGTTCAAAATCGATGAAATTGCACCGATTGGAAAAACAGATGATTCCATCACAAGAACCAACAACGTAATAGAAGGAAGTGCGTTTGGAAAGTGGATACTCAAATTGATTCAAGTTATAGTCCGTGTCTGTGAAAAAGGACTGGAGTGAGTAAGAATTTATAATATACTTGTGCGAGGGACTATCGTAACTTAGACGGAGAAGGCAGTGCGTGGTTGACAGGTTAAGGTGCTTTCTAGCAAATATTGGATCAGAAATAAGTGATTTCCATGATTTGGAGACGCGTCGGAATTGGAGAAGGGACTTCAACGGTAAGCTTGATAGTATTTATGAAATCAGATCAAAAGGAAGAGTGGGAAGTGAGACATCGCTGAAGGACAACATGTTAGGGTTTCTTCGCATATGTTTGGGATACATTATGTCTCCCTATTACTAGAATCTAATCTAAGGCAACATGTATATATTTTTAATAGGATACTAATTTATGCAACTTTTATTAAATCAAAAACAAAAAAAAAATCAAATCTTTGGTTTAACCAATATTTAATCATGGGAGAAAATATATTTTTACACCAATTTTTTTAACACTACATCAAAATCATAATAGTATTTATATAATCTACTGACTTGTCATATGTTTGGTATAGCTTATTCACTGTATCCACCGTGAAAATTTAAAGCTACAAATAGTAGTTTTTGGAAATAAACGCACAACATAATAATATTTATATAATCTACTGACTTAGCATATGTTTGGTATAACTTTTTCACTGTATCCACCATATGATAATTTAAAACTACAAATAGTAGCTTTTGGAAATAAACGCACGTTTACAAGAATTTTGCCGCAAAAACAAACACACCATTAATACTTTTAATTTTTTTTTTTTAACTTTGATTTTTGTACAAAACAATTGGTTTTAGTATTTATACTTAATGATACAAAATAAAATTAAAAAAAACAGTGTCAAAATAGCATAGTTGTTTAATCATTCTAGCTATTAACAAAACTAGACGTGCCACGAATAACTTTATTGAATTATTATCGATAAATATTAATTTAGAATTTAAATAAATATAATATATATTTGTTTTAGTATTTTTTTCTAGACAGACATCTAAATTTTCCGCAATATTTATTTGATTCATAATATTAAAAAATTAGAAAAATATTAATATAATTCTCTTCAATATAATCACTTATAGAGAGAATTAAAATATTTAAACTAATATAATAGAAACACATTCAATATTGGGAGTTTATTATAGTAATACAATATTTTTATTCTTTGAATTGATTTACGCTAAAACCTCTTATAATCCTTAATTATTGCGTGTTGTGATTGATGACAGAGTTCAATATCAATTTGTGAGACAAATAAAAGTAGCAACCAAATAAATAGTCTATAATAATAATAATAATCAATACACATATAATATAACCAAATAAGAAAAATAGTCTTCGCTTTGAGATTTCCAAGAACAACCCTTCAGCGCACAAGTGTGTTCTAATTTCCCCAACTCTTAATATATGAATAACTCAAACACAGGATGTAACCAGTGTTTCTCGATAACCTTAAACAACCCTAAATTTTCCATAAACCTCCCTTGAAAGGACCATAAACTATTTCTCTCCCTTTTGTTGTAAACTTTAACCTCCCTAATCAATAACCTTAATTAAATTCAAGCAATCCTTGAATCTTGATCTCTCCATTTACATTCGCTTGTTTCCAATTACTCTTTTTTGCTTGGGAAATTTAACAAGCCCGCAAGTATGATTCTCTAACCATCGTTGACTCCGCCTGATTTCAAATGTCTCCTTGAAGGTCCTTTTTTGTGAATTTTGCAACCCTTCATCCACATTCACAACCCTTCAACCACATTCAAAGCATAACATCAAAGGCTAAGATAATTGTCCCTTTGAAATGATACAATAATCATCCTTACCTTATCACGAGTCAAATGATAATCAGAGATCTTTATAATCATCCTCTCACTACTTCTTGCATCCATAATAGGAAATTGTACATTAATATGAGTTTTCCTATTTATAGTTTCTAACAAATTTATCCCTTAGTTTTCACTATTATTCCGCTGAAGAGATTATCTACCAACCAATTAAGTTGTTTTAGCATCAATTTTCCCAAAAACTCAATAACAACCCAACAATAACATGCATTTTTATCTCTCTTTTTTTTGTGTAAAATTCATTATACTCCTCTGAAATTTTCTCAAGGTATTCACAACGCCATGACCTCAAATCCCATAACTCTAACTTCTAAAATATATAGACCATATATTTTAGACCCTTTAACAATAATCTCTTCATCATGCAAAATCTTTAATTCTACATGTTCAACTCTAGTGCAATAACTTAGATCATCAAACATACTTATAGATAAGAATTTTCACTTAAGTTTTGGAACATACCTCAAATTGTGAATACGAGTTCACAATCGTCAAACATTTTAAGTCTTACTTTACCAGTATAACGAACCTTGCAAGCCTAATTATCATAAAGGAGACTACTCCACCTTGCTCCATCTTCAAAGTTTCAATGTATTATACTCATGTACATATGTGATAAGAGCAACCTGGGTCAATGACCCAACTATCTTCAGTTTCCAAACTCGATACTCCTATTGCATCGACATCCTCATAACCTTCCTCGTATAAGGAAACTACAACTTGAACATAATCTTCATTGTCCTTTCTCGTAGAACAATATTTCTTAAAGTGACAAGTTTTCTGACACTTAAAACATTTTACCTTTAATTTGTCAAACCTCTTTGATTTGAACATCCCTTTACGCTCACCTTCTCCCCTTAACACGCTCAAGTCTTCACCATTATCTTCAATCTTTAAATCTATTTCCATTGAAAATTATTTGGATTTTACCGTCATTCGGACTTCATCCAAGGTAACAATATATTTCTTATTGTAAAGAAGTTCAAAGAGTAATAGGATAAATGTCTGGGGCCCCAATATTGAACTGGATAAATGACCTAGATGGAGTTTGTCCATCCTGCGTAACATGATAAATGTATGGGGCCCCAATATTGAACTGGACAAGGATGACACGGTCTATGCCTTGTGTCCAATATAGACATAAGGGCAAAAGGGTAATTATACATGCAAGAATTATCACAGAAAGATTTTGTTAGATCACATGACATTTTTGTGACTTGGATAGCAGTGATGTGTTGCTAGATACCACTCACTGTTTATCATGTTAAATGTGATTTAATATAATTTCCAATGTCGCGAAAACCTACAGGGTCACAAACACAAGGCCAAATCAACAAGAGATAGAGTAAATGAGGAACATCGTAAGGTACAATGTACTTAAGTAGAATACAGAATGTGATAAGGTACCACACACTTAAGTGATATGTGATACATCATAAGGTATGATATTCGTATACTTTATTGGGCTTTTAGCTTTCAGCCTTTATTGGGCTTTTAGCTTGCAGCCCACACTTGTAGTTTTATAAATAGAACCCTTGTACTTAAGCTTTTCACTTGATTAAAATTCGGTCTTGAAACCCTACCGTATTTTCGGTCACTCTCTCACTCAAAGCTTCCGCTCGTGAGCAGCTAGCACTGTGACTGGGAGCGATCTTTTCGTGTGGACTGAGTAGAGACGTTGTTCTTCACCAATGTTCGTGATCACAATATCAGAAATCGCAATCTCTACAAGAGGTAATATATTCTATCACTGACCATGATCATTTGAAAGAATCGCTAGAGGAAAATTGTTTTTTTCCGCTGCGTTTTTATATCGCAATTTTCCTTCAGACTCAAATATGAATAGTTCATTTCTCTCACATGTTTAAGTGGAGAATGTCAATTTAGTATTAAGAGAGATAGGAAAAAAGAGGAGAGAACCTTATTCTCATTTTTCCTGCATAAGTCTCACTAAATCGACGATCTTCGGTTTTATATTTTGACCGTTGAAATCTTCAAAATAAGGTTTGAGTCGAGAAATATCGGCTTTTCACTGAAGCTACAGTTTTGGAGAAATTTTCAGCTTTTTGATTCTTATTTAGAAGTTAGTTTTCTTTGTGATTTGTGATTGTTATCACTATTTCGTGAATCACTTTAAAGACTCTCTTGTAACCTCAATTGATTACAGTGAAGTTATTTTATTTGTGTCATACCCCAATTTTTGACCTAAGATAACATTTTATGTCATTCACATATGCATCATTGCATCACTAACAATTTCAGAACAGGATAGATCGTGTGTGTGTGTTCCTGAAGCCAAATTAGGGTTTTATCAAATTTTCATCTTTTTAAGATGTGATCAATTAGGATTTGAGTTTCCACTCGCTTCAAATGATCTATCTTCATCAATCATCAACATTTGATCTTTAAATTCCCAACATTTTCTCAAGATCTATCTTGAATCGACCAATTAGGGTTTTGATCGAGGATGGTGTATCATTAACTTTTTGCTCAATGAATGACCTAATTGCTTGGATATTGATCTTAAAATCATCAATGGAACATCTTGACCTAATTTCTTGGTTCAAAACATTCCTAATGTCATGATTGATCATCAGAGAAAATCTGAATCATCTAATGAAAATTCAACTATTCAGAAAAGTCAAACTTTGACTTTTTGGTCAACTTTTTCAAATCCAAATTTTTTCAATCATCAATACATTTCAAATTATCCATCATGATCATAAAAAATCAAAATGTGTGAAAAAGTCAAGATTGAAATTTTTTCTAACACTTAGAAAAATTTTCAAGTGTTAAAAACTTGATTTTTCACTACTTTCATGGCCATTTTTGACCTAGATCCATTTTGAATCTTGAAAAACTCAAAACATGAAAGTTTTAGATCTTGTTACAAGCTTGATGAATGAGTTTTCTTATATGAAGCCTAAGAGGAGGCTAACTCTGTGGGGAGCCTAGTGGTTAGACTAGTTGTTATGTTATAACTAGACAGTTGCATAAACAAGCGTATGAAGTTTATTCACAGGAGTTTATGAAGGAAATATAAACAAGGCGTGTAAAGTTTATTTACAAGAGTTTATGAAGTATCATTGAGAGAAACTTACAACTTGCTTAAGAGGTAAGAAGGAATCTTTTGCATTTAATGCAAAAGTTACTTTTCTAACCATGGTTAGAAATTTCTCCTTGATTCAATCCTCTTATCAATCATTCAAAACTGATATTTATCAGTTATAATCTACCCCTAGCTGATGACAAGGCTTCTAGAAGAGAGATTTGTGAAAAATGACTTATAATTTTGAAACATGAACTTGGAATTCCATGGTTTTGGAGCTCTATGTTTCAAAATCAAAAGCATAGCTAGACAAAGTGTTTTTGCAAGTTCTTGGACATTTTGGAAAGCTTGTAACAAGGGCTACAACTTTCATGTTTTGAGTTTTTTCTGAATCCAAATGGATCTAGGTGAAAAATGGCCATGAAAGTGAGGAAAAATATGTTTTTTAACACTTAAAATTTTTTCTAAGTGTTAGAAAAATTCAAATCTTGACTTTTGTTGACTTTTTCACATTTCTTGATTTTTTATGATCATGATGGATTATTTGAAATGTTTTTATGATTGAAAAAGTTTGGTCTTGAAAAAGTTGACCAAAAGTCATAGTTTGACTTTTTGAACAGATGAATTTTCATCAGATGGTTCAGAATTTGTCTGATGAAGAAACATGGACTTTTGAAATGTTTTTGAACCAAGAAATTAGGTCAAGATGTTGCATGAAGATGTTAAGATCAATCTCCAAGCAAATAGGTTATCCATTGAGCAGAAAGTCAATGATTCACTATCTTCGATCAAAACCCTAATTGGTCGATTCATGGTAGATCATGAGAAAAAGTTGGGAATCTGAAGATCAAATGTTGATGATTGATTAAGATAGATCAATTGAGGTGAGTGAAAACTCAAACCCTAATTAGTCATATCTTGAACAGATGAAATTTTGAAGAAACCCTAATTTTGACTTCTAGAAGCCAAGCACGATCTATTCTGTTCTGAAACTGTTAGTGATGTAGTGATGCATATGTGAATAATGTAAGGTGGTATCTTAGGTCAAAAATTGGGGTATGACAGATGCCCCTATTTAAGTTTCTTTAACCTGAGATATGAAGATGAAGATCTTCATCTCGATAGGTGTGAAGAGACTTAAATATTAGAATACGCAGATTTTGGACCTAAGATACCAAAAAATGCGAGCGATGTAAAATGGTTGCAAAAATTTCACCCAGGAGATATCAAAGATTGATATGCTAGGGGGAAAATTGTGAGGATAACCCAATCTGTCTAAGAAAGGAGAATCCTGTTTGTTGGGAAACAAGCAATATGTTTCACCCGGGAAAAATAGATTCACAATGTAAGTGAAAATCTGTTTCGCTTTGGGAAACGAGGAGATTACCTTCTGTCAGCCTTGTGACAATGTTTTAAGGTAATTGAAGACGATATTACCAATTATCAGCCTTGTGATAGTTTATGGTAATGAATTCTGAAGATATTACCAATTATCAGCAAAATGATAACTATAACAAGGTAATTCTTGAGAAATTTACTGAGTATTCAACCTTGTGAATAACAGACAATGATGGAAACAGATCTCAAATGAGTTTCTATTTTCATAGTTACAATTTTTCCAGGCGTTCTCTTGAGAAGATGCAGGTATTTTGATTGTAAAGATACAGGTTTTTTTCTTAAGATGCGGGCAATTTTGCCAGGCGTTCCCAATTGGCTTCAATGTCTGAGCGTTTCAGACGTAATGCTGATGCGATGTCTTCGTACTTAGGAGCTTTTTTCGAACTGGTGAATGGAATCTGATCAAGGATAGGTATCCCGAGTAGCTTAGAGAACTCTTCCAAGGTAGGTACCAATTGATAATTTAGGAATGTAAAGCAGTGATGTTTCGGATCAAAGAACTGGAGCATAACTCTCCTACAAAACAGAGCAAAGATAAATTCCTGGAAGCCATAACTCTCCTACAAAACAGAGCAAAGATAAATTCCTAGGTCCTTGAAATAGTTAGAAATGTTATGATGATGCGATGTTATGATGTCATGATTAAACAGACAAGCAAATCACACAACAACCCTAGGTTTAAGGCTTGCATGAGGTATAGGTGTCTACCCTACCAAAGTTTGAGTGGGTTCATCCTGTCCTATAATAGTAACCGGGTTCTAGGAATCTCATATCATTGATCTTTCTCATGGGCTTTATTTCAATATGACTACCAAGTGGTCAACCGAAACATCCCAAAAGTCGAATCTTAATGAGCGTAGCATCGAGTATCAACCAACCTTAGTCTGCACCAAAGCCGGCCATCTCACTACCTCCTAATGACCAACATGGGTCAATTAGGGTTCTAGAAGTTGAGTTAGTTCTGATGACACCACGCAGACGCCAAATACTTTCCTCAACTAGACATGAGGAGCATCGGGACATCCAAAGTGTCGCACTAACGTAGCCATCATGTTGACCATTTCGGTATACGCCTAACGATCGCGACGACTTATTGCTACTTACCTAAGGAAACCTGGATCCGAGTGTAGGATCCCCCACAAGTATAATACCCAGACAACCCTTAAGATAAAGCATACAAGTCAAACAGAAAGAAGTAAAAATGATCTAAATTCCTTAAGGTATTCTCTCTTTAGGATATCCATCCCCATCAGAGTCTCCAGTTCTGTAACACAGTGAGAGAACTGACTTTGGATTGTTTTGTGGTTGATCGCAAATGTTGCGGATAGTAAGATTCGCCGCCGACTTTTCTTTTATCCAATTAAGGGAAGGTGAAAAGAACAAGAAAAGACCTTCGTTAGATTCTGAGTACGGGAGAAGGTTATGAAAAGGGAAGGTATTAGAACCCTTTCCATCCGTAGTTATCTACGAGCTCTTAATTTCTTTAGCTCACTTTTTAAAATTTGCTTTCTGTGTGTATGTTTGAAAATGTTTTTTGAAAAGGCATTTCGCTTTGACTTCGTAATGATTCACGCTGGAATGTATACGAAGTGTTTGGAAATGTTTTGTTTTTTTTTGGAAAAAAAGTGTTTTAACTTTGTAAAAGTGTGAGGTGTGAAAAGATGTTTTGACAGAGCAAGCAATTAAGAGTCTATTACCTACTCAGAACGGTCGTTTTCGTGTTTTTTACTTTCCTTTAGAATAGTGCTATCTGTACCTTTAGTTGGTAGGTAACCCTATTCATTGGATGTAAGGGGAATTCGAAGGGACATCGAATGGTCATAGAAGGCAACTTGTAGGAGTAACCTAGCACACTCGTAGGGACGACCATCACTTTTCGTACGCAACAATCGAGGGACTAGATCATGTATTCGTAGGCAACATCGAGGGACTATGATCTTTGATTTGAATGGACTATGATGATATGTTTCGTAGGCAACAATGCTAAGATACCCCCACGTTCGAGGGACTTGACCATTTGTTCGAAAGGCAATGAGAGAGAATACCCTAGGGGGTGCACGTGTGCAGAGAGTGTGTTAAATTCAGATATTTCATCTTATGATTAGAAGTGATCTACGTTGTTTTTAGTCTTGCCATACACGCCTAATTACTAGTAGTTTATAGGTGCGGAAAGTAAATTGCGGAAATATAAAATGCGGAAAGATAAATCCTACGTTATTACATGGATTTGGGGCAGTTACATAATTGAGGAGTGGCGAAAGTAAAGTGCGGAAAAGAAATCCTACGCTATTACAAAAATATCCTTGCGACCTATACATCAATTTCTAATATTTAAATGCGAAATAAAAGAAATAAATTGTAGAAAAATGTCTAATGATAAAAGAAAATGTCTAAATCCTAATTGCAAAGAAAATAATATTATTTTTTTGATGTTTTTGGATTGATTTTAATGTAGAAAACCTAATTCTACGTTAATTAACATTTAATTAGAAAAATAATTGAAAATGTGAATAAAAAGAATATGTTTTTGTGTTAAAAATTAAATAAAGGTTTTACTAACCTAAATCTATATTTAAGCATTTTTTTGGATTTTAGAAAATAGTTAAATTAGTTTTTTTGTTTTGAAAGAAATTAAAATAAGTGAAGAAAATAAAAGAAATTGGAAAATGTTAGAGAAACAAGTGATAAAAAATTAGGTTGACCCTTCTGAGGTTTGAACCCGTGACCTGGAGGTCATTGGTTCAAAACTTTACCACTCATCCATCTGTTTATGGTGTTCATATCACGCTTCCGTTTGTATGTATGTGTTATCTGCATGAAAATCTGAAATTGTAAAAAAATGAGCAAAAGGTGGGCTTCGAACCCGCGACCTTAGAGAGGTCAAGAGACTCAAAAGCGTGCTGGCAACCGTTGGGGCGGTAATACATCCAATTACAATATTGCAACCATAGATATATGTATGAAATCAAGTGTCTGATTTTTATTTATTTTTAAACCAAGCACGCGTGGGCCCCAATCTGTTTGAAACAAACCAATCACGATGCGCCTGCATGCCACGCAAGCTTCGCCCGAGTCAAAGAATATCAACAGCGTTGGAGTCAACCCTCCGGTCACCTTCTCTGAAGAGGAGAATCTCCATACCTATAAAATCAACGTTAGATGCAAAAGAAAAATGCCCAGATTGACTAATTTGGACCTTGCAGTTTCAATGGTGATGTTAGTTTTCACTGAAAAAGCATGTATCATGGAATACGAAGCTCCTCAAGTTTTGAGCCCTAATCATGGCAGAACACTATTCCTGCATCAAAACTTCACAACGATGGATCTAAACAAACCCAGGCATGATTATAAACACATGTATATGCATTGAAATGATTAATACATCATGAATTAAAAGTTTGAAATCGTGAGAAATAAGCAAACCAGTGAGGATTGGATGGAGAGTTTCAGCGTGTTGTAAGCTTCAAGAATGATTAGGAATGACTCCTGCAAGTCTCGGGAACACAATGCAACGCTTGGTTTGGTTTGAGGGCTGATATGAATGGATTTTCGATTTGCCCTAGTTTTCTTGAAAATTTTGAAATATGTAGGGCTGCTGTGGAGGCAAGCATTCGTCCTCTTGAGCATCTGAGGTTGTTGAGTATTTATACAAGAGTGAAATTAGGTTAACCAAAGAAGTAAAAATCTTGCATTGATTAAGATATAATTCCTTGGAAATAAAGACCAAATATTGCCTTTTTTGGTCTCTAATCTTGCCTACCAAGTCTTGCATGAATTTGGTAGTTTGTTTGGGCTTCCTTGGTCCTCAAGACAAGTAGAAATCAAACCCAACTTGTCTTAGACCTTGCTTTTGTATTTTACTTGATTAAAATTGGATTTTAAATGCTTTAATTCCAGAATAAATCAAATAAATTGGGAATGAGGCGTGGCAAGACGCATAGAGATCATGGATAATGTTAAGATCTAGTTTGGATCATAAAATTATAAGCCCATTTGAAAAATATTTGCATTTGTCAAGTATTTTCGTTTATGCACCTCCTCAAAAATGCTCAACTTTCACAACTTGTATCTTGCTCAATTTTTAACATTTTTGGGTGTTCTTGGACTTTTTAGAAAGCTCAAGATGTCTTCTAAACAGAATTTTTGGTTTCATCTTCATTGAAGTTTCCATGATCATGAACACTTCTTTGCAAAAAGATGACTTTTTGTTGACTTTTAAAAAGACCTGTAATATTTTGATCCATAACTTCCAAATGAAGCATTTCTAGCCCAAGCTTGTAAGACATAAATTTGTAGAGAATTGAATTCTCTTTAAAATGAGCTTTGGTGGAGAAATTTCTGTTAAAGTATGTGAAAGTTATGTCTGGTCAAAGTTCTGTTGACTTTTGTCTAGAGAAACCCTAATTTGGAAACTTTGACTTCTGGTCAGATCTTGACTTTTCTTGATGAATCATGATCAACCCTTGATAAAATGATGAATATCACTTCAAAATATTGATGTTGACCAAAAATTATGAAGTTTGACTATATGTTGACCACAATTGACTTTTTGTCCAATACAACTGATTTTCAACCATCTTAGCAATTGACTGAGCAAACTTGACTTGTAAAGCTTGAAACTTGACATGGAAATTCTTTGAAGTATATGATGAGGTATGATGACCAGTTGAAGCATTGGAAGCCCACCTTTACTTGAGAATGGCAAAACCTTAGTTTGGATTGATTGCTTAGAAGAGGGTTTGTTTGGTCAACCTTTGTGAAATCCTTGAGTATGGATATGTGAGTTGCCTTGAGAAGTGGGAGGGAAAATTTTGGGGTATAACAGAGATCTTCATGAAAATTCATGAGTTTGGATGAATGCTTCGGGGTCTGGGAATTCCCTGTCGTGCTTTGAGATAATCACTAGCCGAGGAAGTTCCCTCTCATGATTTACCCCGGGCACCATGCTTGCAGAATTTGCCCAAGAATCATTTTTCAGAGCCAAGGGCTTGAGTTGCGAGCATTCCTTGGAGGCGCTAGTCGCCGAGCATCTCGCCCTTTCACTTGACTTGCGGTGGAAGGGTGGATTTCATGATGTCAAATTCACTATTCTCTCGTTTTTTCAAGTTTAATGGCTCAACTGGTCAGCGAGATAGGTATGAAGGACCAAGGCGTCGAGCCATGTGCTCGACGGCGAGTTGATTTGTTGTGGGTGGTGTCTGAACCACAAAACTATATGTTTAAGTTCGTTAATGATTCCCTCTGATGCTTTCAATGCGATCGAGGATAGGGACGAAAACATGGCGGACTCTTGGATTATTCAGATCTCTGGTGTGCGAAGGAGGTATGCTCGACCTATTCAGGGACTTGCATTCCAATGTACTAGTTTGGTTTTCAAGAGGCGAGGATGCACATATTGTTCACAAGTTTTCAGATTGGGGTTTTGACATGGCTAGACCTGGATCCCTCGCAACTCCATCCGAACGCGTTGGCTTTCATGCGAGCGTTCAAACTTGTCTGTCGGTATCTCAACATGGGTGCTACCTTGCCCACTGTTTTTGGATTTTTCACCTTCAGCGAAAAATAATCGATGGCCTCCAAGCTTGGGTGTCGCTCAAGCAGTTAGGGAAGTTGTTCATACCGTACTTGAAGTTCGTCCGGAACTTCAAAGGACGATTCTATGTCGTGAAGCCTCTCACTATAGCTGTCGAGGACACGCTCTACGAGAGGACCGCCTATGTCAATGAGGAGGGCAAAGAAGTCGAGAGGCTCTTGACGAAATTCCCATTGGAATGGAAAAGAAGTCATTTCGACCGAGGGGATATCTTTTACGTTGTGAAGCCCGAGAAGCTGGATGCCCAAGACTAGATTTCATATGAGAAGCTGGCCAAATACGTCAAGAGTTTTTCCCCGGCCAACTGTGTGGATCAGGAGGGAAAAGTCATCCTCGACGACCACTGAGAGTCCGAGCTAGTTAGTCGGTTGATAAATACCAAGGCTCTCCTTGAGTGTGCCTCAGACGATGAATCATTGGAACTCCTAGGTATTATAGTGTGAATGTCCTCGAGGTATTGATTTGTTTATCACTTGTCTAATTTTTCTTTTTTTTTGGTTTTGCAGATCAGATGGCGACTTTTCAGGAGCGTTTACTTAAGCTGGGGACTAAGGTTAACAAGCCTTCGTCCAAAGATCGCGTTGCCGAGCTGCTGGAGCAAGCGAAGTGTGATGGCCAAGTGGTGGCTCCTCTTTTTCTCCCCAAGGTGTAACACCCCAAATCTACCCAACGTTTATATAAATCAGAGTGCCAAAATTTCAACTTAAAGCTTGAGACATTACATTTTCACAACTTGAAAACAACGGTAAAACAACTTAATTGTAACAAATACATAGCACATAATAAGTAGGAAGACTTTAAAACACATTAGTCTCCAATAATTCAACTTTAATAATTTAACTGCAGCGAATTCTCAACAGAAATACTTGTAACATAAACATAGCATATTTTAAACAACTGAAAAATCACCAACAACTCTCAAAATGGTAACTTTTAGTTCAACTAAAAAAATTAACATAATAATCAAAACAAGCGTTCATTCCCCCTGAGTGCTACGTATCAGAGTGACGACGCCAAAAGCTACTAAATTCTTTACTCCTCGTTACCTGCATGTTACCAATATAAACGCAACGGCGAATAAATACAAAGGGTGAGATATCGAAAAGTATAAGCAACAGTATGATAACTAATATATTAGATAAAGAATCATACAATATTCACCACTTCAAAGCAACTACAACGTAACAGTCAACAAACAACATAGTAATAGAAACAACTTCAAAATGCAACTCAAAATGAGACTCGACTATGCACATGCATGTGGATCCATCGGAGTAAACTCCCAACTTAAAATCATGTCAGGTTATCGAGGCATTCAACAAGGCATAAGCCTTTAACTTTCAATTTGTGTCAATCCAGGCCAACGTGGTGAACATACGCTCCAACTTGGAAATGCAATGTATGCGAATTAATATGAATGTCATACAAACAACAACATCAACAATAATGCATCTCATAACAACGTAATCAACTTCAACTCAACTTTGGCTATTTAAGCCTACAACTCAAAACTTGCCCAATTTGAGACAAAAATCAACTTATTTCAACAATACCTGCAACTCAAGCACTCGATATAAAATTCAACAAAAACAACCAACTATAATTATCTACTTGTATACACGAACTGCCATGTAAACTTTTATTTGATCCCGAGCAACTAAATATACCGCTTAATTTTGACTACTGTCTAAATTTGTGACTGTTTTCTGCCTTCTGCATTATTTCTATTTGATTCAATAATTCTGTCAATTGTTTATTCCACTACCACAGTTCATTTTCTGCATTATTAAATGATCCTATTATGCTACTTCGTTCATCTGCTATAAACTTAGTTGCTGCTACAATATTATTCTGCTAGTAGTATTATGCAGGTTCTACTATTTACCTGTTATCACTGTTCTTTTGCTACAGCCTAATATACTAGATTAATTATTATGTTTACTAATTAATTCCATCGTACTATTATATTGTGTACTCATTATTCACCTAGTACGTCCTAAGTAATCCAAAACAGTTGTCTAAGCCATGTCGCTCCTACACCATCATGTGGCCTTAAGGAAAAACAAAAGGAAAGGATGTTGGGCTCCCACCCCTGGGTCGAAGGCGCATGCCCTCCAAGGCTGGTGGGGCCCACAACACGGAGTAACCTTTCCTCAAGTCACTATGTCGGTTTCTCAACCGATCATGACAAACTCAACTTCTGTAGTTCACGCTACTGCGGACGAAGAAGTCTATCATAACCTAGGCGACAACACGAATCCTCGTGGCCAAATGGAAAATCTCTAGGAACAATTCCATAAGATGCAGCTTGAGATCAAAACAATCCATGGAAAGGAATTGTTTGGGAAGAACACCCACGATCTATGCCTAGTTCCTCGCGTAAGGATACCCGCTAAGTTCAAAGTCCCCGACTTTGAAAAATATAGAGGAAATTCCTGCCCGCAGAGTCATCTTACAATGTACGCTAGGAAGATGTCTACATATAATGACAATCACCAATTTCTCATTCACTATTTCCAAGACAGTCTCACTGGTGCCGCACTGAAGTGGTACATGGGATTAGATAGTGCAAATATCCAGACGTTCAATGACCTAGGTGAAGCCTTTGTCCAATAGTACAAATTCAATTTGGACATGGCTCCAGATCGAGATCAACTCCGTTCTATGTCTCAAAAGGAAAAGGAGACTTTCAAAGAATACGCCCAACGTTGGAGGGAAATTGTTGCCCAAGTTAATCCACCGTTAGAAGAAAAAGAAATGACCAAGGTCTTCCTAAATACTCTTGGCCCATTCTACTACGAACGCATGGTCGCCAGCGCTCCCGGAGATTTCACCGAAATGGTAAGCATGGGAATGCGACTAGAAGAAGGAGTACGAACAGGACGCTTAACCAAAGAAATGGGGTCTTCAAGCGGAACCAAGAGAGTCGGAACTGGTTTCCCAAAGAAGAAAGAACTAGACGTTGGAATGGTATCCCGAGGAAAACCAAGGAAAAATGTCAGTCACCGACAAGAGGTAGCCACGATAGCACCAGTTGTTAATACAAATTCAAACATGGGAATTACCCCACAGTTCCAGCAAAATCAACAGCCTCGACAACAGGCTCAACAATTCAACAACAATCAGAACCGTACTCCTCGAATCTCACAGTTTGATCCAATTCCGATGACTTACACGGAATTATATCCTACCTTGATAGAAAGAAATCTTGTGCAAACAAGATTACCACCTCCATTACCAGACAAGTTACCTTGGTGGTACAAAGCAGATGTGTCTTGCCCTTTTCATCAAGGGGCACCAGGTCATGATCTCGAACACTGCATAACACTGAAAGCCGAAGTTCAAAGATTATTGAGGGATAATCTTCTCTCCTTCAGGAATGCAAATCTGAATGTACAAGCAAATCCACTTCCCAATCATAGTGGACATACCATGAATTTAATACTCAGAAATACATATCGGTATCTTATCACCAACATAAATATGATAAGAGAAAGATTGGTACAACTGCACTCTACATTCAACGCAATGGGCGCCTTTGCTAAACATGACTACACAGCCTGCAGAATCTGCTTTACGGATTTTCGAGGATGTCCAACTGTGAGAGCAGACCTTCAACGGTTAATAGACATTGGCGACATTCAGATCTTCAAAAACAGGAACGATTATGACGTGAATATGGTAGGGTATCATCCGCATGAGCTTTTAGTCTCAGATATCAACTCGAAAATTCCCGAAGTAAACGTCATTATCCCCTACTTCCATATGCCCAAGTGTGTAGAAGTTGAGTACAACGGTCCAAAAGTTCCAGACTCTCCTTTGGTGATCTGTCTACCTGATCCTGTTCCTTACAACTCTGACAAAGCAATTCCCTATCAGTACAACACAACCATGATAGAGGATGGGAAGGAGAAACTCATACCAACTCTTTCAGCCATAGTCAACATCACTGAAATAGGACGAGTAACGCGAAGTGGACGTGTGTATACCCCGTTGCCACCAAAGCAGCCCATTGCTCCCACTGTTGGACAAAACCCTGTTGATCCACCTCCTGAGAATCCTATGGGAATTCCTGTTGGTAACCCAGATGTAAACGTTGGTCCGTCTGATGGAACCAATGTCAATTCAGACTTTGATGAGATTCTAAAGCTGATCAAGAAAAGTGAGTACATAGTTGTGGATCAACTGATGCAGACTCCCTCCAAAATCTCAATACTCTCTTTACTTCTGAATTTCGAAGCCCACCGAGAAGCCTTGATGAAAGTGCTAGGTCAAGCTTATGTAGATCACGACGTGACTAAAAATCAGTTTTGTGGAATTATAGGCAACATAACAGCGTGCAATAATTTAAGCTTCGGTGATGAAGAACTTCCAAAGGAGGGAAGAGATCACAATCTAGCTCTACATATCTTTATGAATTGCCAATCAGACTCTCTGTCTAACGTACTAGTGGACACTGGCTCATCCTTGAATGTAATGCCAAAAACGACTCTTGCTCGTTTATCTTACAAAGGAGCGCCAATGAAAGTCAATGATATAGTAGTCAAAGCCTTCGATGGATCAAGGAAATCCGTTATTGGGGAAGTTGACCTTTCAATGACGATTGGTCCACATACTTTTCAAATTACCTTCCAGGTCATGGACGTGCCAACTGCTTAGAGTTGTTTGTTAGGACGACCTTGGGTACACGAAGCAGGAGCAGTGACATCCACGCTCCACCAAAAAACTGAAATTCACGACAAATGGGAAGCTAGTAACCATTATTGGTGAACAAGATTTACTAGTAAGCCATTTGTCCATTTTTTCTTTCATCACTGCCGACGATGTTGAAGGGACACGGTTCCAAGGACTTTCGTTAGAAGGTGAATCTGCAAAGAAAAACAGATCGTCTATCTCCTCTTACAAAGAAGCAGCGCAGATAGTGAAAGACGGTAATGTCGCAGGTTGGGTACAAGTAATAAATCCTGTCAACAACAAAACTAAAACAGGGCTCGGATTTGCTCTAGTGCTTCCAAGAGCCAATGAAAGGAATGAAACTCTTCAACCAATCAAAGAAGTATTCCACAGCAGAGGTTTCTTAAACCCTATTCCCCAAGAGGTTAATTTTCTTATCAATGAAGGTAATGAAGACAATCTCTCTGAATCCGAAGAGTGGAACACTTATCTTGATAGCTCTGAATATGTGTCCCAGGAAGAATCGTACGCACCATTTTATCCTCCTAAAGACCAATTCAAAGGCATGTTCCAACAAAAGAATAAGAATGAAATTCCACCTATCCCTTCTGAAGTTTGGGATACCTTGGGAGAACCAAGTGGAAAGTTTGACTTCATTGTGAGATATACTGCTCCTGAAAGCTCAAGAATCAAAATTGAAGACATCCAACCAACTGGATGGGATGATCCTATTGAGTACCCCAGTCAACCAGAAGAGTCATACACATCCTCTCGATCTCATCATCAATGTGAGGTCCCAAATGAAATCTCTGCTTCAATACACCCGCCGAGGTTGTTAAGCCAAATTTTGATTATCATCATGTCAACGCAATTACCGAAGAAGATCAGGAAGACAATTCTGGAAACGAGTTGGAAAGTGTCGCGGACAATGAGTCTCTTCACCCGGAAGATTGGGAAGTACATCCCAAGAATCCAGAATACATGCCACTTGAAAGCACATATGCTGCATTCTATGCTCCTCGACCTGTCAATCAAGCAGAAGAAGATCGCTTCAACAGCACAAAAGGCAAGGTCAACTGAAGCAACTCGATTTTCAAAAATCTTTTTAAATTCTCGAAAACAGTGAAATCGCCACCTAATCTTATTTGTTCCAAAAGGAACGGGGAAATATAGATAAAACCCCAAAGAAACGGATAAGACGGTCTACGACCAAAAATTGGAATCGGGAGTCGGTTATGTAAGGGGAAGGTATTAGCACCCCTTACATCCATCGTACTCGATGGGACCCATTTAGTTCTAAGTGTGTGTGTATATTCGCTAATCTTTAAGTTATAAAAGAAAAAAAAATTTGATTATTATTATTTTGAGTTTGGCACGGTTTCAGAACCGTGTGCCTACATATTCCCTTGTGCAATGGGAAAGTCAAAACTCTGTAGTTCCTCTTAAAAAAGTTTTAAGGTTGTATTGATTTTATCTGAAAAATCGTGCGTTTAGACGTTTCAGATGTTTTGAACTAGGACTTGTTTTGTTTGTTTGAAAAGCTTAGGTCCTCGTTCGTATTTGAAACGACTATTGCACCCTCTTTATCGGAAAAGAGTTTAATGATCGCATATGAGCGATAAAAAGAGTTTGAGTGAGTTGAGTTGTTTTTATGTGGGAGACAAGTATTGGACCATAAGCGTTCAACGGCTAACGACCCAATTACTCGGATGAGTGGACAGAAACATCCGAATCATCTTTTTCTACCCAAAAGCTTTTGTTAAGAAAAGGTGAAGTGAAGCATGGTTCACGTTGATTAATTCAATTAAGACACCAAACATACGGTCGAGGGTCGATACTGGACTGACTACCATATGTTTGGGAGAGGGAGAAAAGTAGAGTATTTATGAAATTGTTTTGAAAAGAAACTCGACGTTGGATCGAGGTTTAGAACTTTAAATTATGAAAGCATTCTGATGCGCGTGCTGAGAGAAAAAAATGGAAGCGGGTTATGATTAATCAAGTATATGGACTTAATTAACCTCGTGAGGATAGGTGCTCCTATCCCCAACCATGAGACCCTGGTGCATGGAAAATTGGTATATAGACCAATATTGTTTTCGGGTTATGATCGATTAAAGCAACAAGGGCTTTAACCAATCTCGTGAGGATAGCCATGCTCATCCCCAACTATGAGACCCTTTAAGAAATCGGCATATGAGCCAATCAAAATGAAATCGAATTGATTTTAATTTTAATTGTGTGCAAAGTGTAGATTAGTGAATAAATACTGAATGAGTAAATAAACAGACAAAAATACCATACAATACAATCGGAAATTTAAATAATTATTAGAGATGATTTTTTCTGTTTGATGAAAAATCGGCTAATAATTTAATCGATAAATCATCAAACACAAACTATCAGATCTAATAATTATTTAGTACATCGCAATGAAATATTATTTGCACTAAATAAATTAATTGAAATAGAGTAAGTTCAGAAATAGCCTAGATTGCAGTGATTCTGGACGATGTGGAAAGAAAACCATCTGAACTCGAATACTCCGCAAAAAAACGTCGTATTGCTGGCGATTCGGGTGTGTCGGATCTTTCTTCTTCGAAAATATTCCAATGGCCCAAATGACATATCATCGCACCACTTACAAATATTCTAATTAACCAAAACTTTCTCTCTTTTTCTTAAATTTAAATTAAAATGAAATAAACAAAAAGAAATAAGAGAGATTTATCATTTTTCTAAAAAACAAGGTGGTGACACTTGTCACCACCAGACACAATATTATTATAAAACAAATAAATTTTAAATTGAATTATTTTTATTTGTTATTATTATTTTTTTAAAAGAAAAGAAAAAAGATGGAGGAGGAAATTAGAAAGAACAGATTTACATCTGTCTTCTCTCTCACGCTCGTTCTTCTCCTCTCTCACTCGTTCTCTCAAACCCTCACTCGCCGCTCTCTCTTCGCCGGACCTCTCTCTCTCTCTCGATTCCTCACCGGTTTCTCTCGCCGGCACCGATTGTCCCGTCTCTCTCTCTCTCATGCGATTCGCGATCCGTCGCTCATCTCACGGCGTCGCGATTCTGGGTTTCCCTCTTGCTCGCGATTCACCGTTCTCTATCTCTCTCTCAGACTACTTGCATGCATCGATTCCGATTTTTGTTTTGATTTGTGACTTGTGTTTCTGTTACAGGTGAAAACGAAAAGGGGAAAGGACGGCGACGGAAACCGCAACCTCCTCGTCGAAACCCGGTATTACCTTTCTAATCTTCTTCTTCTCTCTCGAATGTCAGGATTGATTTCTGAGAAAGATAAGTTCTGAAGGCTGTTTGGCGTAGGAAGATGATGATGATGCTTGTTTATTGCTATGTTTTGCTGTCTATGTTGCTTTGTGTTTGAGTTTTTCGGTTTGGTTGTTGATGCTTTTGTGTTCTTGAACTATGTTGGTTTTCTGGTTTTTGTTTGGAATGTAGAACCTGATACTACACTTTTTTGTTTTTGTTCTTAAAGATCAATCTCCTTTTTCTATCTTTCCAGTATTGCCTTATATCTCTGAACAGATATGTCCTTGATGTTAGCCTGTCCATGCTTTCTTGCTTGCAATGTTAGTTAACAGCCATGCTTTTTGCTCTGCTCTGCTCTGCTATGTCTGCTCTGACTTTTGATAGCTTACACCATGCTTTTCTGCTCTGAATCTTTCTCTGATGCTTGTCTTAATTGATAATGCCCATGCTGTCAGTGATGACTTTGACTTTGATTGCTTGTTTTTCCTCTGATTTTCTCAAACTGTCCTCTATTATGTTGACTTGAGATTCACACTGTGGGATTGGTATGGTGGCCTTGATACATGCTCGCTGTTGGGATTTCTGTGCCTCTTTCTTGCTGCCTTGTTATGAACTGATATCTGCTCTTTGACTTTAGACATGCTGCCTGTTGCCTTTTTTGGGACTAAAATGTAAACTGTTGGGGATTAAAATGCGAACTGTTACATGTATATGCTGCTGCCCCGAAAAACTGTCGCTTTATTTTGCTCGTTGGAATCGAATCGGTTGCCTCTTGGGAATAAAATCATGAACTGATATGTATGCTTGCTCGTTGCCTTAAACCGTGAGATATCGTTGCCTTAGATATGTTTGCAGCCCGTTATGCTTGTTTGTGAACCGGGTTAGCCCGCGATTTGCAAACAAGTATTTCCGCCGATGATTAATCTTCAAGATTCTGAGGCTTATCGTTTAAAACCTGATTCCCGCCAACACCTAATGATGATCCTTGAAAAGCAGTTTTTTTTCATAATTTCGTTTCATTTCATTTATGTTTTGCTTCTAACTTGCTCTTTTGTTTCTTGTTTCATGTTGCAAATTGGTATGCTTGGAGAGGAAAAGGCGAAGGAAAAGACTTGCACAAGGGAAGCCATATGGAGCTTGAAGATGGAGCACCCGAGACAAAAATTTTGTAGTTTAGGCCTCGATTCTTTAGGAGAATTTGAATTGTAATTCAATATTAGAATTGAAAAATGTAAGAAGCTTCAACGTTTTTGTGAACTTGTAAACTTCCAAAATTGTAATACTCTTGTACCAAAGTTTAGTAAATTGAATGAAAACAAACTTGGTTTGAACATTTCGTTGATTCCCGAATTGCGTAATGTAATCGTTCCATATTTGCAATAGCCTTGAAATGTTGATGAATTGGTCCTCGTATTGATCTTTGAATAAAACAAATCTTGGCAAAATTTTCAAAACTTGTAAGAAACTTTGAATGGACTTGTAACGCGTCTTAGAGCACTTGACTAAGATCCGTATTTGAATGGTGTTCAAAATTCAACTTGCCAAAGTTGGTGCAAACTTAGGACTTAGAATTTGAATTTAATAATTTGAACATCTGAGTTGCCATAAAAGGTTCAATAATTCTAACTTGCCTTGTTCCATAAGTAGAATTCAAAATTTCCTTTGAACTCTAACTCGCGATCCACTTGCTAAATCATAAACCAACATTCCAATTGACTCGATAACTTGAACTTCTTTTTGGGCTTTAGGAATTTGCAATTGTGAACTGGAATTCAGATGGATTTGCACCAACCACAATCCTTGTATCTTGTAATTGATATAAACTTGGATGTATAAGATTGGTCTAAAAAAAACTCAAAGACTTGCATAGACCACAAACTTAAAAAAAATCCCAAAAAATGGAATAATTGACCGATAAATCATAAACTTCAAGAAATTCAGAACCACGAACATTGACAAATTATTCGTTTCAAATAATTTTGGTGGATACAAGAAAAAGTATGAACAAATATTCCAAAAAGATTATGGAAAGGAGGGTAAATTTTGGGGTGCAACATCAACCGACCAGAGTCTTCAAAGCCTGTTCGACCAACGACCAAAGTCTACACGAGAAATAAGCCAAAAGAAAAACTACCATAATATGTAGACCTCCAAGGAGTTCGTCACTATTGGATGCCTGTTAAAGCTCAGACTGATGTTCATAGCTCTAAGTAGTTTATTTTGCTTTTGTTTTGAACTCTCGCCTCGCCCAAGGCAGAGAGATGTTTTATAGGGTTTAGCTTTTAAATAATTTCTCTTTGTCTTGCCCAAGACAAATGAGTTTGTATTTAGGGCCCTGTTTCATATTGTGAATCATAAATAAAAGCGTTTGTTTTGATTCCACATTGTGTTTGTTTTTCCGTTTTTTACCCTTTTCTGAAAATGGTAATCCTAAAAAACCCAAATAAAAACAAGCATCTTCAAAAAAAATATAATAATAATTTGCATACACTTTCACATTAACTTTTTCTAAAAAAAAAAGAAAAAAAAGAAGAAGAGTTAATTAATCAAACATAAATTAAACATGCAGATTAACAAATGGACAAATCCATTGAACGCAAAAACTCTACGCTCTCTCTCAACTTTGAATTCCCTATGTTCGACGCCGAGGAAGAAGATGAAAAAGAGATCTCGGATGAGATTTCCCGACTACTTAAGCACGAGGAAAGAATCATTCAGCCTCACAAAGAGCCTTTGGAAGCAATCAACTTAGATTCTGAGGAAGACAAAAAAGAAGTGAACATCGAAGCTCTACTCGACAACAACGTCAAGGGAAAACTGATAGATCTTCTCAAAGAATATATTGATGTATTTGCTTGGTCTTACCAGGATATGCCAGGTTTAGATACCAACATCGTGGAACATCACTTGCCATTAAAACCGGAGTGTCCGCCAGTTAAACAAAGACTGAGAAGTGTTCACCCAGATATGGCCGACAAAATAAAAAAAGAGGTTCAAAAGCAGCTCGACGCAGGTTTCCTCGTCACCTCTGAATATCCTCAATGGTTAGCCAACATAGTGTCTATCTCAAAGAAAGACGGAAAGGTCAGAATGTGTGTTGACTATTGGGACTTGAACAAAGTTAGTCCAAAAGATAATTTCCCACTACCGCATATCGACATGCTGGTGGATAGCCCTGCTAAGTTCAACGTCTTTTCCTTCACGGACGGTTTCTCTGGCTATAATCAGATCAGAATGGCTCCCGAAGATATGGAGAAGACATTTTTCATCACGCCATGGGGCACATTTTGCTACAAAGTAATGTCGTTTGGATTAAAGAATTCGGGCGCAACTTACCAAAGGGCGATGACTACTCTCTTTCATGACATGATACACAAAGAGATCGAAGTCTACGTGGACGACATGATAGAAAAGTCTGACACTGAAGAAGAGCATATAGAATATCTCTTAAAGTTGTTTCAACGACTAAGAAAATTTCAGCTTCGCCTGAATCCTAACAAATTCACCTTTGGGGTAAGATCTGGAAAACTCCTAGGTTTCATTGTCAGTCAAAGAGGTATTGAAGTTGACCCTGACAAAGTCAAGGCTATTCAAGAAATGCCTACGCCACATACAAAGAAGCAAGAAAGAGGATTTCTTGGACGGTTGAATTACATCTCCAGATTTATCTCTCAAATGACTGCTACTTGTGTACCAATATTCAAACTTCTCCGCAAAAATCAAGAGGTTGTGTGGACAGAAGATTGCCAAAGAGCTTTTGACAGTATCAAGGAATATCTGTCAGAACCTCCAATATTGATTCCTCCAATCGAAGGAAGACCATTAATCATGTACCTTACTGTGCTAGAAGATTCCATGGGTTGCGTGCTTGGACAGCAAGATAAAACCGGTAAGAAAGAGCATGCCATCTACTACTTGAGTAAAAAGTTCACAGATTGTGAAACTCGTTACTCCATGCTCGAGAAAACATGTTGTGCATTGGTGTGGGCTTCGAAATGTCTCCCCCAGTACATGATCAATCACACGACTTGGTTAATCTCCAAAATGGATCCAATCAAGTACTTCTTTGAAAAGCCTGCCTTAACAAGAAGAATCGCTCGATGGCAAATGCTATTATCTGAATATGACATCCAGTACCGCGCCCAAAAAGCGGTCAAAGGAAGCATTCTCGCCGATCACTTGGCTTATCAACCGATCAACGAATACCAATCTCTCAAGTTTGACTTCCCTGACGAGGATGTTATATACTTAAAGATGAAAGGTTGTGACGAACCATTACCTGAAGAAGGTCCTGATCCAGAATCTAGATGGGGCTTCATTTTTGATGGAACAATTAACGTTTTTGGCAATGGAATTGGGGCAGTCATCATCACTCCCGAGGGTTCTCATATCCCGTTTTCCTCCAGATTGCTATTTGATTGCACCAACAACATCGCAGAATATGAAGCTTGTATCATGGTTATCGAAGAAGCCATCGACTTGAGGATCAAGATCCTTGACATATATGGAGATTCAGCCCTTGTGATCAATCAAATCAAAGACAAGTATGAAACTCATCATCTTGGTTTGATTCCCTACCGAGATTATGCAAGACGTTTGTTGAATTTCTTCAACAAAGTTGAATTGCATCATATTCCTCGAGATCAGAATCGAATGGCAGACGTCTTGGCTACTCTATCTTTCATGTTCAAAGTCAACCATTGGAACGATATGCCTAAGATCCGTATCAGACGCCTTGAAAGACCTGCATATGTGTTTGCAACTGAATCAGTCATCGATGATAAACTGTGGTTCCACGACATCAAACGCTTCCTTCAAACTCAGGAGTACCCACTCGGGGCATCGCACAAAGATAGGAAAACTCTAAGGAGTCTTTCTAGAAATTTCTAACTGAATGAAGATGTGTTATACAAAAGAAACTTCGACATGGTCCTGCTCAGATGCGTGGATAGGCACGAAGCAGACATGATAATTCACGAAGTGCATGATGTGACACCCCGATTTAATTCGAATATTAAATAAATGGGAAATTAATTATTTATTTAATTAAAGTCTTAAGTATTTATATTTTTGGAATTAATTGGATCAATTGAAGGAAGAAGGTTAGAGGTGTGCAGAGTAAACAGTGGGTGTGAGGAGTAAATCACTCTACTTTTACTAAGTATTAATTATTTATTTCATTTGGAATATTAAAAGGAATATAAAAAGGAAAATAAGGAAAAGAGGAGTCTTTTTGGAGAAAACTATTTCTCGTAGAATTGGAGAAGAGAAGAGAAGAGAGGAAAAGCCGACGCCGAAGAAATCGAGAATCATCGCGAGGTAAGGGGTGATTTTCTTTCGGTTAATATGCCTTATGGGTTTTGGGAATCAACCGGGTAATTGGGTATGTTAGGAAATTGATTATAGGTTTATGGAATGAAACCCTATTTTGTGTCGGTGTATGGAATTAGGATCATCTAGTGTGTCGAATAAATAATAAGGATGATGAAACTATGTTGTTTGATGTTATAATGGTGTAAAATGGTTGTAAATTTGTGTTCCTAAAGTCACAATTCGTATTGGAATGATTGGAAGAGATAAGGAATGCATAATGCTGTCAAAAGTAGCAGAAATTGCTGTTGCAGGTCGTGGGAACCGGTTCCCTGTGGGGAGGAACCGAGTTCCCAGTGTTATTTTTCAAAACTGGGAGTTTTTGTACTCAGGAACCGGTTCCTGTCTATGTCGGAACATACAAAAACCAGAGAGCTCATTTTTAAACTTCGCAGGAACCGGTTCCTGTATAGGTAGGAACCGGGTTCCATGTGCAATTTTTCAAAACTTCTAAAACTTCAAAAATTCATATTTTCTAAACCGTAACTCCGATTCGAGTGCCGTTTTTGGCGTTATTTCTTAAATTTAAATCACTATCTTTTAGAAGTGAATTGGTTTAGATTGTTTGACAAGTTGAATGGATATTGACGTTCATGTGATGTTTTCTTTTCCTTGTGGTTTATTCATGATTGTATTGGTATCATGTGTTATTGTTATTATATACTGGTGATAGTCTTACTGATTGAAGAGTAAGCGTTTGGCATGTTTATGCTTTGTGATAATTTAATTCATGATTATGTTGTTATCATGTGATAGATTGGTATTGGCATTTATGTGGAATTATGTTGTTATCATATTCCGTTGAATTGGTGTTGCATGCTTTTATGATGCATGCATGAGCATTTGTTAAATTGGTTCATTCCCATTGTGCGGAAGTGAACTGGCAGAGCCAATAGACTTACCTGGTTCAGAGGTAGTGAGGCTAGATTCTTGACCCGGTGGTTATGGGTGAATCATGGATTGGATTCTTGACTCAGTGTTCTGGGCGAATCATGGATATACATTGTCTTTCCACATGTAAACGGAGCAGTGGGTGACCTCGGTTCACGTTTTGGTACCACATGCATAGAATCTTCATTGCATATGGGATTGTAACATGCTAGGATGGATTCCAGTGTTGCAATTTCTATTGTTTGTTATACACATGTTCATTGTGTGAACTGCCTTGTGAATTGATTATGATTTGTGTTTGGTTAATGGATTAACGTATCCGATTATTCTGTTGCATTTTAAAAACGTATAATGCATGTTATATTGAATTGAAAACTCACCCTTACTTTAACAATTTCAGATCCGAAGTGATTAGCTGCTTGGAATTGATGAGGATAGCTCTAGAGTTGAGTTAGTTTTGTTAATCCGCGTGTCAGTGTCGTGCTCTGGTAGATGTAACACTGGGGAAACGTTTGTTTTGAAATCCTTTAATGGATATTCTTAATGGTTTTGAATCATGTTTCGATGTTATGTCCTGGAATAATTATGGATGTTGTATTCGGGATCCGTTATGTTTCATTTCCGCTGTTAAACATAATCTTAAGTATGTTTCAATTAATGAATTTTCTTCAGTGAAAGCATGACAACTGTTTTGAATTATATTAAAAATTGTGATGCCTCTTGATATGTGTTATATACTCTGATTATTATATATAAAATCGCGGGTAATTAGAAGGAGTGTTACACATGAAGGGTCCTTTGGAACCCATTCAAATGGGCATGCAATGTCCAGAAAAATCTTGAGAGCAGGATACTATTGGATAACAATGGAATCCGATTGTTGTAAACACGTCAAGAGATGTCACAAGTGCCAGATCTACGCAGATAAGATCCATGTGCCACCGACTCTACTCAACGTTCTCTCCTCTCTGTGGCCTTTATCCATGTGGGGAATCGACATGATTGGGATGATCAAACCAAAAGCGTCCACCGGACATCGCTTCATTTTAGTGGTTATCGATTACTTCACCAAATGGGTCGCAGCAGCATCTTACGCCAATGTTACAAGATAAGTGGTTGTGAGGTTCATCAAGAATAACCTCATTTACCGATATGGAGTTACAAGTAAGATCATTACAGACAATGGATCGAACTTAAACAACAAAATGATGAAAGAACTGTGTGAGGAATTCAAGATCGAGCATCATAACTCATCTCCTTACCGACCAAAGATGAACGGCGTCGTTGAAGCTGCCAACAAGAACATCAAAAAGATCGTCCAGAAGATGGTCATCACCTACAAAGACTGGCACGAGATGTTGCCATTTGCTTTACATGGGTATCGTACTTTAGTACGTACTTCAACAGGGGCAACCCCTTTTTCTCTAGTATATGGCATGGAAGCGGTGCTCCCCGTAGAAGTTGAAATTCCATCGATGAGAGTTCTCATGGAAGCTAAGTTATCTGAGGCCGAATGGTGTCAAAGCAGATACGACCAGTTGAACTTAGTCGAAGAAAAGCGCCTGACCGCTTTGTGTCATGGGCAATTATATCAAAGAAGGATGAAGAAATCCTTCGACAAAAAGGTTCGACCTCGTGAATTCCAAGAAGGCGACCTCGTGCTTAAAAATATTCTGTCTTTTCAACCAGATTCTAGGGGCAAATGGACTCCTAATTACGAAGGCCCATACATCGTCAAAAGAAGCTTTTCTGGCGGTGCTATGACTCTCACAACCATGGGCGGTGATGAACTCCCGCATCTTGTGAATGCTGATGCAGTAAAAAAATACTTTGTCTAAAAAAGACAAAAGAACAGCTCGGTAAGTCGAAAACCCGAAAAGGGCGGCTTAGGCAAAAATGAGCGTCTCGGTGGACTGAAAACCTAAAAAGGCGGTCCAGGCAAAAATTAGAAACAATAAACAGAAATCATCCTTGTAGATTGAAAACCTGAAAAGGTAATCTAGGCAAAAGTTAAGGATCAAAATGACAAAGTAACTGCATCAGTCTGTACTTCGTCAATCTGAAGAATCTTCCATCAACGGATCTTCAATCAAATCTTCTAAAGCAACAAGCACAGTTGGAATTCAAAGATGTTAGGGATAATAGTGGTTATTGCTTTCAATGTAGCCTTTTCCCAATAAATTATCATTTCCAACTTTTGTAAATAGCTCATGGAATCACGCCTTTGTTTGATTACCATTCTATCAATAAAATTTGAGCCTTGTGCCCATTTGTTTGCAATTCTTGCTTTATTCTGTTTTGCAAAATAATGCTTTTTTCTTGTGAAAATCACTTTTGAAACTAAAAAAAAAAGTTTTAAATGAATTTTTACTTCAAAATTTTGAAATAAAAGTGTAATTTTCCTTTGAACTATGAACACAAAAAGAATTTCAACAGTTTTCTCCATGAGTGTTTCGACCTCTGAAAGATAAACAACTGCTGAGAAGTCTTCTTTTTCTCGAAAGAGATCATCAAAGGACGGTATTCTTATCCGAAAAAGAATCCCCAACAAGGTTGCCAGTAAAATGCCTTTTTCAGGAAAGTTTAAAGCATGCAACCCAGATTCATCATCAGTAACGTCTACACCATTGCTGCAGATTTTGTTGAGTATTTGTTGAACTGTGACGTAGTCCTTTTCCCAAATCCCTTTTGTTTCCTTGTCAAGTATTGTCAGCATACATATGACATTCACAACATTCATCATTCATACATATTAGCATCATTAATGCATTCCTGCATTTCTCAATGTTTGCTTCAATATCACTTGTTTAGGTTGCATTCATTCCCAAAAACAAGTGTGGGTGTGTCATCTCTCCAGTAGATTATCCCTAAACAGAAAAATACATCTTTTTTTCTCCTGTCCCCCAATCGAGGTCATTCCTCATTGGATACAAAGTCTTGATTGACCGTTTCTTTCTAGTTCATTCATGGATAGAACCTCGTCTCTAACCAACTCAGGTTTAGATTTCACAAAAAAAAATCTACCTACAAACAATAAGCAATAGCCTTGTCACCCGAGCTGCTTATTTCCTTTTCATCTTGAAACTTGTCATAAACGATTGTTCTTCTCAGCAAGTCCAATCATGAAAGTTCAAGAAATCTCCGCAGTTGTCTTTCTGTCTAATGAAAAACCTGTGTCTTTTCAATCAAAATGCTCGCATCTTCTCAAAAGAGAGATCCCTGGCAAGATGGTAACTGTGAAAATAGAAACTCACTTGAGATCTGTTTCCATCATTGTCTGTGTTATTCACAAGGCTGAATACTCAGTAAATTTCTCAAGAATTACTTGTTATAGTTATCACTTTGCTGATAATTGGTAATATCTTCAGAATTCGTTACCATAAATTATCACGAGGCTGATAATTGGTAATATCATCTTTAATTACCTTAAACATTGTCACAAGGCTGACAGAAGGTAATCTCCTCGTTTCCCAAAGCGAAACAGATATTCACTTACATTGTGAATTTATTTTCCCAGTGAAACATATTGCTTGTTTCCCAACAAATAGGATTCTCCTTTCTTAGACAGATTGAGTCATCCTCACTATCTTTCCCCCAGCATATCATTTTTTTATACCTCCTAGGTGAACTTTCTGCAATCTTTTTGCATCATACGCATTTTTTGGTATCTTAGGTCCAAAATCTGCGTATTCTGATATTTAAGTCTCTTCACACCTATCGAGACGAAGATCTTTATCTTCATATCTCAGGTTAAAGAAACTTAAATAGGGGCATCTGTCATACCCCAATTTTTGACCTAAGAAACCACCTTACATTTGCATCACTGTATCACTAACAGTTTCAGAACAGAATAGATCGTGCGTGGCTTCTAGAAGTCAAAGTTAGGGTTTCTTCAAAATTTCATCTGTTCAAGATATAATCAATTAGGGTTTGGATCTCCACTCACTTCAATTGATCTATCTTAATCAATCATCAACATTTGATCTTCAGATTCTCAACTTTTTCTCATGATCTACCTTGAATCGACCAATTAGGGTTTTGATCGAAGATAGTGAATCATTGATTTTCTGCTCAATGAATGACCTATTTGCTTGGAGATTGATCTTAAAATCTTCAATACAACATATTGACCTAATTTCTTGGTTCAAAACATTACAAAATTCATGTTTCTTCATCAGACAAATTCTGAATCATCTGATGAAAATTCATCTGCTCAAAAAAGTCAAACTTTGACTTTTGGTCAACTTTTTCAAATCCAAACTTTTTCAATCATAAAAACATTTCAAATAATCCATCATGATCATAAAAAATCAAGAAATGTGAAAAAGTCAACAAAAAGTCAAGATAAGAAACATGGTTTTTCCTTACTTTCGTGGCCATTTTTCACCTTGATCCATTTGGATTCAGAAAAAACTCAACATGAAAGTTGTAGGTCTTGTTACAAGCTTTCCAAAATGTCCAAGAACTTGCAAAAACACTTTGTCTAGCTAGGGCTTTGATTTTGAAACATAGAGCTCCAAAACCATGGATTTTCAAAATCATGCATCAAAATTGCAAGTTATTTTGCAACTTTCTCTCTTCTAGAAGCCTTGTCACTACATGAGATAGGATTTAAGAGAGAAAAAATTTAATGGAAATGGCTAGGAAAAGATAAAAGCACTTGAGTTTTTTTTACCAATGATTACAAGATTCCATTTGCATTTAATGAAGGAATATTCCCTTTCTTAAGCCTTAAGCTTCCAAGTTGCAAGCTCTAGCTTATCTTGCCTTGCCATTTCAGAATCCTTTTCCTATAAATAGAGGTCATTTCTCAAATTCAAAACTACACCAAAGCTATAATAATCAAGCTTTCCTTTTTTCTTTCTTAAATTCTAAGTTTCAAAGTTCAAAGAGGGAAATTTTGCAATCTTCAAATCTTGCAAAATCTGAGCAAATTTAAGTTTCTAACATGTTCTAAACATCATTTAGAAGTTGTTTAAAACTTAAAACCACCAGAAAAACTATCCAAACTCAGAATCATACTCCAAAATCCATAAACTTGCAAATTGAGCCTTAACTTGCCATCTCTCAATCCACTCGTGCACTTTCCAAATTATCACTTTAAACATCATCCATACACTTCATAGAAGTGATCCAAGCACTTAGATCACATCTGTAACAACACCAACTTCAAATTCGAAACTTACTTCAAGAAACTGTAGTTGGACTTGGGTAGGAAGTTCCAGGCCATTTCAAAGCAAGCTTAGCATTCAAACACCTTCCATAAGGTCCAGTGAAGCTATAACAATCATCAAACAACTTCTGGAAACACTCTAACTAAGAATTCGATTTCAGTTCGAAGAGGTAAGTTGCTCAAACTTTAAACTCTATGATTCGTGCATTGTAGATGAAAAATTGCTTGGAAATCTTGTTTCTGCACTCATACTGATCATTAACCCTCAATCAATTGCTTAATTCCATAGCCATACACGATTTCATGATCAATTATTAGAACTAGGGTTCTTCGTGTTCTTGTGAAAATTAATAGTTCTAAACTAAAAATAAATGAAATTAATCATCACCGTCGTGTTCCTGGGATTGAAACGAGAAACTTTGATGTTTACAACTTTCAAATTCATTGAGAAATGAAGAATCCATGACTTGAGGAAGATTGGAGGAGGAGGATGAACATTGCGCGCGTTATTTCGTTTCTAAGAAAATTCAAATAATTCGTTTATAATATATTAACATGAAAGAGAATAAATTAATGGATGTATAGCCGCCCCAGCGGTTGCCATCACGCTTTTAAACCATTCCTTGCCATAAGGCCCAGGGTTCGAATCCCCCTGGGACCTTTTTATTTTTTCAAACTTCATTTTCACTTGTTTTCAAATATTTTTCAAAACTTTTTTTAAAATATATTTAATTCAGGGTGATAAAATGACAAGCCACACACATGGCTCAGTGGTAAATCTTTTCACTTCTAAACCAAGGGTCCTGGATTCAAACCTCCTTAGGACCAAAACTTTCTTTTTATCACTAATTTTCTCAAGTTTTTTAACAAACTTCTCATTTTGAGATGATTTTTTGCACACTTGTCATTTAATATACCTATTTTATGATTATGTCAAAAAAATCCAAAAATATTTTCTTTTGATTATATTTTTATTAAGTTAAAAATGAGACTTTTTAAGTATTTTAATACTTACAAAAATGTTTTCTTTCCAACTTTCAAATTTAAAATCTTTTTCAAAACTTCTTGTGAATATCCTTCACTTTTCAAAATCATTTTCAAAACCTTTTCAAAAAAATTTCAATAAACTTACACACCTTTTTCCATGATCGACTCGATTTGAAGATAAAACCGAACCAGTTTTTTTCCTCGAATTTCTTAATTGATCATGGGCCTCCCTCACGGTGTAAGCCCCAACCCTCCTATGTACATATTCACTACCTTGTACATAATCACCCCTTCGTGTACATATTCATTTCCTTGTACACATTCAAAAACCTTGTATATATTCAAGTTACACTTGCTTTAATTGCTCATTTTATACACTTGTTTATATATTTCCTTCATAAACTCCTGTGAATACACATCACACACTTGTTTATATAACTATTCAGTTATAACATAACAACTAGCTTAACAACTAGGTTCCTTTAGCCTCCTCTTGGGCTTTGTACAAGATAACTCATTTATTGAGTTTAGCCTCCTCTCAGGCTTCATATAAGAAAACTCATTTACTGAGTTTAGCCTCCGCTTAGGCTTCATATACGACAACATTCCCCTGTTGATTTAGCCTCCTCTTGGGCTTAGTTCAAAAGAACTCCATCGTTGAGTTTAGCCTTCTCTTGGGCATCAAATAAGAAAGAGACCTGGAAATCTCTTAACAGCCTCCTATTGGGCTTCCAATACAAAGAATCATCTGCGCTGGGATAGAACCCTAAGAGTATGATTTCTCGGTGAAATCACTCTTGAAATCCTAAGAGGATGGTTTCCCGGTGAAACCACTCTTAAAGCCAAAGCCAGCCATACCCTATAGCTTCCTCTTGAGCTAAAAATACAAGGACCCTCGATGACCCTCGGAATGCCTCCTCTTGGACTTACAATGCAAGGACCCATGAGCTTCTTAAAAGCATCCCCCTAATCCAATCAATTTCTCCTCGAGATTTAGACATTTATCATCTCTATGGAAGAAGTATCTCATCTATCACATCACATACAATCAAATACTTTTCAAACACTTTTTTTCAAACAAAAACATCTTTTAATCTGTAAGTGGTAACGCTTGTACGCTCAAGCAAAACACCCAATGCTTATAATTAAAAGATTCAATCATCTTTTCAAACATCTTTCTTAACTCGTAAGTGGTAACGCTTGTACACTCAAGCAAAACACCTAATACTTACGATGAAAGATTCAACCAATCAACCCTTCAAAATGTATGTGATGAAATAGATTAGATACATTTTTCATTAAGATGACATTCGTCTTTATCTCTTAATAACATCTTGTTGCTTCCACTTGCATAAGTGGGAACTACGATTGCTCTGACTTTCTCAACATCCCTTTGAGAATACGTAGGCACAAGGTCTCATCCTTGGCGAGCATACTTCTTTCTCCCTCAAACCAAACAAAACCATAGCTCCCCTTAGATCCGAGCTACAAATGCTCTGATTCCCATTAAGGGATATGTATGCAGAAGATCCCAATGATCTTTGCGAGCACAATATAACAAAACCTAGGATCCCACAAAATCTACCTTTCTTAAAATCCAAAGGAGAAACTTTCCCAAGAATAGCATAACAAATTAAAACACACAAACATATCAAACTATTCATATATAAAGCTATAGATAACTATATATATTTAGGGTGCCACATCTATTCTCTTTATATAACAAACCCCCTTGCCCAGAATCTCCCCAATGCGTTGCGTCTAGTTCACGCTAGTCGTAATGCATATCATATCAATTAGGTATTACAGCTTTCCCCTTTTTCATCTCATTTTTCTTGTTTTGGAAATAATAAAGCTTGACGCTCGCGGCATCTTTATAAACAAATCAAAAGAGTAAATCATTTCGAGCTAGAGAATTCGAATTCAGATTCGATTCCCTCGCGCGTCACTTTTTAACGCGAACACCTGCGCATCCGTGTTTTAAATTGGCCTGCTTGCCATCATTTAGCCTTTTGAACAAAGGGTTGTGCCAGTGCTTTTATATTTTGGTTTGGGCCTGCGTGCCTCGATTTTTGTAACTTTAAGACAATATCGGCCCTCGTGGTCGGCCTGATTAATGCCTTTTCTTATGTTAATTTGTTTTTACGCATTGACTATTAATTATATTACTCGACCTTGTGATTGTCTTCGACATCGGTGTGTTGAAGGGCGGTCTCGAAGAGCTACTTTTCCCATCGTGTGCTAGGTGTTTTTCCAAGAGCTACTTTTCGCCCGTAGAGCTTGATTAAGATATCCACGTTGGACGGAGGTTCTAATCGTATCGGGTTGAGGATCTCCCTGCTTGCGTTGCTTCGGGTGTGTCGCTAGTAACTTCACGCGCCCTGTGGTTGAGAACCCTTCACCTTGTCGGGGGGTTCATCAACAACTAAGCTCCTTGGTAGGTCGTGGGACTTATATGTAGTAATGTTTTAAATTCGTGGCATTCCAAGGTCGAGGGAGTTGCACTCCATTTAAGTTCTCTAAATAATAGGCCTCGGTACCTATTTTACCGCGAACGCGATAGGGGCCTTCCCAGTTAGAGGTCAGCTTCCCTTTGAAGGAGTCTTTCTGGTTTCTTCGTAGGACTGGGCTACCGACCTCAAACTCGCATTTGATGACTTTGGCATCGTGGCGCAAAGTTATTTGTTGTTTTAGTATGGCTTCGCGAAGAGCTGCCTTTGAACGTATCTCCTCAGCAAGGTCAAGTTCTTCACGTAAAGCTTCGTCGTTCAATTCCTCATCTAAAATCGGATTGTTGTGATTCAAGAAAATAATTTTTAAATTAAATTGTTATCGATACTTAAATTTGTTTATTTCACACTGTCTGATCATAATCAATTCAAGAAAATAATTTTTAAATTAAATTGTTATCGATACTTAAATTTGTTTATTTCACACTGTCTGATCAAAATCAAACGGACTTGAACATAATGAATGCGTGAATGCATGAAAAATTTGACCGAATGAATATTTTCCCTCACTTCTTGTGGCCGTGAATTCAGGGAGTAAACATCAAAAGCTTGAGAATTAAGTAATGTGCAATTATGTACACCAAGGGTCTCTTTAAACAAGCATATTTGAACTTACTATTATAATAAATTTTGTAAGATTGTTTCAAAACTTGATCAAAACAATTTATAACATACTTTTATAAATAAAAACAATTTAAATTTAATATTTACTAGAAAAAATAGATAATTCAAAGTTCCTTTTTGAATGTCTCGTTTGAAAAAAAAATATGTTTCTTTTTACTTGCCTTTTTATTAGGGTATTATAAGTAAAAGAAAATTTCATAGTGTCTTTTTATTAGAGGTATTATAAGTAAAAGAAAAAACAG
The DNA here is from genome assembly GCA_021764765.1 of Vicia sativa. Classification (NCBI taxonomy): domain Eukaryota; kingdom Viridiplantae; phylum Streptophyta; class Magnoliopsida; order Fabales; family Fabaceae; genus Vicia; species Vicia sativa. Next base: position 143,549,432 of record CM038797.1, read on the forward strand.
AGGAAGTACTAATTAAAGATATAATGACGTAAATTGTTAATTCAATATTCATTTTGTATAAATATTATTTCTTTGTATTTTTTCACATTGATACTTAAAAATTTACAATTTTTATTTAAAAAAATAAAAAATACATATGACAAAATGTTCTTCAGGTATGTATGGCCTTCTCTCACCATACTCATGACAGTAAAGGGAAAATTCGTGATAATGATCAAGTGTAAATAGCTACGAAGATGTTTCCACCAAAATTACTCAAAACAAATCATGGAAACATAGTGTAATTCGTGATAATGATCAAGTGTGAATAGCAACAATATCAGCATTCAAAAAATAGAAATCCTAAACTAGCAACAATATCAGCATTCAAAAAATAGAAATCCTCAACTAGAAAGTCAACATTATTGAAGTCCCCTCCCTTGCCCATCTGCAAAAACAATATATAAAGTCAAATATTATCATAATATATATCTATTAAAATAAACTTATATTCAATTGAGCAATCAAATTTTTAAATATTTAACCGCTGGTGTGTAGTGACTATGGATCCATATTGATTTCACCTGCAACATTGACAATTTATAACAGATATATATTTTAATTTTTCATTTATATTATAAATGTATATTAGAAAACATATTAATATATTGAGAGAGGATCAACCAGCAAGTAATTGAGCCAAAGTGCCTTCTATAACTACAGCTTCTGCAAAATTAATAATAATCATTTCATATCAGATATACATTTTAATAGAGTTAATATTATAAATTAGTGAATAAGACTATATATATTAAAAAATTAATAATAGATAAACCATTCAAACGTCGAGCCAGTTCTGCCATGGAGTGTAGAATTTGATCCACTTCAGTAATCCTCCTAAACCTTAAGTGCTCAAATGATTTCCTCAGAAATCTTTCTTGAGCATTCATTGTGAATGATTCAAACCTGCTATCTAGCAGGTCTGAATCTCCTTCAACTATCACATTCATAAATCCCATTCTCATTGCAGACCGCAGACCCAAAACGAACGCCTTGAAAATAGCAAAGTTACGATTGCTGACAAATCCAAGACCCTTCAAAATAACCTGCATTGCAAAAGTTAGAAAGTTTCTAAAATTTAAAAAAGCTTTCATCGCACCGCACATAAATATATACCGTTGTAGAAACGGGATACGATTCCATAATTTTCTGTGTAGGAAACAACAGAACTACTGCTCCAGCATTTTCAGTGGTATCAGCTATCGCTTCAATTCGCAGGGTTCGAAATTCCTTCAATATTAAAAGAATATTGAAAATTAAATTTCATAGTAGGTGGTAGACCTATTTAAATTAACTATAAAATCGTTAACTATAAATTAACTAGTAAAACAAAACACTTACTATAAAATCATCCACTACAGAAATGGATCTAGGAGCTTCATTGGCACTCATAAAAGATGCTTCAAAAGCATTATTGACAATTTCATTATCATTTTCAGCCTGTAGAATATGTTAAAAAAAAATAAAAGTATAAAAAAAAAACAGATACGAATTAGTAAATTAATTAAAGAGTAGGGTAGATATTGTATACTGTCATCCGGAATTCAACTTCTTCAAAAAGCTTTGCTTTAGACAGATCCAATATAGCTGAGTATAGTTGGCGACTCTCATTATCCAAATTGGGTACTAATTCTGAATTCTTCAGAGAAATCTAAAATTAAAATTAAAATTAGTAAATAATATATAAATTAGTTGTACTAAATAATATTTAAATTAATATTAGTTTTTGAGAAAAACTAAACCTGCTGCATTATTTCATATGGTGCCTCCACAATCAATTTCCTAAATCTTTTGTCTTTTGCTATCTCCATAGCAACCTTCAGCGCAGAATAATAGGCTCTTGAACCGTTGACAAAACCAAGACCTGCCCTATATGAATAGATCTAAACAAAATAAACCACAAGTGTTAATAACAAAATAATTAGATGCTCCCAGCATTGTGTACACAATAAAACAGCCAATGTTCAGGCAAATGAATACATGCGACGTGTGTTCATACCATAACTATCCATACATGTTGCATATCCAGATAAAGACACAAATCATTCATACCATAACAGCTGCGACCCATCAATATGCACTCATCCAAAGGTTCAAGGCTTATGCAAACATAAAATGGACAAGGATGTACATCCAGAAGAAATAACTTAAGCAATAACCAGTCAAAGCTTCAGTAGAGATCTGAAATATTAACCATAATTAACCAATCTAAAATTACAAAAAAACATTATCTATATGAGTATACATAACTTAAGCAATAACCAGTCAAAGCTTCAGTAGAGATCTGAAATATTAACCATAATTAACCAATCTAAAATTACAAAAAAACATTATCTATATGAGTATACATACATATGCCTTGCATGCATACTAAGTAACACAGTAACCACTAAACCAACTCTAACAAACTTGTCAAGGCATAAGCTAACACATTCTCACAAACTCTCATTGATTAACACAAATCATATTTTAATTATTTACTCTCATTTATTAACACAAATCATATTTTAATTATTTACCTGGATTATCTTGTCTTCATCAGAAAGGGGTGGAAAAGCCTTTTTGATTTCCATCAGAACTCCACTTGCATCAGTAATGTACAAGTCTATCTTTTCCAGACTAAAAATCTTGAAGCATGCACCAGCACCAGCTACTCCGTGCACACCAGCACCAGCTTCTCCGTGCACACCAGCACCAGCTTCTCCGTGCACACCAGCACCAGCTTCTCCGTGCACACCAGCACCAGCTTCTCCGTGAGCACCAGCACCAGCTTCTCCGTGAGCACCAGCACCAGCTCCTCCATGAGCACCAGCACCAGCTCCTCCATGAGCACCAGCACCAGCTTCTCCGTGCAGATGATACACACCAAAAGATATGCCATGAGCCTGGTGCATGTTAACCAAGTTAGTAAAACATCTAAAATAAAACAATACAGGCAATAAAATATGGAACTATGGAACTACTTACTTTATTTTTTGTAGCTGCAAAAGATGCTAGCAATTCGTTTTCCGTGGAAGCCATAGACACCTTGGGAACTTGAACTTGGAACTTTGAACTATGAGAATCCTGAAAAGAGAGGTTCAAAGATAAGCGCTAATCAGATCTACCAAAAAATCAAACTAAAACGTTATTCAGATCTTTTTTGAAAGCGAAAATATCGTGATAGTGAAAACGTTAATCACATCTTCAGAAAATCAAACAAAAAGCGATTAGCGATTACCGAAAATAAATAAAAAACGATTACCGAAAATAAACAACAAAAAAACGATTAACGAAAAGCGATTCACGCGATTCAGATCTAGCAAAACGCGAGCAAAACCGCGATTCAGATCTAGCAAAACCGCGATTCAGATCTAGCAAAAATGCGATTCAGAAATGCGATTCAGATATTCCAAAAATCATACAAAAAAAAGTCATTACCAAGATCGAACAAGAAAGCGATTCGAGCGTTTTGCGAAAAAAAATCTGTGTAAAAAATCTAGCAAAAATGCGATTCAGAAATGCGATTCAGATATTCCGAAAATCATACAAAAAAAAAGTCATTACCAAGATCGAACAAGAAAGCGATTCGAGCGTTTTGCGAAAAAAAATCTGTGTAAAAAATGCGATGTAACATCATTAGCATCTATTTATAGAGATTAAATTCACAAAATCATATTTTATTTTTTATTTTTTATTTTATACAAAATTTGAGTAATTAAAATCAAACCTTTTTTTTTCCTTTTTTTTTTTCTAATTTTCAAAACTAAAAATTAAAATAATATAACAGAAATGCATCCAAAGTATAAATTATTTTAACATAAACAATGAATCTTAATTATTGAATTTTAAATTATTTTTTACTTTTATTTTATATATAAAATAATAATTATGAATAACTGTGATGGATTGACAGTATCAAACTTTTATATTGATAGTGTAAAAAATTTTACAGTGACAGAGCATAACCATTAATCTCAAATTAAAATAAAAAAATTTTAAAATATATTTCAGTTTTTCTATGTAGAAAAAAATAATTAATTAAAACTAGACAATCAAATAATTTTTATGATTTTCAAAGTTATTATGAATGACACAAACTACCAAATAGTTCTCATGCAAACCACAATACACTTGTGATTGCCATGACGTGTTCATCGGCAAACTCATCTTTGAAATATTGTGAATAAATGATCTGCAAAGTATTTTTCACACTTCTTCTTGTCTCGAATTTCTAAATCAAACTCTTGTAGAAATAAAATTGATCTCAAAAATCTAAGGTTTAAGTCATATTTAGCAAAAAAAAAATATTTCAAAACAACATAATTAGTATAGACCATAACTTTCGAACCTAGTAAATATATCATAAATTTGTCAAAAGCATATACAAATGCTAATAGTTCCTTTTTAATAATAACATAATTCAATTGAGCAGGATCTAAAACATGACTATATAATATATGACATGTAACCATTTATCTTTTCTTTGACCTAAAATTGCACCTACTCTAATATCACTTGCAACACACAATCTTAAATGGGAGATACCAATATGGGGCAATCACTATATGTGTAAATACCAGTTTTATTTTTAAAGTAATAAAGATTGATATACATTCCTTGTCAAAAATGTAAGGTTTGTCTATTACAACTGAGTTAGTCAATGGTTTAGCTACTCTTGAAAAATCTCTTATGAACATACGATAGAAACCTACATATCCTAGGAAACTCCTTATACCTTTCTCATTCATCGGAGGTGAAATTTTTATTGTTACCTCAATTTTTTCTGTCTCTGCCTCTATTCCTTTATGGGAAATTTTGTGGCCTTATATTATACTTTCATGTACCATGAAATGGAAATTCTCCCAATTGAGAACTTAGTTAGTCTACTAACACATTTCTAAGACAAGAGACAAGTTAGTTAAACAATTGAGGTGGTATTTTTTTTATTGCTACCTCAACTTTTTCTTTCTCCGCCTCTATTCCTTTATGGGAAATTTTGTGGCCTTACATTATACCTTCACGTACCATGAAATGGAATTTCTCTCAATTGAGAATCAAGTTGGTCTGCTGACACATTTTTAAGACAAGAGACAAGTTAGTTAAACAATTATCAAATGAAGAACCAAAAATAAATAAATCATCCATAAACAAATGAATGGCATACACCTATGAAAGTTAATGTGAGCATTACTGTTATGGGAGCATTATCTTGAGATTTAGTTGTCTTCAGGTCGAAGTGGTCAGGTTTTGACCTTAAGTTTCAATATAAATGAGAAATGTGTCATGTCAAAGGACAATGATATTTTTGGTCAAACATTTACTAGTGTGAAGACCAGAGATATACAATTGTTTTATTAGACTTAATGAAATTTCGAGTTTCCAACAAATATATAATTGCCTAGTTGAACGGGGCCAAAAACGGATAAGATCAAACAATTACTCAAAGACACGTGTAAAGCTTATCAAGAATAAAGTTGCATGGTGTTAGAGACGTGGCATATTTTGCTAGATCGATTACTGTCGATGGTTACATTAGGACTAGTATACAAGCTATGTTTGTTTATAATTTTAGGGTTCGTAATTTTGCACATTCTATAAACTCAAAGTATCAGTGTTAAGAAAAATGAGTAATCATAAAATGTATGTTTTGTGCGTTCCATTTTATGAATTAAGTTATTTATCTTTTCAAGTTGTTTATTGCATTAATTAGTTTATTACATTTAAAGTTTTTTCAAAGCTTTTTATTGTTTAGACTTTAATGCCAAATATGTTTAAACTAACAAATTTTTGCACAATATGTCATGAATTATTTCGAGTTTAAACCCTTAAGTAATTTCAATTTTTTTTTTGTTTACCAAGTTTCTCATTAAACAAGTTGCCAGTGTCTGGTGGGACTTTTTGTGCAAAAGTTTATATTTTTCTAAAATTTGCATGTTCTTCATCCACAAAACTTCTCAAAATTGTGAGTGTGCATGATATTGAAGAGTGGTAGGATAAGCAAAGAAAATGTTAAAAGATCGATTAAGAGATACGTTAGAAGAATGGTTAATCCCAAAAACAACAACAACAACAACAACAATGGAGAACGACTTTCTAATACCACTGGGGAAAGCACGACCGCTGCAAGTTCAACGAAAGCAATTATCTCCACGTCAAGCACAATGGCCATACCTTCAATTGCACAAAGTGGGGGGATATTATCCCGATCAATAACTCAAAGCCACCTTGTGACACCTAGAACAATTGTGACTAGTGATTTTAAACCCTGCATAACAAGTTGCATAAAGCCTATGAATGATCGTGAACAACCTTACAACATGTCGACAACAAAGATGGCGGACTTGCATGGAAATGCTTTGACATTTTTTGATAATATGGAGACTACATATTCTCCATTATAAGGATCAGGATCAGCCATTAATAACTTTGGTCGGACAACCCAACCCTTGGAAATGGGATTCTCTTCCCAAGCAATGTTGACTTTCGCCATGAATTATGTAAATGTGTTGAGGCAGCAAACTGATGAAAATAACCATGATATGATTAACCTGCTTACTCGACGGATGGGTATGATATTTAACCTTTTGATTCAAAATATGAATCAGAGTTATCAACAGTTAGCAACTCAGATGACTCGATATGCTGATTTCTTTGATGCCCCTAAATATCTTTTGGATTGTGTAATGCACCAACCACTTTTCAAAGCTACATGCTTTCTATTTGCTTTATAGGGGAAATTGTACTTGGACATAACATTTCAGCTAAAATGTGATAAAAAAAACTATAAAAAAATATACTATTCTTTTTAGAATCCAATATAAATACATTTAAAAAAATATGCATTTATATCATATTTTTTATGATTATAAAAAAAAAAATTCAGTAAAAGCTTATCAAACACTAAGAGGGTGTCGGGGTTTATTTTGAGGGTGCTAAGTTGATTTTTTTTTTTTTTATTAACTTTGATTACATCAGTTAGATCCATATATATTTTAATCAAAAATTTAAATATATTTTTTATATTAACTAAGTAAAAAAAAAGTTTTATTTAGATTGATTTTATAACACGCAGTATAAATAACCCTACTAGAAAATAACAAAACTAGCACGACGGTATCAGTATCTTTTGAACACTGCGAATAAATAAACAGCAGAATAGAAGGAAACGTAAAAAAATTTATGGCAATAGGTTGATAAAATTAGAATGAAATAAGAGTTCCTTTTTGTTCAAATAAGTCACTTTCTTTTAAGTGCATATACAGTATTATATTTAGGAACACTGATTCTGACATTCTGTCATCGTGGTTTTTCACTAAACTGCTTTCACCCAATCCCCATATTAACATATAGGATTTATTTTCCCTTTCAATTCCGTAGTTATATTCAAAATACCTGAATGCAACAAGTTCCTGTGTTTTCCCAATCTACTGCTGATATTTACAACCTATGCCCATAAGACCTTGATATGGAATATCTGTCTTTCCAAGCATGCACAGGTAAAAGCTTCCAAAACAATATCACTGTCTCGGAGGATTATGAGCATTTCTACTGTTTGCAATGAGCACATTCAGTTGAGATGTTGTTCGGCCTGGCTGTGGAGGTGGACCTTGTGGTCTTGAACCTTGAGCTTCTTGTGATGATGGCATAATTAATCGCTGCCTAACATCATCAGTAAGCTGCTGACCTGAGAGACTTCCACGCATTCGCGAAGTAGGACGCCAGTTCTGATCTGGTTGTGTATTGAACAATTCGTCAGTCCTAGAAACTGCCTGTACCGGTGGTCCTCTTTGCTCTCCTGTTAATCCCCAGAAACTGTCAGCTGTAAAATATGGGGCTGCTACACAAGTTGGATTCTGAGATGAAATGGTTTGGGACTGTCTGGCAGCCAGGGCAGTAGCAATAGCCAGATCTTGTTGGCTATTGTCAGTAGCTCCAGCTGTCCAAACAATCCCAGCTTGAGAAATACCTTGTCTGGCAACATGTGATGAAGCCATACCCCTGGCTTGCTGGCTATTTACTGCACCTCCAGCTGCATTAGTTTGCTGAAGGTAAGATCGTTGAGCGTTTAATGGTGGCATCGGTGTATGCGCCCGGGGATTCAGAGATTGCTGCAGGTGGGAATTTCTAAAATCATTCAGCATACCTGCTCTGTATTGTAGGTTTTGCAAATGACTTGGTGCTCGGTTAAGAGTTGTGGCTGACATACTAACTGGTGGCACTCGATTATGAGTTGGGGCTGGCATATTAACAGTTGGCATTCGGTTCTGAGTTTAATGAAAAGTAAAACTTAAGTACAAGAGTCATTAACACCGAGAAACACACTCAAAAGCAAGGTTTCTATAAAATTTCCAAATTTATAAAAGAAAACAATACATGCATCAATTACAGCAAGACAAAAAATAATTAACAAGTTCACCAAGTATAATTATTAATTAGTACTAAAGATATAACTGGAGAACAATGACTGCAAAGCAAATAAGACACTCACATCTTCAGTGGCTCCCTAAACAACTTGATCTTGTATAATTTATTTGATAAGTTAGAGAGACTGAGACACATTGCAATAGCATCACTAACTTTTTGGGTGAAAGAATATTTAAACTATTAGTCAGTTCCCTCCTTTCAAAAACCTTTTTTTTTTCTTCCCACTGATTTATTGGTTAAACGAATATTTAAATTAATTTAATCCTAAATTCAATTTTCAAACAGGATTCATGTTCGTCATTTTTATTGTATGAGCAGTTGTCATGTTTTTTTAAAAGTACAGAGATATAAAGAACAGGAAGTTGCCACTTCAGATGCAAATTGAACAGAATATGCATCCCGAAAACTGGCACCCAATTTAAGGAGTAACAATAGAACACTAATGAAGCAAACCTGTGTTGCTGCTGAGACCTGAGGCATGTTCAGCGGGGATCGAGAAAAAAGTTGCTGTCTTTCTGCATCACTCAGTATGGCATTATAAGGATCGGCGGAGGCAGGGTTGGACAAAGAAGCATGAGTAGCAGAGGGACTGCTGGTTATCAAGGAATCCAAATTGGTTACTGAATTTTGCTGTGGTCCTAATGGCTGAGATTGGACTGGAAGGGCCTGAACAGCTACTGGAGTCCTATGAATATGCCTCGGTGACGAGGATGACCTCCCATACTCGCTAACAAATGAATTCATATTATTCATCATCTGCAAAGTATTCAGTGCCAGGAACTGGTTATGATTGGCAGAAATATTGTCATGACCCTCAGATTCTTGAATTAATGCAGGAGAAACAGCATCTGCCAGAATAGGAAGGTCAGTGACACCAACTGTAGGAGTATCAGACCCAGTGTTGGCAATATAAAGTCCAACCCAAAAATCGTCTTCGATTTGAACAGCGGTCGGAGCAGAACCCTGTGAAGGCTTTCTATCTGCAGTTTCACAAGTATCCGTTATTATGTCCATATCATTATCTTTGTTGGTGAGGTCCACGACATCGGGAAATGTATCAGGGGAGCGGGCAGATTCTTGCTGTTCAGTCTGTTCCTTATCACAATTGTGGACCTTATTCTGTATCTTACCCACATCATGATCATTTTCCAAGACTGGCTGCCACGATCCATCAGCATGGACAGTCACTTCCGCAATGTTCTCGCCAACTTTTTCAAGGATCTTTATTTAGAAAGAGAGAAATAAATGGGGTTAATTTTTCTTTTCTTTGCAACCTTTCTCGTCAACTTGGTTTGCCATTTAATGGTCATACCAAATTGACTTTAGGAGAGAAGATATACAAAAGGTAATTAATTTGAAATACTAAAAAACTACATCAACTTGCCTCAATCATGTTTCTGTCTAGACGAATTTCTGTATAGCTGACATTCTGATTGCAATGGGGGCAGCGCCAGGATGGTCTCTTGGAATTTATTTTAATGAAGTTGTCAAAGTCAAAGCACTACAGAGAAGATAACAGAGATGTAAGGGGAGGAAACAGCCACCCACAAACACGGAACCACATTGTAAGATTGTCACTTTATAACAAGTATTATTCACTCTGCAAACTTTTTGGCAACATTCAGTGCTGTCAATTGTGGATCGCGGAAAATAACGGTTTGTTCATATTCCGCTCCACAACAGTGTTATAGTGCCGCTCTAGCCACTAGTTCACAGTATTTTATACTAAATAGCTTATCACAGAAAAATACAACAACAACCAAGCCATAATGTTCTACAAGAACCATGTTTCTATCTAAATCGTTAATCTCGAGGTCTTTCTTAATAACTTCTCTTATAATCTTTCTAAATCTTCCTCTTTTTCTAGTTGTTTGATTTTTCTCCATCTAATCTACTCCTTACCACAAAGTCTACATGTCTTCTCTACATGCTCAAACCACCCAAGTCTATTTTCCATCATCTTCTCTACTATAAGTGCCTACCCCAACACTCTCTCTAATATATATCACAAAATAATAGTTGTTAAAACTCCACTATGCAATAGTGCCACTATATAACACTGGTAACATTTACGGTACTCTTAAACTTTAATAATGGAAAAATGAATGAAAACCCTATAGCAGAAAAGGGCATAAGCTGCCACTACAAATTACTTTATAGCAATCAAATGAACAATAGGCTTCTAGGCCACATTTATTACTAATGGCAAGTAACAAGTGTATAATTAATTAATCAGCAACCACACTCAACATGCTCCATACTCTCTGATGTTAATACATGAATTACTCACCTGGAAATGTTTGCATGAGCGGCCTTTAACAGGAGTCTTGATACGTGTAAAGCTGTTTTGTAAAGATGAGACACAAGACTATCAACTTTTACTTCAAAACTTAAAAACAATATATATTTTTTTAAAATTATCATCCAAAAGGAAAAATTCCATCTTTAAGGATAATTAAACAGGTGATCTTGGCATAAAGTCTGCAAGAGTAAAGCCTTCCAGTAAAAGAACACAACAACCTACTAGATAAATATAAAAGAAGCCTACAGAAAAATCATACTTACTAAACAAAGAAAACTTAAAAACATTATTGTGAAGAGTTTAATGCTAAAAACCCATATTAAAAGTTACTAGTTGGCATAAAGTGTAGTTACTAATTCATAAGTTGGATAAGCTTACTGCTCACAGAAGACATACATGAGGGTTCATGAACTAATACCAATTACCAAGCAAGGATCACACGCACAAGAGAAACATAACAGATAAAAAGTCTTCTAAAATAATATATTAGAAAAGGTTTCCCTCACTATCCAACAAAAAAGTAGTAGTGGCAAAAAAGAAAGGCAGGGTCAAATAGTAATACATTAAAACAATGAAGCACGGATACTTCAAAACACTATTAGAAGGGCTCTGAAAAGGAAATTACATTCATACCAAAACACTATTAGGCCATTAACAAGTGAATTGTCAACATCTACAAAAGGATAAGACCATGAAGGACTACCTCCCTCATTTTAAGTTCAAAGACAGTTGGGGGCATATTCACCGATAGACCATACCCAGAAAGAATGGAACTCAAATGACAACTACCTACATGTTCAATCTAAACTCTAGAGATGAGAAAGTTAGCAACAGATAAAAGGAAGAAAAGTGATCAATATTGTTAAAAAAGAAGATCCAAGCATACCTTATCGGACAATTAAGTGAGAATCGTGATGCCCCCTCAATAATATCTGAATCTATATGCATAAAAGTTGGAGAATGATAAGAATGAAGAATCAGATTAGTAAAAATAGTTAAGAGCAATGAATAAAAATGGTGTACTAATAAGAAAAAGAAGTAAAAAAAAAAATTTTAGGGTAAATTGTATACTAAATATACATAGTATACCTGAATCGACAGAAGTAACAGCAGGCTGAATATAATCTGGTGGAAGAACTGGATGCTCAGGCAAGGATGCAACACTCATATAGGCAACAATTATAATATAATGACCTTCACAATGATAATGGTTACAGTACAGTAAGAGACGTACATTGAAAACCAGGACAACTGGGTGGAAAGAAAACACTATTTTAAAGGCTCACCATTGAACTGACCCACAGCTTGAAGAAGATTTGTCCCAAATTTAAGCACACTAGTCACATTAGTGGGCATCTGTGGCCCAGGATCCTGAGAAACGAAATTACATAGGATAGCAAACAGGTGTTACACCCTTAAAACAGTCTGAGTGAGATGTTTTAGAATGAATGATTGTTTAAACAAAAAAACAGACCATTCGAAAGTTAGTCCTTGTGTCAATTCCTTTTCCATTCAGGAGAAAACTACAAAAATGCAAAAATAGCCACAGTCAGCATCCATTTACAACCCCTCTAAACAATTAAAATAAGTTGAAAGAAATCATACTTCACTTCCTGAGGGCTGATGAGGCATGCAGATGTCTCAATGTTATCAGTTTGAGCCACCAATAACCACTGCAAGTTAAAATAGTTGGGGTTCAAATAACAAATATTAATAATGTATATTAACAAAAAATGTAGGTAGAGTTATTATGGGATAGAACATCTCAGTTTTAACTCTTTTTCTACGGTGCTGTCAAATGTCAATTGCTACAACAACAACAACCAAATTTTATTCCTCTGAGAGGAGTCGGCTACATGAATCAAAAAACACCATGATATTTTATCGTATAACACATTTTTATCCAACCCATTAATCTCTAAATCTTTCTGAATAGTTTATTTTATAGTTTTTTAGGTTTTCCTTGGCATCTAATGATTTGACTACCCTCCATCTGATCTACTCTCCTTAGTACATAATAATCTACATACGTGCCCAAGCTAGCTAAGTTGAGTTCCCACCATCTTTTTTATGATAGGTGCTAGCAATTCGGATTTTGAAATACATCTAAGGTGCTCCGGTAAAAGATCCCATTTATGAAGATAAAAGACATAATCATACTGTTGGTTACTCATATGTTGCTTGGGCAGGCTCGCATGTTGATAGGCGATCCAAGCTTGTGTACTTGTTGGAGAAAACTTGGTGTTTTGAAAAAATTAAAAAACATAATGTAGTTGCAAGATCTAGCGTTTAGGCAAAGTACAAGGCCATGACACTAGTAACATGTGAACTCATTTGGTTGAAACAGTTATTAAGAGCTTCCATTTGAAGAGGCAGGACCAATGACACCAATCTAGGATAATTAAGTTGCATTGCATATTTTCTCAAAATTCAATTTTTGACGAGGACCAAGCTTTTTAGACTATCATTTTTTCCAGAGAGAAGATTGAATCACGTGACATTGACGCAAGCATGGTCAATTTCAAGGATCAATTGACATGTGTTTATTAAATCTTCATCCAAGCAAGCTTGTTGCACTTGATTTATATGCTCCAACTTGGGGGGCTGTGTTCATATTTAAATATAGGAAAATTTGTATATGTAGGAATAGCATATTCCATTGTAATCAATAATGCTGATTGTTTATTGATTTGGCTAAGAACTTATATAATAGAATCTCGGTGGTGCAATTAAGATACGCAATTTCACTATATGCCTTTCTCCTTTGAATATACCATTTGAATCTCTCATTATGTCTTCAGGCACTTGTTCTCTAGCCATGAATGGTAACATTTTTGTTGCCAATCCTTTAACATAACTATTATTGTTCCTCAGGATGTAAGGAGAGCTGTCATTCTTACACTTTTTATCTTCAATTTTTATCCTGACATTCATCATATAGTATTGTTGACGGGCTAGTGGTAGGGTCTAGAACTATATAACTTCAATCTTCCTTACAATTAAGCTTCATGTCCCAAAATCCTACAACAACATGATCTCCATTCATAAACTTTCTAAAAACAAAATCTGTGTAGCTGCATTCCTCCCTTTTCATTGTGTCATGTCATTCAAGATTAAGTTTAGTGAGGACGACGGGAATTGTTGAGAAACTTTGAAAGTTGTATTACGTTATCAAAGAAAGAACTTAAGATGGTCTTGGTCAAACAGTATTGTTTCCCTGTCAAGACTCAATAATACAAGTGTACCGAGATTAGCTAATCACCCTAAAACTTATAGGCAAAGAAAGGTACTAAATGGGGGATGGAAGACTTATTTGTTTTAGTTTGCATCATAGCAGCCTATACAATGAGTTATTTGGCTTCATTGGGTAGATTTGCATGGGAACTGATGGCTTTACTCTTTTTGAATTGATCTTCATCTTCATCTATGTTGTTAATCCTAGAAAGCATTCTGTAGCACTGACCCACTAAAATGCTATTGTGGATAGCGGAATAGCCGCTATCGCAAAGACTAAAAATCAGTGTACATAATAAATATAAATATTCAAAAAAAGAAAAATATACAAAATTTTAAAAAACTAAAATGCAGAGCAAAAAACTTAAACAGAGAAGAGAATAACATAACAGAACTGAACTAAAAGTAGGAAGAAGAACAAAACTATTGTTTGTCCATAACAGAACAATACCCTTAAAGGGGTTTGAATTGACATTTATACCCTTAAAACAAAGATAGACTGCAGTTGAAAAGAAAAGAATTGGAGGAATATTTCGCCCTTAAAAGGGTCTGAATTGACATTTTTACCAACAAATCAATTCAGGGGATGCTTACAATTTTTTTATCTGATTGAACGTTGTTCTTTGTGATATGGAAGTCAACAGCAGAAGCTCCATATCCAGGCTGCAATGAAGGTCAAATGATATTCAATATGTTCTCAATAAAAAATATGATTAAATTTCAGAATTGACTATCACAAAGAACCACCTGAGCTTCGATTGACACAATTATAGGACCCAGTTTCATTCTTGGATAGAATCTGCAAGTGTCCACATGTAGATAAATTGTTACTGTTGCATATCAGAAATAGTGGGAGATCGTCTAATTTCAAACACATTTTTCTAATAGGTCTTTTGGTTTGTTCTAGTTTCTTGTACTTAAGATATTATAGTTTAATTCAAAAATAAGATAATAGACATAGGAGAAGATGTGTAAAGGAAGTTTCAAGGATCCCTACCTTTCCATTATAGTTAATACTGCAGAATGGCTAGAACTAGGTCCGTTACTAATATTTCCCAGGGTGCAGTAGATCTTTCCTATCTACAGTTTGAAAGATGGTTGTAACAAAATGACACGTAGCAAAAATAGTCATAATGAATGATGAAGACGATGATTAGTAACATAAAAGCAAACCTCGTCAGCAATAGTTATAAGTTCTTCTGACTCTTTCTTCTGAAACCATCCAATTTTACAGGCATTCTATTATAAAAAATAGTGTCAGCAATAAATTCATTACTTAAATGTTGGGATACATAACTCCAGATTCTATACAAATATATTATACTGTAGATAAATACAGCATGGCTCATACAAATCTCAAGCGGTCTCTTTATGGCATAGTGGTATAGGACAAAGATTTAATTTGTGATGACTGATGAGAATTGAAATTCATCAAGAATTAAAAAACAAACAGATTCTGAGAGAAAACTTTGTGAAATCGATAACTTAAACAAATGCTCCAAAACCATTTTTGGCACAGTGCAAGAGCATCCCTTGGTGGGTTACATTTCATGCAAAAAGTTACCAATTTATTCCCCTTAGTCAACAGTGCTAGAGGGTAGTGGCCATTTTACAACTGATCTGAAGGGAACTTAAACTCTGTCCCTCGAGGTTTCTAGGCCATGCTCTTACCACTCATGAGACAGAGTTGGTGGGCATTTTCATGAAGAGTAAAGACCGAATAATAGTTCTCCCTCCAAAAAAATTTAATAAAAAAGTACCAACCTTTAGTAAGCCACAACTAATGGAAATTCATCAATGCCGAGAAACAAACTTACCTTCACAGATATCATCAAAACCATCACAGCAGCAAGCGATAGTTCATCAGTCTTTCTTTGATACATCTGTGTGGAAAAGGAAGAGTAAAATTCTCAAACCTACTGGTATTGCAATTAATAAAATATGACAAAACTTCTTCTTAACCCTTCCCACTTTTACTAAAAATGGTATGAAAAACGTGATTGAGTTACATTATGCATTGGAAATCACCTGTTTCATCAAGGTAGGAAGTTCATTAGCTTTTGGCGGAGGTTCACCATTGGCAAGTGCATAATCAATCCCTCTGCATTTCAAAGTAAATCCACAATCAAAAATAGAAACACGTCACATTTACAGTATCATCCTCCATATTCATCATTTATATGCAAAACCATTCATTAAATTTGAGGGTAAATTTTTTAACTTGAACCCTAAACCCTAACTTAATGTTAATTTGCCTAATACATAGCTAAAATTTTCACTTAGAAATTGAAATGTAACTTCATCCAGAGTTTAACCTAAACCTAAATACAAGAACATACCTAAAGCTAAACACAATCGCATTGCTAAAAGTTAAACACAAGCAGAGTGAAAGAGTGGAAACCTAGAGAGGGAGAGGCATAGGTTAAAAAATTCGAAAGAATCGGTACGGTTGCCAGGTTGAAAGTGAAAAGCCAAACGCTCCAGAACTTTGGTTATTCTGTACAAATTGACTAGCGACGGCGATACTGGATTTGTGGTTCCGTTCGTTGCAGCCAAATCCGGTGGCATCGCTGACGGCGTGTTGGATTCCATGGTAGTTATTGGCGGTGGTGGTTGAGGGAGAAAACTGCTTCAAGTCTAGACACTATTTTGGAAATTCTAAGGACAAATACCAGAATTTGGATTTGAATCCTCTCTTTTTAGGGAGAAAATGTTTTGTTTATATAGAGATGGTTCGAATGAGTTTTTATTTTTATTTTTTAAAACTAATTTTATTTAAAAAGGTTTTTTTTTTTTTTAATAAGGTGATAATATCAAATAATATAAAAGGAAAAAGATGAGATAAAAAGAGAGACTATATCAAAACTCTCTTAGGAGTTAATGAATATGTATTCCTGATCTATTTTTTTACGAAATCACATCTAATAGTTAAAGGGATGACATCAAAAAGAATTAGAGATGTAACACTACAACCTAAATTAGCAAAAAAGTCGGCACATGCCTTCCCTAAAAATGTGGGAAATAAAAAAATTCATATGCTCAATAATGGATTTACAATGAAGTCATCTAACTCTGAGCTGCCAAGGCACCAGGATTCCTTTGAAAAAGCTTGGACCACGAGCGAAGAGTCGCTTTCAATACAAAATTTCGACCATGCTTTATCTCTAGCTATTTCAATCGCTCGGAACACCGCAAAAAAATCCGCATGTAAGGAATTAGGCATAGGTGTAGACTCAACAAAAGCTAACAAAAAATCCCCAAAAGAATTTTGGAAAGTACCACCACAACCGCTAGAATTATTAACAAGAGAGTCGTCGCAATTTCCTTTAATCCAACCATGGATAGGAGATTGCCAAAGAACTTCCCCGACCTTAGGAGCCTTAGGATAATTAATAGAGATCTTGAAGTATTTGATGAGTCTAAAGTTCGACATCGAAGTGGAAGCACAACGAGAAGAGTTATTTCCAACAATCTTAACCTTAGCAAGAATGGAGGAGATACTAGAATGTAAACTTTGTGATTTATGACCATAACGCACTTGATTTCTAGTATACCAAATGACATCAAACACAAAAACAATAGCAGCCACAATAATGATAATACTTTGTGGAGAATCACCTTTTTTGCAAAGCTCCCAAACAGTATCAACCGAAGTCACTATGAGAGATGCATTTAAAAGATTGCAAAGCCAGCTCCAAAGATTAGTGGCAAGAAGGAAATGGAAAAAAAATATAATCCAATGAATCCACATCTGCCGCACAAACACTGCATCTTGAGCAAAGATAACAGTCCCTCATTTGGATATCGTCATCTAAAGGGAGCTTTTTGTTGATAATACGCCAAACCAATAAAGCTTTTGAAGGAGCTATGTCCGTGTTTCAAATCAACCTAGACCAATCCAGCTTGTAATAAAGAGGATACTTGAATTTGTAGTCCTCCTTTAAAGAAAGAGAAACTTCGACCGAGTGCTTCCATCACAAGCAGTCCAACGCAACAGTTAAAGAAGGTTACTACGGTAAAACTGAAAGCAGAAAAGGAAAAAGAATGTACCAGGAAGAAGTAATGATCCAGGTACCGTTTTGCACTAAGGAAGAAAGACGCATATTGACATTAATATCAAGGGCATTGAGAATACGCATGTTCGACAGCTCAATTAGAGGCTCTTTGCACCATACGTCAACCAAAAGCGAATAGTGTTGCTGTTACCCAATACCCATGCAGAGTTATCAGATATACAGGTGAATTACAGACGAATGTCGACGAATTAAGCCATAAGACCTATGAGTTTTGGATCGAAGAATGAACGCCCAATCCTCATTACTACTTATACAATCCCAACAAAGCTCCAATTTGGAAGCCAAATTAAGGATCAGGAGCGAACGAAGTCCCAGACCACCGACTGATTTTGGACGACACATTTTCTTCCAAGCAACAGCGACAAGCTTTTTAGTATTTATATTTCCACTCCAAATGAAATTGCGAGTAAAAGATTCAATCTTCTTCTGAAGCGAAATTGGCCAAGCATAAATTGATATGGAGTGATAAATTATACTATGGATGATTGATCCCCCAAGGGTGACCTTACCTGCATAGGAAAGGGAAACGCCCTTCTAAGCAGTCAGTTTGGAGTACATTTTGTCTGCTATAGGCTGAAGGTGAGCACACTTGACCCTGCCCTTGAATAGCGGAACGCCAAGATAGGTGAAGGTAAGGTTGCCAATGAAAAATCTAGAAAGCGCAGAAATTCGGGAAGCACGTCTAGGAGACATTCCTCCATAAAACACAATGGATTTACTAGCATATATACATTAGCCTGAAGCGGCAGAATACCGATTGAAAAGATTCATGAGGATCGCGATGTTGGAGGAGATGTCCTTACAGAAAATTAATATGTCATCCACATAAAGAATATGAGTGGGAATGGCAAGAGAGCGGTTCACTTTCATGGGCTTTAAGGCACCAGAAACAGCGAGATCAGCAATGTGTCCGCTCAAAACATCCTCAGCAAGAAAAAATAGCAAAGGAGAGAGGGGGTCTCCCTGTCTAACACCACTCTTGCAAGAAAAATAACCATGAGAGTCTCCATTAAAAGCAATAGACATCTTTACCGATTCCTGAATAACTTATATCCAATGACAAAATAAATCGTTGAAGTCGTATTTTTGAGCGCTGATAAAAGGAAACTCCAACTAATGGTATCAAATGCTTTTGTGATATCCACTTTCAAGGCAACATTGCCACCCAAAGATTTCTTATCAAGCTGATTGATAGCCTCTGATGCTAAGCAAAGACAATCTTTTATATTCCTTCCCCAATTAAACCCTTTCCGTTCTTTAGAAACAAGAAAGGGCATAATGCGAGAAAGCCTATCCGCCATGATTTTTGATATGATCTTAAACTTGAAATTAGCTAAATCTATTGGCCTGAAATTCTCCATGGAATCAACCTCTTTGAATTTAGGAATAAGAATGATGAGGTTGGCATTGAAGTTTCCCGGAATTCGTCCCTCTTCGAAAAATTGCCACACAACATTAAAAACGTTCTGCTTAATTATGTCCCAGTAATTTTGGTAAAGGTTGCCACCAAAACCATCGGGCCCTGGCGCGCTATCTTTACTCAAGCCAAACACCTCCGAAGAAATCTCCTCCATAGAAGGAATACAGGTGAGCAACCCATTCATACTATTCATGACCATTGCCGAAATGATATCCAAAATATTAGAAGGCTGAACAATACCTGCAAAACTGAAAATATTAGTAAAATAACTCACAGCATGAACAACAATCTCAGACGGGTCCGAGATAGATATGTCACCAACGCGTAAACTAGAAATTTTGTGCTTGTTGTTGCTAATTTTGGTGACTCTATGAAAAAAGGTTGTTTTGAGGAAAAATAAAACAAAATATGTACGATATCTTTTTTTAAATAGTTTTAAGGGTAAAAAATGAAAAATATTGTTTGAAATTATTTTAAAAATAAATTTTAAAAACTTGTTTTATCGTATTTCATTTTTGTATAATGATTATTTTTAAAATGGTTTTGACGCTCTATTTAGTTTATCGTATTATTTTATTATATGTATAATGATTATATCAATTGTTAGTTAATTTAGTGGTGATTGACGCTCTATTTAGTAGAGATGATGATGGTTCGATTCCTGCAACTACGATCGAGAGTGTCTGAATCGGACTAAACTGGTTTTGATAAACCCGAAAACAAAAATTTAATTTTATAACATATATTTTAACCAATTTAAATTTGAAATTCATTATGCATTTTTAAAATATTTTTTAATAGTTTTAAACAATTTGGTAAATATTAGAATGATTATATTAGCATTTGATTAGCTCTATTTTACATTAATTATTTTTATATTCATAATAATTAACTAACACATCATATCATTAAATTTCCAAAAAAATATATATATTGTATCGTCAAATACATATAAATTTAGGAAATTTCTTAATTTATGGGGTGAAATTAAACCCTATGCATTTCTTAAAATGTCATTCTAAAATTGAAAGTATATTTTTGGTGCGTATCATATTTTTTAATATTTGGGTTAAAATCGGAAGTATATTTTCGGTTTCAAACTAGCAGAAAAATGAGCTAAATTAAGGTATATAATTTAGTACACAATATATAAATTAAGATTGGCTAATTTTTGTATATAATTTAATATTGTTTATCTAAACTCCCAACTAGCAAGAGTAAGATCTTGCAGACATGTTATAAAAATAACTAGAAAATATTTATGAACACTCATGGTGGCAACACGTTTTGCATCCAAAAGCTGTCTAGTTTCTAACCAATATTCAAACAAAATAAGGCTCCTCCACTCATGGTGCAAACATGTAAGCAAAAGTTTGTCTAGTAATTCTAACCTGTATTCAAACAAAATAAGGTCCAACAAAAAAAAGCATAAGTTATATGTCCAAAAAAAGTATGGTGAATATCTGAATTCTCAAACCTATCCTCGAAGTTTGTACGACAAACAAAGATCAACAGTAAAACATTACATTTTTGACATTATCCAAGATAGATGATAGGGTCGCCATAAAGTTGATGGTACTCCTATTACCACTTGCAGAACCAGAATTAGAATTTTCAACTTCACTGATGTAGTATCTAGCACAGAAAGCTAGCATGGAAAGCTAACAAATGTGCATAATAAGCAGGAGGAACTGCATACAAGATAACATTACACAGATCGAGTAACAAACCTATTGACACAGATCGAGTACACCTCGCATAACTGAATGAAAAAAATAGTATTAGAAGGTTTCTAAATAACAAAACATTTGGTATGTTTTACTCTTAAAATTAGGCAAAATTATGATCTATAATTGCAGTCTTCCCTCCTTTGTTCTATCAAATGTTGCCTTGCACTTCTTGTTAAGTTCGACAAGCTCTTTTTCAATTTGATTTGGATTCCCTGGGAAAATTGGTACCAAAGGATCTGGGTTGAAAGTCTAGTACAAGCTCGTAACAGATAAAAATTATCAAAAATGATAAAAATCTAGTTTAAAACCGGAAGTATACTTTTGGTTTGCACTCAACCCTTCCAACGTGATTTACATAATATAGGGTGTGAACCAGAAATACACTTTCAATTTCTAGGGGCATTTGTAGAATTTCACGTGGTGCCTAAGAAAATCATGGGGTGGAATAAGAATTCACTAAATTTAATTGTTATTATTTATATACTAAATATGTGTAATGATTTATTATTTTAGAGATATTTCATATACATTATGTAACACCCCGATTTAAATTAGAATTTTATTTTATTAAAATAAATGGATGATTTGTACATTTTTATGAATTGATGTGTTTATGATGCGTTATTGATGATTAGACAGTTTAGAAATTATAAGTGAGGAAGTATTAGGGGGTGAGTGACTAAAATTGTAGAGACTTTAGGGTGTAGAGTATAATAGATAATTATTGGTAATATTAATATTAAGTTTATTATTATTATTAGGATTAAATAATAATTGGATTAATGAAGGGTAAGGTTGGTATTATGAAATAAGGATCCTAAGGGTTAAGTAGTCATAAGAAGAAAAATAAAAATCACAATTTCTATTCGATCGTGAAAACTAGAGAAGAGGAAGAACGAGGAAAAGATAATAACATTCAAGTTAGGGCAAAAAGATTTACCGTATGAATCAAGGAAATTAACCAAGAACGTAAGGTAAGGGTGGGGTTTCACTTTGAGGGTTTATATGATGATGGGTTATGGTAGAGTTAGGTTGAATAATTGTTTGATCATCATTTGTGTGAATTTTGATGTGTGGTGAATTGTATGGGTAGTGATGAATGATGACAATTTGATGTGAAAACCTTGCATTTTGATGTTATGAATCAAATTCCAATTGATAGTCATGATTATTATTATGTGTTTGGTAGAAAATTAATGCTCTTTGATGTTGGAAAAATTTGGTTTTGGGAGTTTTAGAATGGGCAAAATTGCAACACGAATGTTGCAGAATTTCTGGAAAAATAGCAGCAGTAACTGGTTACTGTATATGGGTAATCGGTTACCGTGTGTAAAATTCTAATTTTTGGAAAAATTTGTGAAGGGTAACCGGTTACCATATATGGATAATTGGGTTCCCCGATACTGTATATGGATAATCGGTTACCGCTGAGTGAAAATGAAAAATTTGAAAATCTTTAAAAACTCATAATTTTTTACTCGGGTGTTCGTTTGATGCGCCATTCGAACCTACAGGAAGCTAAAAATATTTTCTAACTAATAAAAATAGCTTTAAAACAGTATGAAGTTATTATGTGGATTTTGTTTTATATTAATGTTCGTGGTAATTGTGAAGTTGTGAATACGACGATGAAAATGAAGAGTTCTCATGATGCGACGATGTTGTGACGTTGTATAAATAGCAAAGTGTAATAAACAATATTGATTGTTTTGTTAGGTGATGTGTATTGTGTCGTTGCATGATTTATTACGACATATTTGCATTTCATTGCATATTCATAAGCGACGATGTAGCCTTAATGGCAAGCGACGGTGAAGCCTAAATGGCAAGCGACGGTGTGGCCTAAATGGAATAATGACGTTGATATGGTACCACATGCATATAGTTAGAAAAGTTGGTCTCATTGTATTCATGACATTGTTGGTGACTAGTATGTGATTAAATTAACCGTTGGGTGTGATTATTGAATCTGTGATGTATGTTGATGTTGGTGCATGAAATATGATTATTATAATTATGAATGTCATACTTTATCTATCTGTTATCCTATTTTCTTTTATATTATTATGATATCTCACCCCTTCTGTTTGAATGTTGTCTCCACGTGAGTAACGCGCAGGTGAATAAGAATAGAGTGCTTGAAGTATGGAGTAGCGCTCCATATTGCGTAGATTGAGTCAGGTCTTACTATGATACGTAACACCGGGGATGGACGCTTATTTTATGTAGTTGATATTTTATTGAATAATTTTGAGAGTCTTGTAAACTCTCTTTTAATTGAGATTTTGATGATGATTGAATGATGTTTGATCAATTTTGAATTCTTTTCTGTTGCGTTAATGAAGTTGATCTATTGAAGACTATAATGATGATGTTGTCGGTTCATCTGAATTGCGTGTTATGTATCATTTTATTGCTTGTTGAGCAAATTGGTATGATTTTGAGATGATGAAATGTGATATACATTTGATAGTTGCTTTGAATTTTATTTCACTCTGGTTTTATTAATTTATTTTAATGGGGAAATAGGGTGTTACACATAATCTTTAACATATTAAATGTTCTTGATCGGCCAGAAGAATTCTTAATTAACCGAAAGAGTTGGTAGAATTGGCCTAGATAAAGCAATGGCATAAGATATTTAGGGTGAAGATACATCCAATGATTTCCCATTTTCATGCCTTAAAAATAGTGAGTGGTTACAACTTACAATTGATATATATATATATATATATATATATATTTTATATATATATATATATATATATATATATATATATATATATATATATATATATATATGTGTGTGTGTGTGTGTGTGCGCGCGCGCGTATGGCATTCTTAAGTACACAATTCCAAATTTCAACTTTATTCACTTGTCTCATTCACACATTGACTTGAGCATTAGAGTATTAAACTTGCAGGTTAGCCACTCCTTCACCGTCTCAAAAATTCAAGTCTAATTGTTGCTCATCACAACCACCATTTTTTGATCAATTATGGTTGTATAAAGGGACATTGGTGTCATTTATGAGAATCAAATTCTGACTTATGCATTCTCCATGATTGCACATCCTTACTTCGATTCATCTATTTAAAGCTCTTTCAGTCTATCAAATCAGAGTTCTTGAGATTGTACATCAAATTCATTGTCCTTGATTTATTTCAGTAGCAGATCAATTATGATTTTATTAATTTCCAAACATCTGATCTCCAAATCTTCCAACGATGGTTGAATATAAAGTCACTCGCTCCACAAATTTACGTGAAACAACCATTGCTGCTTCTACCACTCAAGTAGCAATAAATCAATTGCCTCCCCCTCCTCCTCCTCCTCAAGGTAATATGGACCAAACTATTGTAAACACTATGTTGCATCCATATCTATTTAAACCTCCTCACCTATGAATTATTTCCTTTTTTTAAACCATTTTTTAGCCTATAGATAGAGATCTTACCCTTTATGCGACAACAACCACAACATCAACTCAATCAACAACGGAAACACAACAACGACAACTTAACAATGATTCAACATTGGCTAAAAGCCTACAACATAATCATTATATCAACGTAATCAACATATACACAACAATATATCGCAACAACAACACGTTCAACAGTCAACCCAAAACAACTCAACATTGGTCACAAGACCTATAATTAACAGTATCCATAAACTGGACGAATCAACTTACCCAGCTGTACCTACAAGTCAGCATATTTGACACAATCCCAACAAAATAAATCAACCGGATTTACCTACTAATTTATATTAGTTACCATGTCAATTTTCATTAAATTTCAGACAACTAATTATACCGCCTAATTTGACTAATTCGACCAAACGAGTCTGTTTCCAATTTCCTGCATCCCGCTACCAATAATATTTTCCTGGTACTTAATTGTTTCAACTATTACTACTATTCCATACTGCTAATCATCAATATACTACTATACTTCTATACTGCTAAAATTAAGTAGACCAAAGAGTACTATATTCACTAATTTCTGCTATATTATTATCATGCTATTTAATTACATCTGCAATATATTAAATTGATTCCAATCATTCATGTTACCAATGATTTTCTACTAGGTACTAAAAATATCTTCCGGTCATTTAATTAACATTGCTGCTAATTTTATTCCTGTTGCTACAATGTTTGACTCATATACCTGATATTTTACAATTACCCATTATACAATTACTTTTTTCTAATTTATTTCTAAACATGGTTATAGGTATATAGGAACTAATGTCACTAAAATATTGTTTCTAACCAAAAACTAATGCAAGAAAAAAATACAAAAGAATACTTTAAATGGCCCCCACTTCACACATAAGGACGGTGGTCCCCTTCCATCACAACAAGAAGGGCGTTTGCCCCCTATACCCTCCCCACTAGAGGCGCCTGCCTCCCTTGCCATGTGGGTCCCATCACAAATCCAATTGGCCACCACGTGTGGCCTCCTCCCTGTGTACCTGTAAATTTTGGGTTACGTCATTTTCCAGTCTACTTTCCTTCATCGATGAATTTTTTCCAGTTCTTTCACACAACATCAACAAATTACACAGTTTTAATTAAATCAACACAGTGTTCTATTTCCATGATCAATTCATCCAACAGCCAACAACGTGTACCACGATTCATTCAATATCAAACAATTCCACAAAACAAATTAACACAAACGCAACAAAATAATTCATGGTTATTTCATACAACCCAATTCCCACCTATCAATCATCATGTATCCCATTACTAACTCCACCCTTACCTTAGTTTGGAGACTGCTCTAATATCCGATCGAGTGTAAGCCTTTGCCCCTTCGCCTTCCCAAGCAATTCATCGATCCCAAGCAATTCATCGATCAATTCCTTTTTCGCCAAAACCTTCATTCCTGCCTTTTTCTCCAAAACCCTTGTTTTCTTGTTCTTCCAATTGATACGTAACAATGCTTAGGTTTTTTGTTTCCTTATACTTGCATATATCACTACTAAACTTATTTTCCAATTAGCCCAAATAATAATAATATAATTACTATAATTCCTTAATGGGCTTATTTCTTACATCTCTCAATTGCTTCATACAACCACACAACAATCCAACCAAATAAATTAAATAAGATAATCCAATAAATAAATAATATTTTTCTTAATATTATTCCTCCTATTAAACCGACTAAAATCTGACGTTAACTTAATAATCCAAATACATGTCTTAAAATAATACCGACAAATCCAATTTCGACTAAATCCAATAATTAAATCCTTAAATAATTTAATTAACTAATTAATTAAATTTGGGGCGTTACAATTCTCCCCCACTTAGGATATTTTCGTCCTCGAAAATTCACCCGGCACAACCATCTTTAACACAACATTCGCATCTAATCTTTAAATTCAACAACAACCCAACCACGATTTAAATCCAATACTTATACCTCAATTTTTCAATACTCTTGCAACATAATTCTTACTGTCTTTCCAACCATTTTGGCAATATCGAGAACAACATCTTACAACATAGCAACAACCTTCAGTCGCTCATACTTGACTATACAACATCGTATCATTATCGCAACAACATAATCAACACCAGAACACATATATAAGTCTTATTCCCATATTCCAAGGTCATTCATATGCGGAACACCAACAACTCTCTTATTTATTATCAACTCGAAAGCAACTATCTTCACGACATAACATCCATTACTTAATGCACTATTAAGATAGCAAGTCAAGTCTACATCATCCAATACGATCTCGTCAACTATCAACAATGGATTGAGGGTGATCGAGTCCTCAATTTGTCAATAGATATCCGAAAATCATACTGGAGTATAAACCATCGTTACCAACTACAATAGTTTCCTTCAAAACATGTACTTACCAAAAGTACCACACCTCAACGATTCTCAAAATCATTTGAACATGCCAGCACTGTCTCTTCGCAACTTTATGCTATTACACATCTGATGATAACATCAAAATAAAATTTCCTTATGCCGTCATCAATACTTATTATTCTTGAAATCATGTTTACCTCTTCATATTCCCAACTATAATTCGCGGTTCAAAAGATTCCAACAAATCCAACAACTTCTACAACTCTTTCAGTCGCTTACCAAAAATTCCATAACAAGGTCTACAACAATTCCGTTGCTTAATCACTGTTAAAACATCGACACCTAACGCCAGATTTCTTAAACAACAACCTTGCAGTCTGTCACAATGCGGAACATAACAACTTTCTAAATCCCATCAATCATTACATTATTCCTCATCCTTCGAGAAGTCAACGCCGATAATTCCTACTCATCCTCTTTCCAAGATGTTCCAACTTAATTAACAACCAAAATCTTAAATCCATGTTACCTTCGGATTCGAAAAACAATGAAGCTCTAACAACTCTTACACTGTCTCCTTAAGCAGTACATTGCACCAACGACTTATAACCAAATTATATTCGAGAAGCACCGCTTCTCCCCCACTTGGCTTCAAAACAACTAATGCAATAACAATCAGAAAACAACAAGTACCGATAGTGTTGTACACA
Organism: Vicia sativa; assembly: GCA_021764765.1. Classification (NCBI taxonomy): domain Eukaryota; kingdom Viridiplantae; phylum Streptophyta; class Magnoliopsida; order Fabales; family Fabaceae; genus Vicia; species Vicia sativa. The sequence continues at coordinate 143,577,202 of CM038797.1, forward strand.
CTTGTCGCGTACAAAGGAATAAACAACACTAGACAACACTGGTCGGACATACCGACCTGCTCTGATACCACTAATATAATACAACACAAACAGATCAGATACATAACACTTTCGTTATCAGGGGTTCACATATCACTTGCAACAACTTTTAAAACAACACATTCTTTTGATTACTACGCAGCGGAATTCATAGTCATACAACTTAAAACAACTGATCAACTTTATTCACTTAAACAAATTGAAACATCATGTTCAACTTCCAAAATACTTACACAACTTCTATTTCGAAACATCACTCAAGATTCAACAATTATACTAATAACAACAAGAGTCAACAATATAAATGACATAGACAAAACATCCCCCGAGTGTTACGTATCAGAGCAATGACACCGACTTGAACTAATAACAACTACTTCTTCCATCCTTGAGCACCTGCACGTTACCAATATAAAGGCAACGACGAAACAAATGAAAGGGATGAGATATCTACCAATATAATCGAATTCATGATAAATAATATATTAGAATTTAGATCATATAATTTACCACTTCACAACTTCCAAACAACTATTATAACAACAAATAACCACAACAATTATAATAACAGTTAGCAACAACGACAATTATAATAATAGTTATAATAACTATTTTTCACATCTTTCCAACAGTACCTGTCACAACAAACCGTTAGCATGAATTCACACAAATTTATCAATAACGTATTACAACCAAACCATCGTTACATCAACATCATCAACACTTACCACAATTATCATCGACAACATGTTACAACCAACATTATCAACTTAATACAACACTTATCACAACAAAGTCATCAACAACAATTAAACAACACATTAACTTAACACGTAATCAACGACTTCAAATGCGACTCAACTATGCAAATGCATGTGGTACCATCGGAGTAAAACTCCCAACGTAATCATTTGCCAGTTTACCGAGGCACAAGGCATAAGTCTTCAACGTAATCATTTTGCCAATACAGGCCGATGTAATCAATTTGCCAATCCAGACCAACGTAATCATGCTATGCTATGCATGTGACAACAACCACAACATCAACTCAATCAACAACGGAAACACAACGACAACACAATGACAACACAACGACCACACAACAACGACAACTTAACAACAATTCAACATTGACTAAAAGCCTACAACATAATCATTATATCAACGTAATCAACATATACACAATGATATCTCGCAACAACAACACGTTCAACTGTCAACCCAAAACAACTCAACATTGGTCACAAGACCTATAATTAACAGTGTCCATAAGCCGGACGAATCAACTTACCCATCTGTACCTACAAGTCAGCATATTCGACACAATTCCAACAAAATAAATCAACCGAATTTACCTACTAATTTATATTAGTTACTATGTCAATTTTCATTAAATTCCGGACAACTAACTATATCGCCTAATTCGACCAAACGAGTCTGTTTCCAATTTTCCCCATTCTGCTACCAATAATATTTTCCTGGTACTTAATTGTTTAAGCTATTACTACTATTCCATACTGCTAATCATCAATAGAATGCTATACTTCTATACTGCTAAAATTAAGTAGACCAAGTACTACTATATTCACTAATTTCTGCTATATTATTATAATGCTATTTAATTACATCTGCTATATATTAAATCGATTCCAGTCATTCATGTTACCAATGATTTTCTACTAGGTACTAATAATATCTTTCAGTCATTTAATTAACACTGTTGTTAATTTTATTCCTGCTGCTAAAATGTCTGACTCCTATACCTGATATTTTACAATTATCCATTGTACGATTACTTTGTGCTAATTTAATTCTAAACATGGTTATAGTTATATAGGAACTAATGTCACTAAAATATATGTTGCTAACAAAAAACTAATGCCAAAGAATACTTTAACTGACCCCCACTTCACACATGAGGACGGTCGTCCCCTTCCCTCACAGCTAGAAGGGCGTCCCCCCTATACCCTCCTCACTAGAGGCGCCCGCCTCCCTGCCATGTGGGTCCCACCACAAAATCCAATTGGCCACCACGTGTGGCCTCCTCCCTATGTACCTGCATATTTTGGGTTACGTACATTTTCCAGTCTGCTTTCCTTCATCGATCAATTTTTCTAGTTTTTTCGCACATCAACAACAAATTACACAATTTTAATTAAATCAACAAAATGTCCTATTTCCATAATCAATTCATCCAACAGCCAACAACGTGTACCACGATTCGTTCAATATCAAACAATTCTACATAACAAATTAACACAAACACAACAAAATAATTCATGGTTATTTCATACAACCCAATTCCTACATATCAATTCATCATGTATCCCATTATATATTCAAAACCCCACCCTTACCTTAGTTTAGAGACTGTTCTAATATTCGATCAAGTGTAAGCCTTTGCCCCTTCGCCTTCCCAAGCAATTCATCGATCGATTCCTTTTTCGCCAAAACCTTCATTCCTGCCTCTTTCTCCCAAACCCTTGTTTTCTTGTTCTTCCAATTGATACAACAATGCTTAGGTTTTTTGTTTCCTGATACTTGCATATATCACTACTAACCTTATTTTCCAATTAACCTAAATAATAATATAATTACTATCGTTCCTTAATGGGCCTATTTCTTACACCTTTCAATTGCTCTATACAACCACACAACAATCCAACCCAATAAATTAAATAAGATAATCCAATAAATAAATTATATTTTTCTTAATATTATTCCTCCGGTTAAACCGACTAAAATCCGACGTTAACTTAATAATCCAAATACATGTCTTAAAATAATACCGACAAATTCAATTTCGACTAAATCCAATAATTAAATCCTTAAATAATTCAATTAACTAACTAATTAAATTCGGCGGGACGTAGTTATCTGTGAAGAAAAAGACACTTGTTAATTTCTTGAGTGACCCACAAGACTGAAGATCGACATTAATGCCAACTGATATTCTAGTGTACGAGGGTTCAAGAGAGAAACATGCATGTGTGAACTTGACTGAGGGTTTTCCTACCTGTGGGGTTGGGGATATGATGTTTTAATGTAGGACATACATCTCTCAAAGTTTTCTAAAGTAAAATTGCCAAACATAAGAAAGAGTGTTCAAATAATCAACATACTTTTATATCATTTGTATTTGACATTTTTCACGTCATTATCACTTCAAACACAATATGTCACCTAACCACCATGTGATATCAGTGATGGATCAGGAGGGGAGTAGTATCCACATTGAGTCAATAACAACCACACAAATAAAAGACATTATATATTTATGACTTAAATGCACTTTTAGTCCCTCTATATTGATTCTCTTAACATTTTAGTCCCCTTATAAAAAAAATCAACTATTAAGCCCCACAATATCATATTTCATATTTTTTTCGAGGTCCTCATAACCAAATAGTCTAATTTGCATAGGCGGCGTTGAAATTATGAGGTGACATTTTTTAATTATTGCCACATCATTAAAAATAAGCCCAAAATATATATTTTTGAATTAAAATTTATAATATATAATTTTTAAATAAATATTTATAAACAAAAATAACAAAAATAATTAAAAACGTTTAATTATTATAAAGAAAACTTTAAAAATTAAAATAATAAATTTTTAAATATTTTTAGTGACAGAGTATAAATTAAAAAATGTCACTTCATAATTTCAATGCCACTTATGTAAATTAAATTATTTTGCTATAGAGGACCACCAAAAACATATGAAATTTGATATTGAGACCCAATAGCTAATTTTATTTATATAGGGACTAAAATATTAAGAAAATAATATAAAAGGATCCAAAGTACATTTAATCTATATTTATTTCAAACCTTAAAACATTAAATGTATTAACACTCTTCTTTATAAATGCCAAGTCTCAACTTTTTCAAATAATGTGAGGTTTTCAACTCACATTTGCATCAAAATATTAATTTGGTTGTTAGTTTTTCTTCCCCCTTTAAAAAAAGAGAGACTTTTATTGTATTAATAGCAAACAATTCACAATTCACATGCTATTATTAGTTTTCAATTGTACGTGAAATATGTTGGTTATACATTCTTCAGTATGGTTTAACCCATGAATGGTGCTCCGAAGCACGAACACCGAAGGTCACTCGACACCGTTCCAGAGAAGATAATTGCCAGTACCGGTGCATTGTCGCCGGGAACTGACTCCAATTCTGCTTCTAACGAGAATTTAGAGGCCACTCCTGATCTCCAAGAAAATCACGCTCTCGAGTCAGTATCTGCCATTAACATCGACGATGGCGTCAAAACCAGCGGGAACGAAAGCTCAGTACCGTCCACAAAGCCGGCGCCGATCAGGAGGAGCACTTCCAAAACGTTGCGGCAGTTCTCGCATAAGATCAAAACCGAGGCGGTTGCCAAGGTAAATCAGTTTTCACAAGAGCTCAATCGGTTAACATTCAACCATGGCGGATCTGAAGAGGCGTTGCTGGCTCGAGATCTCAGGAAGCAACGCGCTCAGCTTGATCGGAATTGCTCCAGTGCTAAGAAAGCACTCGGTGGATTGAAATTTATTAGCGGTAAATCCGACGACGGTGATGCCTGGAACGATGTGCAGATCAATTTTGATAAATTTGCAGATGACGGTTTTCTCAACCGCACTGATTTTGCGCAATGCATTGGTTCGTTTCATTATTTTTTTCTTCAATTTTCATTTCAGTTTTTTTCTCTCTTCATTGTGCATGTGCATTTTTATTTTGTTTTGAAGGCATGGGGGACTCTAAGGAGTTTGGTTTGGAAATATTTGATGCTTTGAATCGTAGACGAAAAATGAAGGTTGACAAGATCAATAGAGATGAACTTCGTGAATTTTGGTTGCAAATTACCGATCAAAGTTTTGATTCAAGGCTTCTTATCTTCTTCAATATGTAATCTAATCATTCATCTAATTCAAAATAAAATGTAATAAATTTATTTTTTTAAACTAAAAATAACACAAAATTATTAATTGTTGCAAGTAAAATCTACTCAATTTATAATATTTAATTTGACCAAAATGTTAGTTTAATGAAAATGACACTTACAAAAAATTAAGATGATACATGATCAAGTGTCAACCAATCACAACTACAAAAATAGTATATGATTTACCGTCAACCAATCACAATTATTAATATGTAGCTCTCAGTAAACATCTTTTAGCCATGATCACCTTATTTTCCACTGCTCTTAATTGTAAGGTTTATCCGTTTTTACAGGGTGGACAAAAACGAAGACGGTATACTCAACAAAGATGAAGTGAAAGAAGTATAAAAAAGTTTATTTCTTTTAATAAATTTATTTGGGTGCTGATGTTTAGTTAGTTGGGAACTGGGATGTTAAACTTCCCATACGTCGACTTTATGTGGTTTTAGCTTAAAGACACATACATTTTTCATGAGTGATTTTGAGTCTTGTTCTCTATTTTCATTAAAAAAATTGTTCCTATTTTGTAAAAAAAAGAGAAAGTAAAAATGTAAGTCAAAGTTAAAACTTTCACTAAACAATAGTTACATCTCATTTAATTTTCAGATCATCACACTAAGTGCTTCAGCAAATAAGTTGTCCAGAATAAAGGAGCAGGCTGAAGAATATGCAGCTCTAATCATGGAAGAGTTAGACCCTGAAAGACTTGGTTACATTGAGGTGAGAAATCTACGTTTGGACCGGAAGTATTTTGTATTGATTCATTTTTGTTTGGCTTGATACTTTTTCTTTGATATTTTACTTAATATATATAGTAGTTAGAACATCTACAACCAAAAATTTATAGATTAAACGGAATAAATTAATTATCTATTTGTCTAATATATTCTTAGAAAGTTGATAAATATAAGTGCACCGATATATTTTTTTCTGGCTGACATCCCCTCTCAAAATCATGATGATGATCGATGATAAATGAGTATCAATTTGCTAACACATGTCTGAAGACATGGGCACAAAAAAGATTTGGTGAGAATATATGCAACTTGAAACTGAGTATGACGTGAGAAAGTGATATAATTTGAATGAAACCCAACTTCGACATGTTTGGTGCGTTCATGAAAACTGGACTTACAACGATTTAGAGACACTTGTATTAGGATAAAGTGATATTGGCCCTGTTTAAGGAAATGTAAGTTAAAGCAAATAATTTAAAGACTCTTGCCTATTTCTTACTTTTCAATGAGACCAATGAGTAACCAATGCTCCATCTAGTGACAAAACTTCAAATAGAGACACTTGTATTAGGATAAAGTGATATTGGCCCTGTTTAAGGAAATCTAAGTTAAAGCAAATAATTTAAAGACTCTTGCCTATTTCTTACTTTTCCTGCCCGATCAGCATAATTGTAAACACTTAGTTTAAGAGCCATATTGATGAGAAGGAGTAGACCGTAGTTAGGTTAGTGTTGGAATTTCTAACTTCATTGTGGTCCGCAATCGCTTAAATTGAGGCATTTGGCTTGGCAACCCCTCACACTCAGGGCCTCAATGAAGTCAAAGTATGAACTATATAAGGTGAGAGTTGCCCCAACTTTATAAACACTACAACGCCATATCTCTAGGCAACGTGGAACTAAATCAACCCCTTCAAACCCAACACAATGAAGGTGTTGGAGGCTGCAATGAAAAGCAAACCAAATGCGTCCTCACGCTCAGCCCTCAATGAAGACGAAGTGTGGACGACGCGGGAAGTCCAACAAGTGATCTAGGATAGGCTCTGACACCATCTCAGAATTTGGCTTGAGTCTAACTCATCACTACAAAATCGACTTATATTAGGATTGGTCCAACTTATAAACACAACACATGATATATCTCTAAGTAATGCGAGACTAAATTCGCTGCCTTTAAACCCAACACAATGAAAGTGTTGGAGGCTGCAATGAAGGCAAGTCAAATGCCGAAATTTATGCGACTAGGGGCATACTGACAGCAATAAATGCGGAAATTCCAACCATCACCATGAAAGGTGCCATTTCCTCCGGCCATGCTTTCTCACAAGATTTTGTTCACCTTTTGAAAGATCAAGACTCCCCTTGAAACATATACGCTCTAAGATACCGGTGCGTTAGATTGAAAACCAACTTATATTGGGAGAAGAGTTTATTGATTTAGTAGTAGAAGAATAAATACATGATAACAAGCACAGACTATACATTTATAGAGATTTAGCAACACTGTAACTGGTTTACTTCGTGATGCAAGTAAACCAGTAGCCAAAGTAAGTTAATCTTAACTAATCTCCAAACTTATCAACTAACTTGTAACAAACATAACTACTAACATGAAACTACTTGTAAAGTTTGAATTAAAAACTTAGATGGCATATTGAAATATCTTTCGCATGCATGATTTAACACCTGACAGTCTTAATGCACTTTTATGCTCATTGTGTTATTGCAGCTATGGCAATTGGAGACACTTTTGTTACAAAAGGATGCATACATCGGCTACAGCCGAGCTCTAAGCTACTCTAGTCAAGCTTTGAACCAGAACCCACAGGGACTATGGAGGATAAGTCTGATTGGTAGGAAGAGCTACAGGTTGCTCTACTATTTACAAGAAAATTGGAAGAGACTTTGGGTTTTAACACTGTGGATTTCCATAATGATTGGGCTGTTTATGTGGAAGTTCATCCAATACAAGCAAAAAGATGCTTATAATATCACGGGTTACTGTCTACTCACAGCGAAAGGCATGGCTGAGACCTTGAAATTCAACATGGCTCTTATACTCTTGCCTGTGTGCAGAAACACCATAACATGGCTGAGGTCTACAAAACTGGCTTACATTGTACCTTTTGATGATAACATCAACTTTCACAAGGTAACCATTTAATACATCAATATTTTTTAAATCTTTATTTGAGATAGACTATATATATTCTTAACATTTTTAATGACACTTGGTAGATAAACTCATCACAATATTAATACTGCTTGTATTGATAATGTATAATATTTTCATCATATTACCTTTATACTTTTTTTCCAAAAGCAAATAGTCCTAAGAAAAGTTTCACAATTATCTGGAAGAAAGCAACAGAATTTATTATGAGTGGCAGAACATAATATAATGTGTAGTTATGGATGTTTGCAGACAATTGCTGCAGCCATAGTCATTGGAGTTACAGTTCATGTTGGGACTCACCTTACATGTGATTTTCCAAGACTTGTAAATTCCTCTGAAGAGGAGTATAAGAAGTATTTAAATGGTGCATTTGGTGATCATAAACCCACTTATGGAGATCTTGTTTTAGGGATTGAGGGTTTGACCGGAATTTTGATGGTGATTTATATGGCCATAGCATTTATTCTTGCAACAAGATGGTTCAGGAGAAATCTCATTAAGCTTCCCAAACCATTTAATAGGCTGACAGGTTTCAATGCCTTTTGGTATTCACACCATCTATTTGTCATTGTCTATATGCTGCTCATCATTCATGGAATAAACCTTTGCCTCGAGCGTGAATGGACCCACCAAACGGTATGTAATCTACAGTATCAGTTATCAACTACTTAGGAGCTTGTCCGTGATTTATTACTTGACACATTGATCTCTTTATTCAGACATGGATGTATCTCGTAGTTCCAATCTTACTTTATGCAGGAGAAAGAACACTCCGATTCTTCCGTTCTGATTTATACACCGTCAATCTTATAAAGGTGAGCACACAATTCTAACCAGTTACTGCTAAACTCTAATTTTATTTTCAACCTTGATAACTTTTCACATTAGTTCCAACACTAGACATAGATAAAGGTTTTGACGTGGTTTTTATTGGTCACTAGTATCCGACTCGAGTTAAGTTTCGTCAAGGTTTTGCTTACAGATCTTTCATTCGTACCATGGAAAACATTTAGGTTGCAATCTATCCTGGAAATGTTCTCACGTTTCAAATGTCAAAGCCGAATCAATTTCGTTACAAGAGTGGACAATATATGTTTGTCCAATGTCCCATCGTTTCTGTATTTGAGTGGTAAATTGCAGTTACATACTTTTGAAATCATTATGTATTACAATTCTTGATAGATGTCATGAATGGAAGAAATGTTATGAAATTATTATCACATGAAGAAGTACAAGGACAACTAAATAATCTAATTATATCTCTAATTATGCAGTCTATAATGAGTTTACCGGTATTTGATAGTACAATGTATCTGCATGACAGGCATCCGTTTTCTATTACCTCAGCACCCAGCGATGACTACCTGAGTGTTCACATCCGGACACTGGGTGACTGGACACAGGAACTTAAGAGAGTATTCTCTGAGGCATGTGAGGCTCCCTTAGATGGGAAGAGTGGTCTCCTCAGGGCAGATGAAACCACCATGAAAAGGTACATGCTGTATTTATGAATCTTTGTAACTTTGTCCTAATGGGAAATAATTTATCTTCAGAATCCTTCGATCTTTTGGTCTTGATACAGTTTACCTAAGCTAAGGATAGATGGACCTTATGGTACGCCAGCACAGGACTATACAAAATATGATGTTTTGCTACTTGTTGGTCTTGGAATAGGAGCAACACCTTTTATCAGCATTCTAAAAGATATTCTCAACAAACAGAAGAAAACAGTGGCGACGACTAGCAGCACTTATTTCTACTGGGTAACAAGAGAACAAAGTTCTTTCGATTGGTTTAAAGGGGTCATGAACCAAGTTAATGAAATGGATCAGAAGGTACTGAAATTTAAATGCTCTTTTATCTTGTTTATGAAGCAACTACACAAACAACAAACACGAGACAAATGTCAAACTTTGTTTAGAAGAGTATGTGTTTCGAGTTGTTAAGACTCCCTCTTGAAGAATTTCTTATATACCTTAATTATGATCTTCAGGGTGTTATTGAGATGCACAACTACCTAACCAGCGTATACGAGGAAGGTGATGCAAGATCCGCCCTCATCACCATGGTGCAAGCCCTCAACCATGCGAAAAATGGAGTTGATATTGTTTCTGGGACTCGGGTGAAGACTCTGTCTTTCTCGAATTACCAACAATTTAAAGCTAGAATTTGTTTTCTACTTTTACATAAATTTTTAACCTCCATTTGAATATACTATTAGGTGCGAACTCATTTTGCAAGGCCTAATTGGAAAAAAGTTTTCTCAAAAATATGTTCTAAGCATGGTAATAAACGAATAGGTAATTCATTCTATCATTGTTTAGAGACTTTATTATTTGTTATTATATCTTCTTCTCACATATCTTGACTGTGTCAGGAGTGTTTTATTGTGGAGCACCAATTTTGGCTAAAGAATTGAGCAAGCTTTGCTCAGAGTTCAACGAAAAAGGTTCAACAAAATCAAAATTTGAGTTCCACAAGGAGAATTTCTAAGGAATATGCACATTATGAGATCAGCAGCATGCTATGATTCCAAATGTTTATGTTAACAAGCCGGCGCAGTGGGTCACTATTGGTTTCCTTGTGTCGTATATATAAAAAGCTTTTCCATGTGGCATTTTGGTTTTGCATTTTGTTTTCTAAAGTTCTATTTTGCATTAAAGAAAAAATGGATGTCATGTAAAAAAAAATGGAAATGGAAAATGTTTATCTGCTACCTGCCAAACAAAACAAGGTACTGTATCAATATTACTAAGAAATAGAAAATAAACGAGGGTATAATAGAAAATAAATGAATTATATATATAATTTTATAAAATTAAACAAATATGCAAAATATTTCGTATTAATGTAAAAAGGTTGCATCTCTTAGTTTTTAAGAAAATTAATTTTACTATAAAATATAGCGACACAATTTACTACATTTTGATTTGTTTTTTTACGGAAAACAAAATTAATAGTTTTAAATTTACTTTATTGACTATCACCGTGTTAAATATTAATTATGGATTTACCAATTTATGAATTAGTATTTATAGAGAAAGTAATTATTATTATTATTATAATAGAGTTTATTATGTCCATTAATATCCATTTTTTCCTTTCCTTATTTTTTTATATAAAATTTATTGAACAAATTAAAAGAAAAAGGATGATGCACTGTTATACACTTTCAACTAATATCATGTAACGTTATATCATACTATATACTATATATTTTGAAATATTTTTATAATTTGACACTTTAAAATATTTTAATTAAATATTTTTTACACTGACTATGACTATGTAGTACCATTAAACTATATATATATATATATATATATATATATATATATATATATATATATATATATATATATATATATATATATATATATATATATATATATATATGTGTGTGTGTGAAAAATGAATTTGTCCCTTTTATATGAGACCAAGAGGAATAAATACATATTCTATGACTTAAAAGTTGAAAGGATAACTTTAACCGTAACCCCCTATAAAAATTAATTAAGAAAACAAATGAGAAAAAATAAACCTGGTTATTGATTAATATAACTATTCCACTCATGAATGAATCAGCTGCCACACTAAACAGTTATTATAAATAAACCCTACAATTCATAACATACATTTCAATTTTTCAAACCCTTTGATTTTCATCTAATTCAGTTCAGTTACCGGAAAAAAAAACACCAAACAATCGAGTTACCAAAATACCCCTGCATCATGCACAAGTCAATCCGCGAGGAACGAAGCAACAAATTTTTCGTGTTCTTCTTCACATTCTTCGTTATCTGTTGTGCAGTTTTACTAATCGCTGCACTGATATTCCGCTTGAGGAATCCAGAGGTAAAGTTAACTTCATCTACATTGAATCAAATTGCCTATAACGTTACTTCACCGTCGCGTTCAATGAATGCGACAATTATCACATATTTCAGTATCTGGAACCCTAATTTCGGTGGAATATTCAGTTACGAGAATAGCGATGTGATATTGGTGTATGGAGATGTTAAAGTTGGTTATATGAAAATTCCTGATGCGAGAGTGAAAGAAAGAAGAACCAAACATACGAATGTTACGGTGAATGTGATGTTTCCTAAGTTACTTGTTGATATGAATGGGAATTTTACTAGGGATGTTTCTTCAGGGACGTTGAATCTTATAGGTTATGTGAGATTTAGTGGAATTGTTCAAATTCAGTGGTTGAAGATTGTTCAGAGCAGAAAAACAATTGAAATGGTTTGCAATTTGAATATCGATTTGATATCAAGGGTAATTCGAGGAATTCAGTGTCAATAAGAATAAGATTTTTTACTTGATATTTGCATTGTTTTTTTTTTTTTTGTTTTCAAATTTTCTTTTGATTTTTATCTTAGATTAAAATTAAAATATATGGATGATATTATTTACTTCTCATAGTGTATATTATTAAAATAAAATGTAGCATTAAAATTGTTTTATATCAATTTTATTTTCTTCTTTTGGTACAGAAAAGGGATTAGTTTGAGGTGTTGCAAGGATGAAATCATATTCAATTAAGAAAATATTTATGCTGAGTATTTTAAAGGTGTGTTTGTTTTAAATTAAAACAGAATTTAATTGGAATACATTGAAAATTAAAAGACATTTTATATTATTAGTAAATGATAAACGTTGGATTTTAAATTATATTTGATTTTTTTTTAATTATTAATAAAGTAATATTTATAAATGATTGTGATACACTTTTAAAACTTTTTAGACTGTTCGCCAGTTAATTTCATTAAAAAATATCCTTTTTAGAAATTATTTTCAGGAATATTATTTCTTAAATTAAAAAAATATCCTTTTTTGAAAATCTATTGTCAGGAATATTATTTCTATGTAATATTCATATTTTTGGCTAAAAATTATACTCCTTCCATTCTCTTTTAATAATTAAATTTTATTTTTTAAGATTTATTAAATAATTATACTCTTTCCATAATTTCTTTTAGGTGTGGAATTATATCAAACTAACATGGATCTACGACCTATCCTACATAGGTTTAGACAAAGTTATATATTTTTTGAAGAATTGCTAAAGGCGCCTTATAGATTCCTACCACACACCCTATGAAAAAATTTAAAATACTTCTAGATTGTGGAGATACATCTCCGAGCACATCCAAAACACAACGTTTCAGATTCTGTGACGAGAGTCAGGTTAGACTGCATTAAGAAAATTACAGAGATGCATCTCCGTAAACTTTCCACGTATAGATTGCACCTTCCTACTTACGGAGATGCATCTCTGGACAATATTATGTCAAAAGGGCGCCAAAACCCTTTCTCTTTCTTCATTTTTCATAACACTCGCTAACTCTCATATCCTAAAACCTTTCAACTCACATTCACTCAGAATCATTCAAGACACCTCTAAGTCTTCTTACATCAACATAAGAGTTCATTCAACATCAAACTCCATTCACATTTGGTAAGCTTTTTATTTTTCTAAAGTTTTTTCATTAACTGAGCATTAGGTTATGTAATAGGTAGTTTAGCTAGTTCATTTACATTAACAACTTGTATTATATGTTGTTTTATTGAAAAAATGCATTGTTTTAGCTGTCGTGTCAAATGTGTCAAATGCATGTCCTCCATGAATGACTTCTAAATTTCAAAACTTTACGAAGATACATCTTTGAAAATTATATTTCTTCAATTTCCCCCTGATTTGATATGTTTCATCTGTCTAATGGTTATGTGTTTTTGTTTTAGGAATTATGGTCCATAGGCAAGATAGATTGAGGCACAACAGAATTAGGCATCATTCGTTGATTTAGAGGGAAAGATTCCAAGCCTCATAGGCACCTATTAGTTCTAGCTCAATCGTTTCTTCTAGGCTGGTCTTTGCGGAGACGTCGACTTCTAGGGCTCGTGCATCTCTGGCCATATCATCCGGTAGGAGACAAGTGTCTCATACTGATGCACACAAGACACCCAACTCCCCACACGAGGCAACCAAGGCCCCCCACGAGGCACCTGAGGCCCCGATACCTGAGGCTCGACAGGGGTTTGGAGAAGACTCATCATAATTATCATTGTTGTCTCTGTACCCGAACCATATTTTCATGCTTCAATAAAATACGCATTTTACAGCGGAGCAATTAATTAATCAACAAAATAATAATGATTGATATCTCATACTACCAATCATATCACAAGTACTAGGCACCAAGGATACATCTCATCATCTCATGCATATCCAGATAAAAGAGAATAATAACAGATATTTCTTAATTAAGTCATAACATAAAATCAAATAAAAAATCCCACGTGTTACATGACCAGAGCAATGATTCACTACCTAGTATAAGGATAACTAGATAAACTTCTCAACTAGTCTCGTGCGAAGCACCGATATCCTCGAAACCTGCATGTTACCCACATAGAGGCAACATCACAACAGAAGGGTGAGAATTCACATAATTATCGGAATGTATATAAATTGGAAGTAATATAGAAACATCATCTATAACAAATTCTAGGTAGAATTTGGGGTGTTACGTTATGTTATGTACTCAATTATTCCTTCTGGCATTATTATGCCTTCTGTCATTATTATGGCTTCATTTCAACATTTATCAACCCATTGAAAACATCCTATTACATAACTTGTAAACCCAACTATCTGATATACAACAATATATTACTTAACATTGAAAACAAAATATTGCATTTATAAACTTGACAGAATGTTACGTAACTTATAACAACAAAATCCGTGATAACATTTATAAAAAAATTACATATTACAAAATCCACCAATTCTTAATTCTACGCTTTTGTTACATAAACTTGTACACCACTGCCTACAAAATTAAACACAACCTTAAGGCCAGTTTCATTTGAAAATTCTTCCTCTACATAATGGCAAACTTCAACTTGGATTTTTCTAGCTTTTTTGTTGTTAATTCAAACTTCACCAATGCCACATCATATTTCTTGTATTCACCAATATCACTCTTTGTGCATTCATTCATGACTTGAGCAACTTCATCATCCCATATAAACAAGTCACAAAAATTCAGATTCTGCAAACACAAAACACATATAATTTAATGGCATAATAATTGTATTCAAACTATATACGTAAATCACGAAACTCCTTACCCCAACATTACGATATTTCCAAAACTTTCTATTTCTGTTTTGCACTGTATTCGCGACCCACGTCTTCATAGGCCGACAACAACAACACTTGGGAACGCTTGAAATCTCATAGGAATTGCTGCTTCCATAGTTGTTACTTGGATCCATGTGTCGCGGTTGACAAAGTAGAAGACAAATACGAAACCCTAGACTAGTTAACAATGAAGGGGATGATGAACTGGTGGGGAAGGATTCTTAACCTAGGTTTGCTGAGTTTTGAATTGGAAAAAATGGAGTTGGAAACGAAGAAGAAGAGGTGATGCCATTCCAACGTGGCAAATGTAACTTACGTTATGTTATGTACTCAATTATTCCTTTTGTCATTATTGTGCCTTCTGTCATTATTATGGCTTCATTTCAACATTTTATCAACCCATTGAAAACATCCTATTACATAACTTGTAAACCCAACTATCTGATATACAACAACATATTACTTAACATTGAAAACAAAATATTGCATTTATAAACTTAATAGAATATTACGTAACTTATAACAACAAAATTCGTGATAACATTTATAACAAAATTACATATTACAAAATCCACTGCTTCCTAATTCTACTCTTTTGTTACATAAACTTGTACACCACTGCCTACAAAATCCAACACAACCATAAGGCCAGTTTCATTTGAAAGTTCTTCCTCTACATAATGGCAAGCTTCAACTTGGTTTTTTCTAGCTTTTTTGTTGTTAATTCAAACTTCACCAATGCCACATCATATTTCTTGCATTCACCAATATCACTCTTTGTGCATTCATTCATGACTTGAGCAACTTCATCATCCCATATAAACAAGTCACAAAAATTCAGATTCTGCAAACACAAAACACATATAATTTAATGGCATAACAATTGTATTCAAACTATATACGTAAATCACAAAACTCCTTACCCCAACATTACGATATTTCCAAAACTTCCTATTTCTGTTTTGCACTGTATTCGCGACCCACGTCTTCACAAGCCGACAACAATAACACTTGGGAACGCTTGAAATCTCATAGGAATTATTGCTTTCACGGATGTTACTTGGATCCATGTCTTGCAGTTGACGAAGTAGAAGACAAATACGAAACCCTAGGCTAGTTAACGATGAAGGGGATGATGAACTAGTGGGGAAGGATTCTTAACCTAGGTTTGCTGAGTTTTGAATTGGAAAAAATGGAGTTGGAAACGAAGAAGAGGTGATGCCATTCCAACGTGGCAAATGTAACTTACACGTAGGATGGTAACTTGTTATCCTAGGTAAAACATGGATTAGGGTTTAAAGTGCTGGAATCTTTATTTGGTAAGGTCTGCACAATAAAAAAATATTTTTAGGAGAGCAAAACCAAAACACGCTCATATGACAGGGGATAAAAGGTATTTAACCCAAAATAATATTCACACAATAGAACTTATAAATCACTACTTATTTTAAATTAAAAATTTACTGATAATTTTAATAAAAAATAAATTTTCATGTACTAATATATTTATTAGTGTTTTAGCTTTTAGTGGGCAAGTGAAAAAATTGCAAAGACATTGACGGGAGTTTATATGATATATATTAGATATAAAAATTTATATTTATAATTATATATAAATACATAAATATGTATAAACATTAATATATTTAAATTTTACTATAAATAGATAAATAGATATAAGAGATTAATTACTATGAACAGTCAGTGTAAAATTATTTACACATTCAGGATATCATAATCATTCATAAATATTAATTTTAAATAAAATTCAAATTTTAATAAACATTTAATGTCATGATTCACTGACGGTGTAAGACTCATTAACAATGTTAGTGCGTACCAATTAAATTCATAGATATAATTATCTATTAATATGATTTATATGGTATATATTAATATATTAATATATTAAATATAATTATATTTTGAAAATACCAATTTTATCACAAATATATGATATTCCATGTATATTTATTTAAATATTATGTTTTTAATAATAAATATTAAAAATAATATAACTAAGAAATATATATATATATATATATATATATGGATATAATTAAATATAAATAAATATAATTAATTACAAATAAATATTATTTCCATAAAGTTATAAAAGAAAATTAAAAATCACTAAAACTATATCATTTTTAATATTTATAAATATAAAATTTATTTTTAAAAAGAATAATTTTTTTGAACATTAAGAAAATTTACTATTTTAAATTTATATAAAGATATATATTTTTATTTTAAATAATAAATTTTTAACTAATAAATTTTAAAAATAATATAACTATGCATTAAAGATATAATATAGTATGATTTATGACAAACTTATTTTGGTGTAATAATAAAGATATAATTAAATACAAATATATTTAAATTAATTAAAAATATACTATAAATAAAAATTATATATTAATAGATAAACATGTATAAACATTAATATAGTTAAAGTTTAGTATATATATTATAAACATTAAAATTTATATTTAGTTGATTAATGTTTTATCCTTTTGTATTGTGTTTTTTACAAATTGCAAAAGAATATTATGGGGTGTTTATATCTATTATTTTTAATGGATTGATAGTTGATATGTGCAACTAATTAGTGACTTTTTGTTACTAATGTTGTCTAAGAATTAAGTTTTGATTGTTTAATGCATAAGTAATTTATTCGCATATTTTGTATTAAATCAATTGTTAAACATCAAAAGAAATTAAGTATATTATATATGATTTTTATAAATTTTAATTATAATATTTTAGTCAATATGAGTCGCACCTCCTAATAGTTTAAGCAAGATCTGCCACAGTGAGGATATGCCACATAATATGACATTTATCCCACCTCGAGGAAAGCTGGTGACACATCCATACAAAATGTATCATGACCGCATTGTAGCAGAGGGTATATGATTCAACGCATATGCCAATCACCGTTACACGCGTCGATTGGACGACATTGCTTTCACTCTGGTTGGTTGGCTTGCGGTTCACTTTGGACGTGTCTTTATTTGCCTGAGCGCATCATGAGTCAATTCGGCTACATGCAACTTATTCCCATAGAATCTTTACGGTATACTCCTCCGGCTATAAAACACCAAGATATACAATGTTTCTTTATTATCTTTTTCATATGGTACCTTATAAGGCACAAAGTACCCCTAGCTCCTAGTGGTTGGAGTGTTATAC
The DNA here is from genome assembly GCA_021764765.1 of Vicia sativa. Lineage (NCBI taxonomy): Eukaryota > Viridiplantae > Streptophyta > Magnoliopsida > Fabales > Fabaceae > Vicia > Vicia sativa. Next base: position 143,595,443 of record CM038797.1, read on the forward strand.
ATATCTACATCTAGTGGTTTTTCAGGGTGTCACATCTTTATATGGTACCCGAGGCCTCAGAAAATCCACCTAGGTCAGCTCATCAAAAGAAACTAGATGAGGATCAGTCTATGGTTGGTCATGTTGTTGATGTGTTGTCTAAATATCGTGTATCACGAATATTGGGCAGACGGATATAGACTACAAACTATTTCCAGATGGCTCTTGTAACATAGTGGGAGAACTGACTTGTTTGTTTTGCATTTTATCGCAAATGTTGTGGATAACAAAAGTCGCCATCGACTTTTCTTTTATCCAATAAAGGGAAGGTGAAAAGAACAGGAAAAGACCTTCGTTAGATTCTGAGTACGGGAGACAGTTACGAAAAGGGAAGGTATTAGCACCCTTTCAATCGGTAGTTATCAACGGGCTCTTAGTTGCTTAGCTCACTTTGAAAAATTGCTTTCTGTGTTTGTGTAGTTTGAAAAGTATTTTCAAAAGCATTTCACTTTGACTTCGTAATGATTCTCGTTGGAATGTATACGAAGTGTTCAGAAATGTTTCTTTGGAAAATGTTTAACTTTGTAATGATTCTCGCTGGAATGTATACAAAATGTTTGAAAAGTTTTTGAAAAGTGTGAGGTGTGAAAAGTATTTTGATTGGAGCAAGCAACAAAGTCTTATTACCTACTAAAAAAGGTCGTTTCTATGTTATTTTCCTTCTCCTTTAAAATAAGGCTATCCGTACCATTAGTTGGCAGGTAACTTTATTTGTTTGGATGTGAAGGGACAATCGAAGGGTCATCGTATAGTCATTGAAGGCAACATTTAAGGATACCTTGTGGGGACGATAATCACTTTTTGTAGGAAACAATCGAGAAACGAGGTCAAATATTCGTAGGCAACATCGAGGGTCATTGAGGGACTATGATGTTATTCGTAAGCGTCTTTGCTAATGGTATCCTACGTTCGAGGGACATGACCATGTTATTCGTAAAGGCAACAAGAAAGGATACCCTAAGGGGTGTGCAAGTGTGAAGAGAGTGTGTTGTATTCTGATATGATAATCTTGAAAATTAGAGTGATCTAAGGTTGATTTTAGTCTTAGCATACAAACCTTAGTTACTATCAGTTAAATATGTATAGGAATCAAGAATGCAGAAAGTAAAAGTGCAGAAATGTAAATCCTATGCTATTACATGGCTTTGGGACAGATACATAATAGGAGTGCGGAAAGTAAAAGGCAGAAAATGTAAATTTACGCTATTACAGAATAAAACTTTGTGACCTATACATCTTTTCTAGAATTGTAAATGCGAAATCATAAATAAATAATCAGAATAATAAGAAAAATGTTAGTGAAAATGTTTTGAAAATTAGTTAAAAAGTTTTTAGGTTAGTAACCCTGATTACTAGAAAATAAATTATTTTTGGAGTTTTTATGATTAATTTTAATGAATAAAACCTAATTCTTTGTTAATTAACATTGAATTAGCAAAATAATTGAAAATGTGAATAAAAAGAAAATGTTTTTGTGTCAAAAATTAAATAAAGGTTTTAGAAACCTAAATATAAAATTAAAATATTTTTTAGGATTTTAGAAAATAGTTTAAAAAATAATTGAAAAGAAAATAAATTAGTTAAGAAAATTGAAAAGAAAATAGATAAATAAAGGAAATTGGTGTTAAAAAAGAAGGAATGACCTTGTTGAGGTTTGAACCCACGCCCTTGGGGTTATGGAATCAAAAGTTTACCACTGGACCACACTGCACGTGGTGTTATCATGCTTGCCTTGGAAATACACATGCGTTACCTGCAGAAAATCAGAAATTGTGAAAAAATAGCAAAAGGTGGGATTCGAATCCACGACATTAGGGAGGAAAGTGACACAGCGCGCGCATGGTGAACCGCTGGGGCGGTGATACATCCAGTTATATAAGTGAAAGCATAAATATATATTTGAAATTAATTCCAAAAAATCAAATTTAAAACAAAACGCGCGCGGTTGGTCCCTTGGATTCAAATCAGCCAATCGTGTGAAGCCACGCCTAGGTAGTCGGAGTCAGTGAAGGTCAAAGATGTCGGGGGTGTTCAGGAGGTGGTGTAGGAGCCTGTGCAGGAGTTGGTTTCGACGGTGGTTCAGGAGGAGGTGGTGCCGGAGGTGATGGTGTCAGAGGTGGTGATGTTGGTGGTGCAGGAGCCGGTACAGGTGTTGGTTCAGGATACAAACACCACGACAGGTCAATTTGAGCCATCAATGTCTACTGATGGTGGTTTCCCTAGAGGACCTTCTGACAGGTCCGTCTTGACGGGTTATGCTGACCATGTCGCGTATAAGATACGGAAGGGTAAGGTAAGTATTATTGGTTTGGTTTAACGCTTAATGTTTTATTTATATTACACTATTTGATGTATACTAATTTGTTGTAATTGTGTTGTTTTGTTTTAGGAGCGTCCTATTTTGAAAGTCACTTCTCATGGGTCGAAGTTGAAGAACTTCTCTGAGACTCTGATGCCTGAGCAGGTGAGGAGGATATTTGAGGAGTTCATACTTGAGGACTTTGCTGGATGTTTCTTGACGATGTTGGACGCTCTTTACTATCAGCTTTTGTTGAGAGGTGGCACCCAGAGACATCTTCCTTCCATCTTCCATTTGGGGAGATGAGATCACTTTAGATGACGTGGATGCTGTAACACCCCAATATTTCCAAAATATTAAATAAATGGAATTTTAATTATTTATTTAATTGAAATGGAATTTTAGTATTTTTGAGAATTATTTAATTAAATAATAAGATGGAATATTGGTTTATTATTATTATTGTAGAATAATAATAAAAGGAAAAAAAGAAAGAAAAAAGAATTGGGAAACAATTGGAGAAAAGCAATCGTACGAGAAAGAGAGAAGAGCAGAAGGAAGGAGAAGAACCAAGAGTGCCAGTTTTCGAAGAAATTCCCAGGTAAGGGGTGATTTCTCGTAATTGCTATGCCTTATGGCTTTTGGGAATCGATAGAATAGTTTGAATATGTTAGGAATCCCAAACTAGGATTTTCTAGGATTGTAGGATTTGTCCCTAATATTGTCAAATCGTATGAAATTGAACCAATTTATGTTATGGGGTTGTCGGGAATGATTGGATTGTGTTATATGACTTTATGTTGGTGTTTATTGGATGAATTTGGTGTTACTCGATGTTATGATTCGTGTTGGAATGAGGAAAATGAATTGGGAAAAAATAGAATGTTGTGAACTGCAGTTTCTGCCACTGCAAGTCGTAGGAACCGGTTCTCATGTGGGAGGAACCGGGTTCCCGGTACAAAATCCAGAGAGGGAGGATTCTGAGTCTGTAGGAACCAGTTACTCCCGGGGAGGAACCAGGTTCCCAGTTAAAATTTTACATAGGAAAAATATTTTTCGCAGGAACCGGTTCCCAGTTTGGAGGAACCGAGTTCCCCATACAAAAACTAGAGAGCACGTTCCTGAGACTTGTGGGAACCGGGTTCTCCCTGGGAGGAACCGGTTACCACCGTGTCATTTTGAAAAATACTTAAACTTTGAAAAATCATATTTTCTAAACCGTAACTCCGTTTGGAGTACCGTTTTGGGCAGTGTTCTCTAAATTAAATAACCTATTTTATAAAATGAATAAAATACTAATTAATGGATTTTATTTTGAAAAGAGTCGATTTTCTGATTTGTGAACAATGGTAGTTCGAGGAATAGTGGATGAACTAGTTTAGGATTGTTCTGACAGGTTGAACGAGGATTTATGCTTGTATGCTATAATCTTGTTGTTTATTCATGATTGTATTGATATCATGTGATATTGTCGATGTTGCTTATTTCATGGTATGTTGTTGTTGATATCATGTTTCGTCGTTAATGTTGCATTTTGTTGATTGTGCATGCATATACATTGGTGGTAGATAATTCCCATTGTATGGAATTAGTGAGTTGACCAACATCTGTTGCCGAGTTGGAATGGGCGGTGAGGTTTTATCTATGTCCGAGTTGGAATGGAATAGATGTTAATGCTGTGTCCGAGTTGGAATGGAACAGTATGTGAATTTAGTTCACTATCGGTACCACATGCATAGAGTCTTGCATTGCATATGGATTATAACATGATATGATGGTTACCGGTGTTATAATCTCGTTGTTGTTATTATTGTGCATAATATGTTGTATGACTTGTGTTGTGTATTGAATCTGATTATGCTAATGAGGGTGGAATAATATATTTGAGTTATTTCTATTGCTTTTAGAAACGTATAATGCATTTTAATTTCGATGAAATCTCACCCTTACTTTGATGATTTCAGATTGAAGCTTAGCGGCTTAGGAGATTGGTGAGGATGGCTCGTAGAGCTATGCTTTAAGTTATTCGCGTGTCGGTGTCATACTCTGATTGTAACACTGGGGAACGTTTGGTTGCGAGTTATATTAAAACTCTGTTTTTCTTTTGGTTTATTTTGGAATAATTATTGATTGAATTTATTCCGTTTTTGATGATAATTTCCGTAGTGTAGAACATGTCTTTTGGTTTACTTATTTTAATGAAGTTCTTCAGTGAAGCATGACATGTTTATGGAATTTTTCTTTTAAATAAATTGTAATGCCCTTTTATTACATGTTAGCTCTGAATTAATTATTAATAATCGTGGGGTATTTTAGAAGGGTGTTACAGATGCTCTGTTCCACCTACCGATAATTGGTACGTTTTTCACACCAGTTCATAGGGATCAAGCGACAGTAGTACGCATGGTTGTGGATGCGTTAGAGGTGAATGATGCAGAGGTCTTACAGTAGTTTGGCGAGACTCGGGGATTTCACCTTCGCATGTCTTGGTTGAGGACTACGTATAAGGCGTCGGTGGAGGCACGTAGGTTTCAGGCTGCCGCTAGGGTGTACATGCTACATTTAGTGGCATGTACTCCCTTTGCGGACAAGTCTGGAGTGTACATTGATGTCTGTTACCTATCTCTATTCATTGCCCTGGATAGTTCCACTTGGGCTTGGAGAGTGGCGAAACTGATGATGTTGTACACGACGCTTGATGTTGCTTCCCGTCCTGATACCAGGCAGCTTGCTGGTTATCTTAGCATGTTCCAAGTATGTTATAAATTATTAGATGTTTTTTTTAATAATTATTAGGTTTTTATATAATAATTTATTTATCCTTATTTATGTAGCGTTGGATATACAAGCACTTCCTTCACATCTATGACAGAAGGATCTAGTGAGTGGCAGCGAGAGACCCACATGCGAAGAGGTGGAAGTCCAGATAGAGGCATCCTGGAGGTGTGACAGAGTACAGGAGGAGGTTGGATGCTCTGACCCTGGACGATGTCATCTAGACACCATACACGGCTCATCGCCCATCCTTTTGAGGTATCCACTTTATATTCAGGGCATATCAAGTTGGAGGTCTATGTGGCTAGGCACTTGCCTGAGCGGCGTCTACGACATTATGGTTATGTCTAGGGCATCCCACGGCCGGTACCATGCACCCCAGATGGTGGCATTGATTGGTGGTTTCAGAACCACTTCATCACCTCCCCCCGGGAGATCATGGATGCAGCCGTCAAGGTTCAGGAGCCCGGACAGTGCGAGGATGAATACTTTGAGTGGTTCCTTAGTGTGTCACACCCTCAGGTCACATCATCGACTCCAGCATCTGATGTCCCGGGGCCTTCAGGTATTAGAGATTCTTCTGATCCACCACCTTTTTTGTATTATTGTATTATATATATATATATATATGTTGTGATAAACTGATATCTAGTTTATTGAATAATATTTTTAGCTAATACTTCTTCTTTCGATTACATAAGGAAAACAAAATTATACAAATAAGAAACTCGAATAAGTTAAGAAACATCAGATGACAAACAACAAACATAAATAGTACTCTGATACATAAAAACCTAGGAACTACCGAATTCATCTAGATGCTTCAGACACTTCATTATGTCGTCAATAGATCTTCGGATCTCCGCGTCCAACTCGATCAGACCTTTGGTTATCCTACGATGAAATGATTTCCACATGGCCTTCACACCTTCATCATTCTTCAGCTCGATTAGGTTGTATTTCACCCAACCATCTGTACCAATATAATCCTCTCGAAACTCGATCTTTGTCACCCTTGTATAAATTTTCAAGGGTAAAGTCGAAATTTAAAAATACGAGGGGTGCCAAGAATAATTTTAGGAGTGACAGAAAAAATTCTCCATAAAAGAGTGACTCCAAAAAGAAACAAATATATATCTCCCCAAGGACCGGGTTAAAAGTCTCAAGTCTCTATTGATTTAAGTGAGAATAATGTTCTTCAGATATTTAGACGAGGTATAAGAGTATACCAAAGACTTATTAAGATAGTATTTTCAAGAGAAAAATATGCTTTATATACTAACCCTTCCACATTTAGAGACATACTTTAAAAGAAAAACCTACTAACGGTAAAGAAAAACAAACTTCAAAAAAGATTAAAAATCTTTGAGCAGAACAAAGGACCACTTGAGCCACCTAAAAACCCTCAATTACAGACTAACAATCTCGCTAAAAAAAAATCCTCTCTTGCGAAAATACTATATTTGAAGATTTGTCATGAAAAAACCACTACTTTAATGGGAGATCAACTACCTCATAGAAAAAAAACACCTTACTTCCTATATCGCCACCACTAGCGGTCTCTCTCCAAGAAAAGATTGGATCCCTCATCTCTAGATTGTCAAAAAGAGATTATTGGTCAATATATGTTCACATACAAAAGGGCTTTGTTCCAAGGGAGATCTCGAACCAAAGTGACAACTTATAAAAAAAAAACTAATCTCGCCCATTTTCATATCATGTTAGACAGCAATAAGATATAGTCTAGAAAATCTAACTTTAACACTATGTTTGGTTTTAATGAAAGTTGAAGGAAAGAAAGAGGAAGGAGAGAAAGATTAAAGAATATTCTATTTTTCATTGTTTGGTTTGCTATTATAAATAGATGGAAAGAAAATATTTGAGTGGGACCCACTAAAAAGCAATCTCTCCTAAATTAGATGGAAAATAAAACTATACTTGTTTTTTTTTTGTTTGTTAAAATGACATAATTGGCCATATTTGGACAAATTAAAACACTAGACCATTTTTATTTAATTTGAATAGTGACAATGTCATGTTTCTTTAAAAAAATTTAATTGATAAAAATAATTATAATTTATTAAATTTCATATTTATTTAATATATATTAAATATCTATTTTTAATAACAAGTAATAAATATTATATGTTCAATCATATTTATATTTTTATTTAAGGACAATTTTGTTATTGTGTATTTACACATCTTTCTTTCCTCTCACTTTTATTCATTTTTACTTGTAACAGACAACTAAACATTCTTCTCTCTTTCCATTCACTTTCTTCCTACTTTCATTCTTTTAACATTCTTTCTTCTTACTTTCTTTCCTTTCTCATCCAAACATAGTGTAAGGATTTTCTCCATCCGTGGGCCATCCTAAAAGGAGGTGAGAAGCTCATTTCCACCACTTGCAACCAAACTATCCATAAACAATTAAAAGGTTGCCTCAAGATCAAAATTTAAAAAAGAGTCTCGTTTTCACCTAGTAGAAGAAGTTTAAGAACTAAAATACCTACCTCTTTAGAAGAAAGAATATTGAAATTGCTCTGTCGGGTAATAGTGAATTTCATCTATTTATTTTGATGATTTGTCACATTTTCTATATTTTCGAATAACCATTTATTTGTAATTTGATTTTATCGATTAGTTGTAAATTGATTTTGATCATTCATCTTAGTATTTTACCTTGAGCTATCTCTTACACCCAATTAGATTGAATTTATTGCAATGTTTTTTATTGAGAGAAAATTGATCAAAGTCAAAATATGCGTCTTGAATAACAAGTTAGAAGCTTTAAAACAAAATGTCTATGAAACTTGATTCACACCATAGCTTTGGCTAATTCGAATCAAACATATAATAGAAATTTGGCGATGTTAAGATGATTCTAATCAAGGATGAATATCATTTGAATCAAAGACTTCCTTGATTCCTTGATGTAAATCATGATTAATTAAATTGTTTTAAAAATCACCTCTAATTGTGTGACTTCAATCATATAATTTCTTGATTCGAATCGCATAATTCAAATCAATTATTGTAATCAAACAAGTTAGTATTTTAGGATACAATGTTGCATGTTGAAAACGTTTGGTTATTCAATATTGGAGATCTTACATCAATCATCAACAGCGGTAACCACACAACAACCAGGAGAAAACAATACAGTGTAGATTAAATCACCAATAACAACTACTATCAAAAGTCAAATTATGTCCTCATCTTCTCCATCATCCCCCATCACTTATCCTCAAACGTGCTTCACTTTAAGACTCTATGAAGTAAACATGTTCTGGATTTATTGTATAATTAATCTTGTTTCAATCATGAATGGGTTTTCAACTCTAAATAAACTTCAAATAGTGGGCCAAAAAAAACCAACATGTAATTTTGTGGGACCAAGTCCAAATGTGACATAAAAAGACAATTTGAATATCTTACATTGTTTCAAGCAAGAAGTATCAATGCACCGAAATTAATAGATTAATCAAAAGAAAAACAACATTGTTTCACTTTCACCAATGACACATGTGATTGCACTCTTGCACTTTCCACTCTCCAATGAGAAATTCCATTTCAACCCTCTTGGTTCAAATACACTTTCATCTATCCAAAAAGAAAATCACACTTTCACTGCTCATGTCTCCATCTTTCTTTCCCACTTCTCTGACCACATTTTCACTTTCTCTCAAGTAACTATGATTCTTCATATAATTAATAAAAAAGTTTCAACTTTATCAAATCAACACCAAACCTTATTACGGAGTAGCACTATCTTGTTTCTTTCTACCAACACCTTACCCAACTAACAAAGTCCTAAAAAAAACATATGAAATCAATGAATTGAATCGAATTGAATGATGCTACCAAAACAATTTCTACTTACAGTTTGTTATGTACTATTGGATCTTGGCTATAGCAAACTACACTGCACATAGATAAGCAAAAACCAAACAGTACATTAAAATTAAATTACATTACATACAATACATGATAAAAGATATGATTCTTCCATCACTTTATTGAAAAGAAGAGCTTTACAATTTACACTACCAAGGTAAACTAAAAAAAAGAAGCATTCCACAAAAGAAAGAGCTTTTTCTTCATGCTACATGCCCATAACTCTCTACTTTGACTATTTCTCTCCACTATGTAGTGCAAAATCTAAATCTAAAATCTTATAAAAAAAATGTTAAAAGCTTTTAACATTTTCCTTTATCTTCAACCTGAAACACTTTTGTCACTAGATTTCCTTGACAATTCTGAAGATATCTCATGTAATAGATCACTCACAGAACGTGGTAGTTGAGATGAAGATTCACACTCTATATTTCAACAAAAGAAAAAAACAACTTAAAATCATTTTTATTTTAAAAAATAATTATAAATATAAAATTTAGAAAAAAAATGAATCCGTTTTATTTACCTCTGGATGCATTGAAGGATCTTTTGCAGTGTAAAATGGCTCCTTGAATTCCATCTTGTTGCTGTAACAGCGAATCATCACGGCGTTTAGATGATGCTAACGCCGGCGGTGAAGCTGCTACCGCCGACGACGCTGAACGGCTCTTTCCTAGATGTTTGTAGACAACTCTAAGCCCTGCCGGAATATTCCCCAGTTTCTGATTCTGAGTCTGAGTACTCTTTACATTGTTTTCTTCAGTTTCAGCAACGGTTTCCCCTTCCGTTGCTACTTCCCCTTCAACCTTGTTTTCAGTAGAAGCAGAACCAAACTTGTCTACTTTTTCACCATGACTGTACCTACGAGAAACTCTAATGTAGAGAGGCTTCACCATTTTCAAATACTTATGCATAACTACTTCCTTTGAGAAACGTTTCTCTTCTAGTGGTGATAATGCTTCATGTTGGTTCGTTTGAGATTTGTTGCTGTTGATGTTTGCTTTGGAACTGTTGTCTCTGGTGAAAAGTGAAACAATAGGAACTTCTTCAATTTTGAATTTGATTCTATTTGGTTTTTGTTTCTTGTGTGTTATCACAGATTCGTTTTTGGTTTTCTTAAGTCCAGACATGAAGACACGAAACTTGGTTGCTGATTTAAGCAATGAAGCAGTGAACTGAGGTTTGGAGTTAGGTTCAGAAGGGTTGTTGAGAAGAAAAGAAGAAGGTTTCAACTCAACTATCTGTATATCCTCTGTAGGAGACAGAGAAAGATTTACATCATTTCGTTCGTTATTACTTGAAGGAGAAAGTGTTATCTTAAACTCACTCTCAGTCTCAGTCTCATCTTCAGACTCTTCTTGTTCTTCATCTTGTTGTTGTTTGTTAGGGTTTATATCATCACACACTTCTTCTTCTTCTTCCTCTGGTGCAGTAAACTCTAAGTCGAAAAAAGGACCTTCGTCCTGGTCGTTGTTGTTGTCATCATCTTCACTTTCAGTGGTTTCGTTATCGTTTTGAGATACGGCGGAGAGGATGGTGGCGGTGGTTTCAGAGGACGGTGAGAGACCAACAAGACCAGCACCGCGCCAGTATTTGAGTAAGGTAAAAGCTTCCATAGTTGGGAGAGCCAGTATAGTAAAATGAATAAGAGAAGAAAAAGGGTAAATAAAATGTGAATGCAATAGTGAAGGGGAGAGAGATAGTAAATAGAATTGAATAATGGAAGAGTATGGTGTGTGTTTTGTCTGTTAGCTCTGTTGCAGGGTAGTCATGTGAAAGAGGTCAGATAAATACGGAGAGAGTAAATATTGCAGAGAAGCAAAGGAGGAGTGTAGCTTTCATTATTGAAAAAATTCAATGACTCTCAACGAAACGCTATTTTTTCCGTGACACCAATCTGGCATCTGTTCTCTTCAGCCCAACAAAATAAAATTAATCCTATACTTTTTTATTTATGACCTCAGAGACACGTTACTTTCTCTATTTCTTTACTTGTACTATATCCATTTATTAATATACCAAAATAAATTGTCAAATTTAAATAATTGATTTCTAAATTTTAGATGGTAGGTCATTTAGGACCGTAATCGGTTCGGTTTGGACCGATTTTTGATAAAAAAATTGTCGGAATCGATGATATGTTTATCGGTTTTGTTTGGTTTGGTTTTTAATATTTTTAAAAATAAAACTAAATCAAACTAATCGGTTTGATTCGGTTTGGTTTGGTTTGTTTTGATTGATCGATTTTCAACACATTTTTTTAAAAATACTATATTTATCGGTGTAATATTTGCTATCATGCTTTTTATTATATTATACTTTTCAAACAACTTACAAGTTATTCTTCATCTTATGAAGTATTGACATAATTTGCATACGTCATGAAATAAGTTCACTATCGAATAGGTTGGGAAGAGATTTGAAAGATTAGAAAATAAAGGACAAAAATAAAACAATAGGTTTCAATACACACAATTAATATGTTTCACACATCAAACACACATAAAAACTATTTTGTAACAAGACTAGAAGAAAATTCGTTGAAGAAGAAACATAAAAGATAATAAAAAGAAGAAAACTAACGAAGAGAACTTGAACACAAATAGTAGCAGTACCTATTTTTATAGAAGGAAACCATATCCTATAAGAATGACGACGACGAGAGATACAGTGCTGGCAGACAACCATAGTAGCAGTTTGACGAGAGTAAGTTTTTATGGCTTATGATTTCTAATTTTTATGTTTGGAGTTTGGTTTTGCCTACCTATTTTGTTCAAAGAAATAGTAAAAAAAAAAAATTGGACCAACACAAATTTTGATCTTAATAATGAGCTAAATAAAAGATTAAGTAGGTATCTATAGTCATCAGTTTGGTTCATCGGTTTGGCGGTTCCTAAAAACAAAAACCGAGAACCAAACCAAACCATCTCGGTTTTAATTGGTTTAGTTCGGATTTTTGAACCGAACCAAAAACATTCAATTTTTCTTTGGTTTGGTTTGGTTTAAATTATCGATTTAATTGATTTTTTCTGATCCGCTTACACCCTTAGGTTCATTTTCCTTCAAATCTTCGTATGAAGATAGAAAAAGAAACTTTGAAGAAAATTTGCACACTTTAATATAGTCTATCATTTCCAAATTATAAATCACTCTTTTAAAATTATTTGTCCCAAATTATAAGTCACTTTACAATTTTAATATGTTATTAATAATTTTTTGTCTAATATACTTTCTACAATTTATTTTAAATTTTGATTTCAAGTGTAATTATTGAAGGACATTTTTATAAAGTCGTGTATTATTTCACTTTTTCATAAAATAATAATTATATTTCTTAATTCGTGTGAAATGACCAAAACATCCTATAATTTAGGACATAGGAAGTAATTTAGAGGAATTTCTAAGAGAGATGTTAGAAGTTGATCGATTAAGATCTTCATCTTTTGTGTAAAGATTTTGTGCACCTCGACATTCTTCATATAATATATCTATCAAAATGTTGCGGCAAACTTAAGAGGTCACGTCAACTTTCCTTGAGTCTTGCACTTCAAAAACTCTAATTGACTTTCACCTAAAGTTTGGCTCTGACAAGATGGTACTGCTTTAGAGACAGGGTATGGACTAGAAGTTGAGTGTCTTTGTTTCAGGTCATCAGAGTCTGAGTTGTCATTAAAAGAAAAAATATCGAGTAAGAGTCTCCAGATTTTGATGCTTCAGAATTTGTGAACTTTGGCTCTCTTTATAACCTCTTTAACATGGCTAGAACCAAATTGATTTTAAAGTTGATCCTGCACACCTAAATAAATGTTACTATATCCAAATATTCTTTAAATACTTTGTTATCATCAAAACTCAAGGGATACGAACAATTTTGTTCCAACAATCTCCCTTTTTATAATAAAAAACAAATGTATTTAAGAACAATGGTTGGTGAGTTTAACTAACTTGACAACATCAGCGTCTGGGGTTTGTAAGCCCCCTAAGTCTAATAGTCCAAATGTTAAGTTTTGTAAGTTCCTCCTAAGTCTAATAGTCCAAATGTTAAGTTTTGTAAGTTCCTCCTAAGTCTTAGCCAAGTTATTTCAACTTATGATGATAGCACAAATAAATAATCTTCAAATTTAATGATATAAACATAAGTTCCTATTATGGTTTTAGGTGCATATAAAAGCATTTAAAAACGATTTTAAATACTCTCATTTTCTCCTCATTTCTCGTCAACAAAAAATAAACTAAAACATGATGTAGAAAGAAAGAATATTGAAGATAAAAATATTTTAAGAGAAAAATCAGTTCAGAGTAAAAAAAAATAGTTAAATAAAGAAATAACAGGTAAACTCGTTGATTGATAAGCATGCAAACTGAAATTTTCAAGATGGTCATACTGAGATTCATAGCATAAGAAGCAAGACACAAGGAGCATAGTCTTCAAGGATGATAGATCTTCACATAAATACTCATTTATAAAAGTAGTTGTTGTATAACCAAATGTAGTGTAGCTTTTGTTCAAAACTTGAAGGTGCGATACAAGAACTTGAGACCTAAAAAACATGGTTCAAATATCTTCATCATCCTTCATTTTGAACAACTCATAGTGTTGTACAAGAAGGATGATCTTAGCCTCTTTGACTTGTAATTTTCCTTCATAAGTATAACACAAAGACTTGAAGATAGTCTTACCAATAGACTTATCAATGATCTTGATATACTCATAATGAGGTAGAGCTTATATAAGAATGCATTTAACTCAATGATGTTTTATGTAAATTTTCTTCTGAGATGTTGTGAGAGTTTTTCTATCAGCTACCATTCCAACACCATTAACTATTATGTTAATTCAATTTTCAAGGATATCCCACAACTCATCATCAAGACCATTAATATAGGTATACATCTTACTTTTTCACCACTCAAACTGAGTAGAGACACCACTGAAAGTAGGTGGCCTAGCAAAATAGTGACTCTTTTTAGGATCACTATAATAGTATGGTATACCACCACCAATAACATTGCCTACATATAGAGAGTCAACCATCTAATATATTTACCCTTCATGATCTTTATTTATACCACTATTAAGAGTTTGGCACAAACCATGCTTTGATGCCAACTAAAAGTGAGAAAAATACTCAAGAAGGTTGGTTGAGTTGTGTATGTAACTTCTTTTTCACTTTTGAAAACACAGCTTCACAAACTGATCAAGATCAGATTTAGAACACAGAGATAATGACAACAGAATAAAATAAGATTCAGAAGCAAGAAGTTAATTAAACACACATATGTATCATAATTCCTCTACAACTGAGAGTAGTCCAGTCTCGTTGTCTCACAAGAGATTTTCACTATAGTCAAACAGATTAAAACTTGCTCAAGAAACCTAGCAAGAAACTTCACTTGCTCAATCACACATTGAAAAAGACTTATTCTCAAGCAACCTTGCAAGAGATTTCCTTTTCTCAATCAACCTAGAAAGAAATTTCTGCTCAAGCAACCTAGCCAGAGACTTCCACTAAACTCTAAACAAATAGTTTATGAGAATATATAACGACTATACTTGATATAAAATTAGAAGTATAGAAGAAATACGAAATATACACAGAGATTTTGTAAACACTTAAGATTTATAAGATATACAAGGATACAAAATTTAAGATCTTTTATAGTAAATTTCTCTTGCAAAGATATGTTTAGTGTTGCTATCTTGTTAGATGGTTGGTTCGATTTCCTTCAATTATTCAACTCCTATATAGAGGAAGAAAAAAGACATGTTGGAGGAAACTTGCACACATGAACATATTTGAGAAACATTTCCAAGAGATGTGTTGGAAGTTGATCTATTAAGATCTTCATCTTTTGTGTAAAGACTTTATCCACTACATCTTTCTTCATACCAGGTATCTATCAAAATGTTGGGGCGGACTTAAGAGGTCACACCAATTTTTGTTGAGCCTTGCACTTCATAAACTCTAGTTGAATTTCACCAAAAATCTGGCTTTGATACTACGGTACTGCTTCAGAGACAGATTACAAACTAGAAGTTGATTACCTTTATTCCGGGTCATGAGAATTCGAGTTGTCACCAGAAGAAGATAAATTTTGAGTCACCTGATTCAAATCCTTCAGAATCTGTGAACTTTAGCTTCTATTTATAAACTCTTTAACATGGTCAAAACAAAGTTGACTTTTAAGCTTATGATCCTGTACACTTAAATAAATGTTATTATATCCAATTGTTCTTTAAGTACTTTGTTATCATCAAAACCTAAGGGACATGAACAATTTTTTTCTAACAAAGTTTAGATCCACGCATGTTCCTTCTTCTCTTTTGTTTGCCTTTCTTTGTTGTTATTTTGATTTATTGTTTTCACTTCTTTTTGTTTTAATGGAATGTTATAATTGTTGACAGAGGTTTGGTATGAATGGTTTGAATTGAGGTGAATAGTTGGTGGTATGTTTTGCTGAATTTTTGGTGGTGTTATTTTTTGTTTGTGGTGAGGTAAGTGATGATGGTACTAATAATGTTGGTGGGGTAAATATGTGGAGCGTAGTGTATGAAAAGAAGAGAAAAATCTCACGTTAGAGTGAGGGATTTGGGAGAGGGGTTTTTTCCTGTGGAATTTTGGGTGTTGAAATATAAGGGTTTTGGCCTATAAGAATTCGAGGGGAAAATTGTGTGTAAGAATATGTGTAATGAGTGGATCTATTTATAATGATATTTAGGTTAACAAAAACAAAAACAAAAACAAAATTGTGACAAAGCATGACTAGTATGAAACAAGAACGACAAACTATGACCAATTAAAAATGTGGGATGAAGAATCACGACCAATCATAAACAAGGATGAAAAATCAATAAAGATAATAAAAAAATACAATAGGGTTGGAACCCTCAATCTTGCACTTGATGTTCCCAAGCAATTAACAACTAAGCATAACTTACGATTTTAAAATGAAATGCTCTTAAAATAAAATAGTAGTAAATAAAACCGGTAAAAAATGGGGTATGACAGTCTACAATCTCAATCTGTGAAGTCAAATCTTGAATAATACATGAATGATCAGAAAAGGAAACATTACATTTTATAGTATGAACTAATTTTGATATGGAAGTTAATTCAAATTGAAATTGGAAAATATATAAAACATTATGGAGATGTAAATTCTTGGTGAGTATGATGTGACCAACATAATTAGCCAAGATTTATGCAATTTAGGGAATGTAATAAGTATAATTTTAATTTTGTAATAGTGTAAGAATATTGTATAAATGGACATGTGTGGGCAAAAGCTTCAAAATCCAATATCCATAATGTATGGTTATGAAAATGTTTACATGTGTCCTAAATGTTGGAGATGGCATGAAAGGGTTGACCATTACTGTTATCTTGTTGCATATTATTAGAAGACTCCATCTTAGAATACTTCAATAATTTGAGAAAATAACGATAATCTTCTTTGTTTGATGGAATTTAGTTCTTTGAGGAGATCAAAGAATCAAAGGTTATTCCTTTTGGTTTATCGATCTTGTAAATATTTCCATAGTTCTTTTGTGTTGTCAATGCAAATTATGCTATATGCAGTTTGGGAGTTTATAGTTCTTCTGATCCACGATAAAACCATGTTGTTGCATCAATCCTGCAATTCAAAGTTTTGTATAAATGATTGATGATTGTGTAAGAGATCCATTTATAAAAACTAGCTTGTTACTTAATAATTAGATTAATCGAGATGAGGTGTGACGATAATAACACCAAGGTTTATTAAGAATGAAAGTATAATGGGATTTTGGAACTACAATAAAGGTTAGAGACTGTGGATCAATGAGTTGCATTGTAGGAGGTATTAGGAGTGTCATCCAACATGGAAGATGAATCAAATAATTTCAAAGAAGTAAAGGTTTAGAATTTGGGAATCAGAGAATTTAGGGTTTGCGAAATAAATGAAAATTTAATATTTTTCTTCTGATACCATATAAAATTGATTTTGATATGAATCTTGAGTCTGTCATATGAACATTGATTGTCTAGAAATTGAAATGATGAATATAATATCTTTCATTATTTGAAAAAGCTTGTTTTGTATAAGATGAAGAAGTTGACTTAAATATTACTTAGGGCACTTAGTTATTCTAATTGATTAACTAACTACAAAAAAATATCTAACAAATTAAGTGAATTAGCTTATGTCTAACATTATAATAAATTATAATCTAATATACGTAATAATACCAAGTCCTAGGAATTTAAACAACTAGCAAGTGATTCAAAAAGAAAGTTTTCTTTCTTTGACAACACTCAAGAAATGAAAAAGGCGTCAAAATGTGAATTTGAGTATCAAATTTATGTTTTATAGGTACGAAGCGTGTCAAGTTATATGACTGTGAATTGTTGCAATATTAAGGACCATGTCTAATGACTCAAATAAATTTTCGAGTTTGTAACTGCACTTGAGTGCCCTCAAGTGGGCCTAGGTGTGTTGTTTCTCTACTATACACATATTAGTGTACTTAGAGGTCTTTCCCACAATAATGTTTCTGTTGAATGAAGTGTATTTAATGTCCCATTTCTTTGTGTCACCTACTTACACTCAACTCCACAACAGAGCTATCTCAATGACGAATCTCCTAAATAATCCATATTGATGGTTCAACCTATTTACTTCTTGCGTCAACAATTATCACTTCAAAACTGATAACAAGAGCACACAAAGCAATATTGCACAAGTGGACCCTCAATCTTAGACATTCCATAAGAGCACAACACTCACCCCATCTCAAATGTTGATATACATTCAACGGTAATGACTTGATTGTAGGAATGTTAACCTCTTACAAGTATCTATTTGGATCAGCAAAATGTTGAGGGGGTTCACTAGAGAGCATTGATACATAGTGTATGACTACGCACCTTTGTGAGAGACCCACCACTTGTCCACCTAAAATCTTAAGGTGATAAGTGAATGAGTTATCTCACTTATAAATGTTCAAATCATCACATTCCTTTCTAATATGAAACTATTTCTCTACTAGTCACATTTACTATAATCTCAACACAAACAACCACGACCATCACACTAGAAGTCTTATGATGCCTATTATCAACCTCTCATTTACTTTTTTATTATAATACAAAATTAACTTACTTTGCAGGGTTTTTCTCTATCTTACATTTTGTGACAATTATGAGTTGGTTAGAGATAAGCAATAATATTCATCACATTTTGTACTAGTGATTAATATTTTTAATTTTTTTGTTGTTGTGATAGAAACTATATATTTTTTATGGACGATCACAAAGACTTAATATGTTGATATATATAGAAAGGAAAATAAAGACTTAATATGTTAAAAATAAAGGTTGATATATATAGAAAGGAAAATAGAGATCAACAAAAGAGAGAGAGAGGGGACTAGGCCAAAACCCTTTCAACTAGAAGAGAACCTAAAGAAAGGCATACCGAACCTGTTCTTTACAAAATCTGCTCGCAAAAAAGAACGCGGAGAGGAATAATTAGTAGAGCATGTCAATTATAATCCTATGTTAGCTAAAGCATCTTCACATCTGTTTCCTTCACTAAAAATATGTGAAACCACAACATTCATCAGAGTAACTAAATTTATACAATTAAGTCATCTATTTTTTATCTGCGAAGGAACTTTGTAAGGAGGATTGAAAGCAAGGACCACCGCCTTTGAATCTGATTCTAACCACACCAAGCGCCAATTCCTCTCATGAGCGAACTCAATTGCTTGCATTGCACCCGAAAGTTCGGCGATGAGAGAATTGGCAACACCTAACGGAGAGGCAAAAGCGCCCAAAAACCTCCTTTCGTTGTCTCTAGCTAACCCCCACAAGCCGAGAGGCCAAAGGAAATGATAGTGGCACCATCAGAGTTTAACTTAATCCAATCTCGTATACGGGGCTGCCATATAACTTATGTGATATTCGGAGCTCTCGGAGGCTGAATGATAATCTTAAATCTCTTTAGAATTTCAAAATCTCTCATGCATAAATGAGAGCCAATGTTTACAACATTTCCCACCTTAACCACTGCTGCCATAATGGAATTAATGGGAGAAGAGATAGAAATAACTGAATCCTTAAAACGATTCATATTTTTAGCAATACCAAATCGAATTCAAGATGTAGAAACATGCAACTTTCAAAATAACCTGGCATTGGGTGTTACCAGCCGAAGAAAGAACACACCAAATAACCGTCCAACCAAAGGAATTAGAATTGATGTCCAACATGTGAATCAACCAGTTCCAAAGGGTGTGAGGGTATCGATAATCGAAAAAACAAATGTGCTTCTGTTTCCTCCGAACACCCACATAAAGAGCAGTGAGAACGGAAAGCAAAATTTCTTTTCTTCCATTGATCATCAGTGGGCATTTTATGATGGAACAATCTCCACACCAGAAAGGACTTTGAGGGAGGGATCCACTTACTCAGAGTAACTGCCAGCAGTCGCCACGAGAGCCCCGAAGACGGTTGAAATCGTATGCCAGTTTGAGCGAGAGAACACCGTCAACCGCAGCAGGTCAACAACGCGAATCTGGGAAAGATAGAGAGGGGAGGTGAAAATTAATAATCAACTCTTAAATAAAAGTAGGAATATGCGTAGTTGCCTTGGTGAAATCCCACGAGTTACTAACCAGAATCAGACTAATCGGGTGGTCAACAAACAGCAAAGGGGCGTCATTGTGCAGGAAGAGCAGATAGCCACACCAGTTATCGACCCAAAGGTTGATGGAGGAACCATTTGCCCAAATCCCAGGAAGAATTGTCAATAACTGTACTCAGTTCATCTTTGACACTGGACCAAATAGAAGAATGAATATGATGCTTAATAAAAGAATTACGGAGAGAAACCCTATTTCTGAGAAGAATCGCCCAACCACTGTTGGAGTTTAAAAGCTTCCAAGCCAGTTTTAAATTGAAAGCTTCAATAAGTTTAATAAGCGATCGCAACCCAAGACCGCCTTCAACCAATGGCAGACAGGCCTTACTCCAAGCAACAATAATAATTTTATTTTTGGAGGTGTCACCACTCCAAACGAAACAATTGATTCCTCTTTCCAAATTCCTGAGGAGAGATAAAGGCCAATCATAAACTGTCATACTGTGGGTTAGCATGCTTTGAATAGAAGTTTTATCAGTAATCGACTGAAGATGAACCGCCTTGGGACGACCTTTAAACATGGGCACCCCAAGTTAAATAAGCGAGGATGAACTAGTAGAGAAACTAGAAATATACGCAAGAATATTGAGCTAGGAAGGCGTCATTGCTCCTCCATAAATTCAATATTACTGCAATTGACAATCTGCCCAGAAACCTTCGCATAATCTCGAAAAGTGTTAATGAGCATCTTGATGTTAGAAATTTTGCATATACAAAAAAGGAGCACATTGTCCGCATACAAAATATGAGAAGGGACAATATTGTTGTTAGGCCCGGAGATAAGAGCGAGCTTCCCGCTAGCAGGCAGATGGCATAGCTTCCTGCTTAACACTTCTTTTGCTAGACAAAACAACAACGAAGAGAGAGGGTCTCCTTGACGAACCCCTCGAGAACAGTTAAAGAATCCCTACAAAACACCATTAATGTTGACATACATAAACGTAGAGAGAAGAATAGGTTTAATCCAAGAGCAAAACTGGACATTGAAGTCAAACTTATTGAGAACTTTCTGAAGTAAGTCCCAATCGAGAGTGTCAAAAGCCTTCTTAATGTCCACCTTGAGAGCCATATTATCACACTGTCATACCCCAAAATTTTCCCTCCTACTTCTCAAGACATCACATACATCCATACTCAAGGATTTCACAAGGGTTGACCAGACAAACCCTCTCCTAGGCAGTCAACCCAAACTAGGGTTTGGCTATTCTCATATCAAGGTGGTTTCCAACATCTCTAGTGGTCATCATGCCTCATCATATGCCTCAAAGGATCTCCGTGTCAAGTTTCAAGCCTTACAAGTCAAGTTTCCTCAGACAATTGCTCAGATGGTTGAAAATCAGTTGTATTGGACAAAAAGTCAATTGTGGTCAACATACAGTCAAACTTCATGATTTTTGTCAACATCCATATTTTGAAGTAATATTCATCATTTGATCAAGGGTTGATCATGATTCATCAAGAAAACTCAAGATTTGATCAAAAGTCAAACTTTCCAAATTAGGGTTTTTGAAGGAAAAGTCAATAGAACTTTGACCAAGCATAACTTTCTCATACTTTATCAGAAATTTTCCCACCAAAGCTCATTTTGAAGAGAATTTAATTCTCTACAACTTCATGTCTCACAAGCTTGGTTAGAAAATGCTTCATTTGGAAGATATGGGTCAAAACATTATAGGTCCTTTTCAAAGTCAACAAAAAGTCAACTTTTTGTAAAGAAGTTTTATTGAGCATGGAAACTTCAATTGAGATGAAACAAAAGAGGTTGTTTAGAGGACATCTAGAGCTTTTCAAAAAGTCCAAGAACACCCAAAAATATTAAAAATTGAGCAAGATACACCTTGCACAAGTTGAGCTTTTTTGAAGAGGTGCACAAAGAGAAATATGTGACAAATGCAATTTTTTTCCAAATGGGCTTATAATTTTATGATCCAAACTTGATCATAATATTATCCATGGCCTCTTTACACCTTGACACGACCTTGTCCTATTTTCTTGATTTATTTTTGAATTTAAAAGCATTTAATTCAATTTTAAATTAAATAAAATATGAAAACAAGGTATAAAACAAGGTGGGTTGGATTTCTATCAATCTTGAGGACCAAGGAAGCCCACAATACATGCCAATTTCGTGCAAGCTCATACAAGGAAGAGAAAATCAAATTTTGGAAAGATTTGATGAAAATTAACAAGAAAATATTTTTGCATTCAAAGCCATGTCTTTTTTCATTCTTTTTGATCAAATCTCTTGCTCTATAAATACATAACACATTCACAAGACCAAAGGACGAAACTCTAGCCTCATGAAGCAACCCTAAACTTCAAAAATTCTTACAAAGTTGCAAATTTCGAAACCCTATTTGCAGCCACTTTCAAGCCTTCTCATTGATCCATTCGTGTTCCTGAGCTTCCCAGCAAGTAAACCAAGCCCTTACACGAAGCCAAAGTATTCCAGATCGTGTTGTCCAAGCATCCACGGTTTGGTTTCTCCAGAAGGCTTGCCCAGAAATCACGCCTTCTGGCCCTTCATGCCACGCTCTAGGCCCCAAGCTCCACTGGTATGCTTCCATCGAAAGCCCAGTGCACGGGCATCTCCAAGCCAGAAGCTCCAGAAAACCCAAGGTTCTGGACACCTCCACGTGCAAGAATTCCCCAGAAGTATGCACTTCTGGGCACGGTCAGCCAAAGATTTCTTAGAAGCTCTAGCTTCTGGGAAAATCCTATCCAGAAGCCCTTTAACCCCTTTCCTCATATTTTCCATATTTTCTTCTTTTTCTCATTTAGTTTTATTTCTTTTTCAAACAATTTTCTCATGCATTAAAAAATCACCAAAAATATTTTCTTGTTGCATTTAAATCAGAAAAATACTTATTTAATTTTTGCCATAAAAATTAATATTTTTGCATGCATATTTTAATTAATTGTTGATTAACCATTAAATTGACTTTTAATTGTTTTTCTTCATCAAAACCAATTCAGAAAATTTCCAAAAAATTACTCTATCATCTAATTATCATTACTAACCTAAAAAACCTTTTCCTACTTATTTCCAAAACATTTTGCTAACATTTTCTTTTTATTATGATTATCTATTTATTATTCCGCATTTGCAATTCTAGAAAGGATGTATAGGTTGCAAAGTTTTTATCATGTAATAGCGTAAATTTACATTTTCCGCACTTTACTTTCCGCACTCCTATTATGTAACTGCCCCAAAGCCATGTAATAGCGTAGGACATTTACTTTTCCGCACTTTACTTTCCGCAATTTACTTTCTGCACCCTATAAACTGCTAGTAATTAGGCGTGTATGGTAAGATAAAACGAACGTAGATCACTTCTAATTCTAAGATAACATATCTGAATTTAACACACTCTTTTCACACATGCACCCCTTAGGGTAATTCTCTATCGCCGCCTTTCGAATAAATGGTCAAGTCCCTCGAACGTATAGGTATCCTAGCACCGTTGCCTACAAACATATCATCATAGTCCCTTTGATACAAAGATCATAGACCCACGATGTCGCCTACGAAAACATGATCTTGTCCCTCGATTGTTGCCTACGAAAAGTGATGATCGTCCCTTCGAATGTGCTAGGATACTCCTACAAGTTGCCTTCTATGACCATCCGATGTCCCTTCGAATGTCCCTTTACATCCAACGAATAGGGTTACCTACCAACTAATGGTATGGATAACACTATTCTAAAGGAAAGTAAAACAACACGAAAACGACCGTTCTGAGTAGGTAATACGACTTTTAGTTGCTTGCTCTATCAAAATACTTTTCACACCTCACACTTTTGTCAAAGTTCAAACACTTTTCAAAACAAAACATTTCCGAACACTTTGTATACATTCTAACGTGAATCATTACAAAGTCAAAGCGAAATGCCTTTTCAAAAACATTTTTGTCAAACACGAAAGCAATTTTAAAGATGAGCTAGAAGCAACTAAGAGCCCGAGATAACTACGGATGGAAAGGGTGCTAATACCTTCCCTTTTCATAACCTTCTCCCTTACTCAGAATCTAACGAAGGTCTTTTTCTGTTCTTTTCACCTTCCCTTAATTGGATAAAAGAAAAGTCGGTGGCGACTCTTGCTATCCGCAATATTTGCGATAAAAAGCAAAACAAATCTCAAAGTCAGTTCTCCCACCGTATTACACACACAAAGATTTAGAGTCAAGAAGGTTGAAAGCTTTAGAAGCTTGGGCAATCCAGTCATGAATATGCCGACCTTTAATAAATCTGTGTTGCTCTTGAGAAATAAGGAAAGGCATAATTAAAGCCAGTCGGTCAGCAAGAATCTTAGAAATAATCTTGAATTTGAAGTTCGATAAAGCAATCAGCCGAAAGAGACCAAACAATCAACCCCCTTGATTTTGGGAACAAGGACTATGGTATTAGAATTAAAACCAGGCAAGATCCAACCGGAGCGATAGAAATCCAGAATAGCGTTCAAGACATCATGTTTAACAATGTCCCAGAAAGTGTGATAAAACACCGCTCCGAAGCCATCAGGACCAGGCGCACTATCTCTATTAAGAGCGAAGGTAGCAACATATATTTCTTCCAACGACGACATCCTGGTTAAGGCAGTATTCATGCCGTTATCAACCAAGGAAGGAATCATATCACCAACCATCTGTATATCTTGCACAAAAACAAAGTCAGCAGTAAACAAACATTTATAGTAATCCACCGTCGTATCCGCAATCTCCTCAGAATCAGTGAGAACGAGATTTCCATGAACAAGCATAGAAAAAGGCTTCAATTTGCTCTTAATTTTAGTGACACGCTGGAAATAAGCAGTATTTAGGCCTCCCACCAAGTGCCACTTAACTCTAGACTTCTCCTTCCAAAAAATTTCTTCCATGTCAAGGGTTGTTAATAACTCTTCCTGGGCCAAGAACTCCTTCCTTTTCAAAATATCCCCAACGCCATTATTTTGAATTTGATGTTGGATATTGATAAGATTTTCCTCCGTTTTTTTTACGTTATCCTCAATGTTACCAAAGATATTTTTATTCCACACCTTTAAATTCTTTTTGACCAACTGAAGCTTTTTGTGAAGAATGTACATGCTGCACCCATAAAATTTCTGCTTCCAAGTCGCTTCAATAACCTCTCTGCAACTCTTATGCAAAGTCCAAGACTTAAGAAATTTAAACTGGGATATTACCCGAGTTTGGTTGACATGGAATTCCAAGAGAAGTGGATGATGATCAGACCTAACCTTGGGGAGAGTGGACACAGTAATTTGACAACAGCAATCAAACCACAACTGGTTACCAATGCATCTATCCAGACGCCTTTCAACTGAATATGGAGCATCACGCTTATTCGACCAAGTAAATTTGGCCCTAGTGGTGGGAAAGTTAATGAGATTGGTCGAGTCCAACCAATTCTTAAATTCAGACTCGTTTGCACAAATGATAGCATTAAAATCGCCATAGAAGGTCCAAGGGATCGTATGGACATCCTGAAGATCAGAAAGGGCATGCCACAACTCTCTCCTAATCACCATATTGGTAGATGCATAGACTACAACACAAGCTAACAAACATTTATCTACTTCAAAAGAGAAAGCGACAAATTGGTCAGAAGAAGAGAGAATGGAGGAAGTAATGTCCTCGAGGCAAAAAACCACAAAGAAGGTTGAGATTTATTATTGAAAGCAAAAGGCTTGTAGGAAAGCTTAGAAAACCAATTAGAAGGTAAATTGGTGAAGTCAATTTTAGGTTCGGCTATAAAAATGAAATATGGTTTGTGTAACATGATGAGTCTCTTCAAAGCTAATCTAGAAGGAGCATTAGCCAGATCTCTAATATTCCAATAGAGGTGTTAAGGACCAATTTGTAGTTATTTTGTACATTATTTTGTGGTCCTTAACAATGTCTTTGT
The DNA here is from genome assembly GCA_021764765.1 of Vicia sativa. Taxonomy (NCBI): domain Eukaryota; kingdom Viridiplantae; phylum Streptophyta; class Magnoliopsida; order Fabales; family Fabaceae; genus Vicia; species Vicia sativa. Next base: position 143,621,043 of record CM038797.1, read on the forward strand.
ATTTAATTTGTATATTTATTCTAGTATTTTGCTTTAATTAGGTTTTTATCTAGTTTTGTTTAATATATGTATTATTTGACTTTAGTTACTCTTAATTGTAGGAATTTATTAACTAATTCTCCCAAGCTTGGATTCAAGGGTACTTGAAGAGCTTTAGGGATGATTCTTTTGAAGATAATTTTGGAAGAGGAAGCATGTACAGGTCGCTCAGTGCAGCATGACAGCCACTGACTTAATCCCTACAGGTCTCATAAATTCAAAAAGGACAGCCCATGCTTTCACCTTGGAGCCACCAACCCATCACTTCACCAGACCTTTTGGCTTGTAAAGGAAGCAAGAAAACATAGACCATCATTATCTTTCATTTTGTAAATCTAGGGAAGTTTAGGAACAAAACCATAGCTTTTCTCTTGATTTTTTCTCATGTTCATCATCTCCACCAACAATCTTGAGAGCAAGGCAACCATGGAAATGAGTAGCTAAGCTCCTTTTGTGTCAAGATTAGAGGTAGTTGATCTATATAATATGTATTTATTTTGATCCATTTGTGTATGAACATGGTTGATGATTAATATAGTTGAATATCTTTGTTCTTCATCTTCATGCTTTGAGTTTTGCTTGGAAAAGAATATTTCAAAGTGACCTAGGATATTCATCCTCTCACAAACAAATGCTAGGAATAGATTTGTGTGTTAGAGTTTACAAAATATTGAACTTAATGATTATCATGCTAATAGTTGTAGTGAGGAATCATGCAAGGATTAACATGATAACATTCACAATCTTGGTGGGAAATCTACAAGATTGAGAGGATATGTATTTGTAGAAATCATCTATTATGTTCATCACTTGATTAAAATGAATATGTATGAAACTAGATCAATGAAACTAATCTTGACATGCCTTCTTACTTGAAAACAATCTCAAACTCTCTCTAATCCAAATCATAACTCTTTTGAAAGAATTAATTTAGTTGTTGTTTGGAAACTCATGGTTCTAGTAGAGTAGATAACAAACCCTTTGGTTACATCATCTTAAAACATACTTTTCTATTGAAAGACTATAACATGCACCAATCCCTGTGGAATCGATAATCAAAATACTTTGTTCACGGAAAAATCCTACAACAAAATGGCGCCGCTGGGCGTTGATGTTGTTAGTATAGCAATAGTTGTGTGTTTTAAGACTTTTTCTACTAATCTCTTTTTGTTTCTCTTGTGTGGCTAGACTTTTCAGGAATTAGTTTATGCGGGGAAGTATTCCGGTCGACCAACTCCTTTTCGATCCCGAAATTGAAAGGACGGCTAGAAGACTTAATAGTAGTGCTAAAAGACGGAAAAGACTAGCTCGACAAAGACAAGAAAGAGGAGAAAGAGGAGAAGCATCTACTTCTTCAACACCACCCGTGTTTGGAGAAGTCACCACTATGGAGGAGAATCAACCACCACCACCACCACCACCATGTCAATAGCCCTCGCCATAATGCTCAATTTGCCCGACAAGCAAATGCAAGGGTCATGAAATGAAAACGGGCTTGCTTCAACTTCTATGCAAGTCCATTTCATGGCCACGACCATGAAGACCCTTACACTCACCTTACCAAGTTTTATGAGATCGCGGGAGCGGCGGGTGCTCCGGAAGACCAAGAAGAACAATATTTCCAAAGGCTTTTCCCTCATTCTCTAGTGGGGAAGGCAAAAGATTGGTATCTTGATCAATTGCAAGAGACAATGACTAATTGGAACGTTTTGGAGGAAAAGTTTCTTGAACGCTTTTTCCCTCAATCACGTTTCATGGAGGCTAAGACGGCTATCTCGGTATTTTCGTAAGGAGTAAACGAACCTTTGAATCGGGCATGGGAAAGATATAAGTCTATGCTAAGGAAGTGTCCGAGCCATGGTTTTGACGAGCTTACACAAATTCATATTTTCCGAAATGGTCTCCAACCTCAACACAAATTGTTGTTGGATGCCACGGCGGGAGGTTCTTTGATGGCAAAAACACCGTATGAAGCAATCCAAATAATTGAGAAGATGGGTAGGAATGATCATCAAACTCAACATGATCAAGGAGGTGTACAAGTGAAAACGGAGTTTTAGAAATTGGTTCGAAGTCATGAAGCACTTGTGGCGCAAAATAAATTGTTTGCGAAACAAGTTGAAGAATTGACAAAACAAATGGCTAAACTCCCTCAACAAATCATGGAGTTACAAGGAGCATCACATAAGCAAGCTCACCAAATAGCTTGTTGTGAATTGTGCAAAGGAGATCATAAACCGGCTTTTGTCCTCCGGAGAACGAGGAAGCTAACTATGTGGCCAACCAAGGCCAAGGGTACCAACAACGAGCTCCTTACCCTTATCAAAATCAAAACCAAGGTTACCAACAAAGGGGTAATCAAGGTTATCAAGGAGGGTGGAGGCAAGATAACAATAACCAAGGAAGGCAAAATCCTTATCAAACACAACAACAAAATCAAAGTCAACAACAAAATCAAAGTCAACAACAAAACCAACCTCAAAGTCAAGTGAGATCTTCCAACATTCAAGACACTCTAGCTCAATTTATGCAAGCCTCAATGGCTAATCAAAAGAGCACGGAGGCATCTATCAAGAACTTGAAACTCAAGTTGGACAACTAGCTAAGCAACTTTCCGAACAAAGTGCTTGACATCATTTTCCCAACTACGCAAACAAATCCTAAGGAGCATTGCAAAGCCATAACAACAAGAAGTGGTAGAGTTTGTGATGAGAAAAGGAAGGTAGTTGAAAGAAAAAGAAGTGGAGAAGGAAGAAGAAGAAATAGTGGAGGAAGAGGTAGTTGAAAAGATGAAGAGGATGGAGTTGAAAACATTATAATGTTGATGTGGAGGATGATTTAGTTGAAAATGAGGTGTTAGTTGAAAATGAAAAGGAAAATGGTGTAGTTGAAAAGGAGAAAGTAGAGGAGAAAAGAAAAGAATGAAGAAGGGAAAAGAGAAGGAAGTAACTTATCCGTTGAGAAGTTTGCCATATCCTCACCTTCCTTCTAAAAGGATGATGCAAAGCACTATGCAAGGTTTATGGATATTTTCAAGCAATTGCAAATAAATATTCCATTTATCGAAGCATTAGAGCAAATGCCCAAATATGCAAAATTCATGAAGGATATCTTGACGAAAAAGAAGAGGTACACGGATCAAGAAACCATAATGGTGGATGCTAGTTGTAGTGCAATAATTCAACGCACTATTCCGAAGAAAGAAAGTGATCCGGTCGTAACTTTGCCCGTGACCATTGGAGATGTGTACGTCGGAAAGGGATTAATTGATTTGGGGTCAAGCATCAACTTGATTCCATTATCCATTGTGAAGAGGTTGGGGGAGATTGAATTAAAGTCCACAAAAATGACATTGCAATTAGCGGACAAATCTATTACTCGCCCACACGGCGTATCATTAGATTTGTTGGTAAAAGTGGACAAATTCTTTTTTCCGGTTGATTTTGTTGTCATAGACATGGAGGAAGATGTGGATGCACCTTTAATTCTTGGAAGACCATTCATGAAGACGGCAAGGATGATGATTGATATAGATGACGGACTAATGAAGGTGAGAGTACAAGATGAAGAGATTTGCTTTAATCTTTTTGAAGCAATGAAGCATCCCATGGATAAGAAAGATTGTTTTAAGATTGACGTTATTGAGGAAGCAACTCAAGAAGTTAATGATGATGATGATAGTCGAGATATTGAGGAGTGTTTGGAAGGAGTGGAGATTTCAAAGGAAATGCACCCTTGGGAGGAAAAAGAAGAAAGTTTGAAGAAAGATCTAAAAGATGACGACCAAAACTTGAGTTGAAAGAGCTACCGTCTCATTTAAAGTATGTGTTTCTTGAGGAGGAAGTAAAAGCCCGTAATCATTAGCAATACATTGTCGGAGAACGAGGAAGAGAGCTTAATTGAAGTTTTGAAATCGAACAAAAATGCGATTGGTTGGGTCTTAGCCGATTTGAAAGGCATAAGCCCGGCCTATTGTATGCACAACATTATGATGGAGGATGAGTACAAACCGTAGCCCAACCTCAACGGCGATTGAATCCGTGATGAAGGAGGTAGTTCGAAAAGAAGTAGTGAAGATGCTTCGGGGATGATTTACCCAATTTCGGATAAGACGTGGGTGAGTCCGGTTCATGTGGTTCCTAAGAAAGGAGGATTGACGGTTGTATCTAATGATAAGGATGAGCTAGTGCAAACAAGAAAAGTGACGGGTGGAGAATGTGTATTGATTATCGAGGCTTAACAAAGCAACGAAAAGATCATTTTCCTCTTCCGCTCATGGACCAAATGTTAGAAAGGCTTCATGGACAACAATACTATTGTTTCTTGATGGTTATTCGATATAATCAAATATCGGTGAATCCGAAAGATCATGAGAAAACGGCGCTCACATGTCCATTTGAATTTTCGCGATAGGCGATGCCTTCGGCTTGCAACGCCAAGAACATTCCAACGGTGCATGCAAGCTATATTCGCCGATTTGATTGAAAAGACAATTGAAGTTTTTATGGATGACTTTTCCGTTTTGGAGCTTCATTTGATTTATGTTTGAAAATTTGGACACCGTCTTGAAGAGGTGTGCAAACCAACTTGGTTTTGAATTGGGAGAAATGCAACTTTATGGTGACCGAGGGATTGTCCTTGGCCACAAGATATCTTCAAGAGGAATCGAGGTTGACAAAGCAAAATTGATGTTATCAAGACGCTTCCCCGCCTACCAATGTCAAAGGCATTCGAGCTTTTGGGTCATGCGGATTCTATCGAAGATTCATCAAGGACTTCTCCAAAATAGCCAAACCTTTGAGCAACTTGCTCAACAAAGATAAGTCTTTCTTGTTTGATAATGATTGTTTGTTAGCTTTTGAAAAATTAAAGGAGAATTTGATAAATGCACCCATAATCACCGCACCTAATTGGAAACTTGATTTTGAACTAATGTGTGATGCTAGTGATTATGCGGTGGAGCCGATAGGCCAAAGGAAGAACAAAATCTTCCATGCTATACATTATGCGAGCAAAGTTTTGAATGATGCTCAAATAAACTATGCAACAATCGAAAAGAGTTGCTCGCAATTGTATATGCATTGAAAAGTTTCGTCCTTACCTAATTGGTTCCAAGGTTGTAGTTTTCACGGATCATTCGGCGATAAAATATTCTTACCAAACCGGACTCTAAACAAAGGCTAATCCGATGGATTCTTCTTTGCAAGAATTCGATTTAGAGGTCCGTGATAAAAAGGGTCGGAAAATTTGGTAGCGGATCATTTGTCTCGCTTAGTGAACGTAAAAATTACGGACAAGGAAAAGAGGTGAGGAGGAATTCCGGATGAGAAGTTATTTGCAATCCAAGAGCGACCGTGGTTTGCCGACATGGCAAATTACAAGGCCGGGATTAATGCCGAAGATTTGACTTGGAATGAGAAGAGAAAATTTTAGCCGATACAGTATGTGTGGGATGAACCTTACATTTTAGGTTGAGTAGTGATGGATTGCTAAGGTGTGTGAGTGATGAAGAGGCCAAAACATTCTTTGGCATTGTCACAACTCCCTGTGGGGACACTATAATGGAACGGACGCCACCAAAGTCCTACAATCGGGTTTTATTGGCCTTCGCTATTCAAAGATGCGTGTGCTCACGCTAAATCATGTGACAAATGTCAAAGAAGTGGTGGGATAGGAAAAAGAGATGAAATGCCATTGACAAATATGTTGGAAGTGGAGGTATTTGATTGTTGGGGGATTGATTTTGTCGGTCCTTTTCCATCTTCGTTTTCAAATGAATATATCCTTGTCGCTGTGGATTACGTGTCAAAGTGGGTAGAGGCCATTGTCGCCTAAGGCCGACGCCAAACTGATATCAAATTTTGAAAAGAAACATTTTTCTCGTTTGGTGTGCCTAGGGTGCTCATTAGTGATGGTGGGTCGCACTTTTGCAACGCATTGTTACAAAAACTTTTGAAACAATTTGGTGTCAAGCATAAAGTGACGACCCCCTATCACCCTCAAGCAAATGGCCAAGCCGAGGTGTCTAATAGAGAAATCAAAAGATTCTAGAAAAACTTTCATGTTCTAGAAAAGATTGGTCGCAAAATTAGATGAAGCTTTGTGATCGAACCGCCTATAAAGCTCCTATTGACTAACCCGTTTCAGTTGTGTATGGAAAACTTGTCACCTCCGGTAGAGATGGAGCACAAAGCATTGTGGGCCCTCCGATTCTGAATTTCGATCCATCCTTGGCGGAGAAAACGAAAATACAACTTGTTCATTTGGACGAAATGCGTGACGAGGCTTATCATTCAAACCGAGGTATAAAGCAAAGGTTAAGGTTTCTCATGATAAGAAGATAAAGATCAAGGAATTTAGGCCGACAAAAGGTTCTCTTGTTCAACTCCGGATGAGGCTTTTTCCGGAAAACTCAAAACAAAGTGGTCCGTCCGCTTTTAATCAAAGAAGTCAAGGAATATGGTGCAATTGTCTTGCAAGATCTTGCACGAACAAAAGAATGGACGGTGAATGGGCAGCGGTTGAAACAGACGTTGGCGGAGAGGTGAGCCGCAACATAGCCGAATCCTTCTTTGATGATCAATGATCATCATGAACCGTCGAGCTCTACCGACGTTAAACAAAGCGCTTGTTGGGAGGCACCCCAACATTGTAAGTATTCTTCCTTGAACTCATTTACACTTGCCCGCACTGTCAATTTTGCTGTTTTCTGAAAAATTCAAAATTTGAGCCGCCGCCAGAGCAGCCCGAACTTTGACCTAACTGGCAACTTTCGCCATGATAGGACCGCCAGGTCGGGAATTTTTAAAAAATAATTTGAAAATTACATTTTGGAGGCCCATTCGTGGCCGAGTGTTCAAAATGGGTTGGGGTCATTTAAACCCTTTTTCACTATTTTCTTCACCATTCCTCCTCCTCTCAAAATCTCAAAAATCCCCAACCAAAAACTCCGAATTTTTGCGAATTTCTTTGTCAAAACAATCATTCAAGGCATCCTAGTAAGTATTCTATGTCTTTCCTTTCTCAATTTTGTGTACATTGCATGTTTAGGTTAGATTTTGAAAACCTAGGGTTAGGAATTTTCGAATTTTCTCTTAAAATTAGGATGTTTTTGTGTTAGAGACATACTAGGATGTTATTTTCGCTGCCCTAGGAAGTAGTTGTGTGGAGAAAAATTCTGTTTTGCAGAAGAATTTTTCTGAAAATCGCAGAGCCCGCCAATATGGTCACCGCTCAACATCGCAGAATTTTGAAAAATTCTTCACGTGTATTTAGTGTTTTCAATTAGTTGTAATGCCTTGGTTGGTTGCTTTGCTTTGCTGTTTGCATGATTCTTTGCTAATGGACACCTCGGTGTCACTTTTCCGTTGATTTTGTGTTGAAAATTTCAGATGGCACCTAAGCGTCAACGTGTTTCCTCTGCTGGAGCTGGGCCCTCTCGGCCTGCTGCGTTCGATCCTGTGCGATTCTTGGGGCCTGCTCAGGAGGCTCGCTACAAAGAGCTCGAGGAGCGAAACATATGGATTGAGCGCACCATCAGCCTCCGTGAGCAAGGGCACTACCACACGCCTCATGTCATCCTCGATAATTACGGGTTGGAAGTTCTTTGCAACCCTCGACAAAGGTGAACGTGGAGCTTGTTCGAGAGTTCTATGCTAATGCTATCCGCCGAGGGATGTGAGTTTAGGTTTGCTTTTGTTCGAGGCAAGTCCGCTTCCTTCTCTCGCGCAAGAATCAGCTTTCGGGCATCACCGGACAGCCCGGAGGACCAATTGATGTCTACCATGAGCACTGCTCGTGGTAATGGGATTACAACATGTCAAGAATAAGCTCTTGTTCGGGCATTCTTATGAAACGAATCGGCTGGTCAACCTTTAAAATTCAACAGGCCGGTCGAGAACTAGTGCGAGTTATGATGTGTGTGGCTCGCATAATCGAAACCTAGGAGCCACACATCTTCGATAACCATTGACACGGCGGGTTTGATTGCTTACATGCTCGATGAGGAGCAAATTGATTTCGGCCGTCGATTGCGAATGAGTCAAGCGGATTACACTTAGCTATACCGGGAGCGATAAAGTGTGCTCTCACTTATCCGGGCTTGATTATGGGTTTCAAGAGAGCGGTGGTTTTTCTGCAGGGACACCTCACCATTGATGGAGTTGTTGATGATCACTCGTGATCGCTTTTGTGGTCCTTGATAATATGCTGCCTGTGCAGCTGGCACTTCCTCAAGCTAGTCCATCGAAGAATGGAAGACAGATGCATCTCGCTCATCGAGAGCATTTATGTTTATGCATGAGAGCATGGAGCACCTTGCTCTACAGATTAGAGAGCCGGAGTGAACCATTTCACTCACGGGTGAGCATTCGAGCTTATCTTTGGCCGGGTCGGGCCAAATGTCGAGGAGGAGGTGGGAGATGAGGATGATGGTGAAGAGAGTTCGTTTCGTTCCGGTTCGACTCGGGTCGATTGGAGATTCGATTCGAGACCTCGATTGATTTTCTCCTATTTCCCGCTTTTATTTTACTTTCATTCTAGTCTAGATTTTACTTTTGCATTTTAGTTTTAAACTTTGGATTTTGTTGGTTGCCATCCAATTTTGGGATTGGCTTGTAATTCCAATTAATTTTTGTAGGCATGAAGCCTAAATACTTCTTTTTAAGTTTTAAACACCATTTTGGGGTGTCTTTTTATTTTAAGTTTAGTTTCTTTTATTTTGTTCTATTTTATTTTATTTTTAGATTATAAGTATTTAGTTTGAATTTACTTCTTGTGGTTTGTCCGGATTGTTCAAATGGTTCTTCAAAGCTAGTAAGCGTGTTTCACCAAAGTGATGGTGATGATAAAATTCTTGATTCATTCCACAAAGAAGGTACACATTTTATCGTTTTGTAGAAACATAACATGTCTATGAAATTTGTTCTTTATGCAAGATATTTTGGCATGTACAAAAAAAAATTTGTTCACATTCGAATCATTAGGACATAAACCACATATGTGAGAAGCTTTCACTTTTTACCAAATATTGAGTGTCTAATAGTTGTGTTAACTCGTGTGATTCATGCTTAATCTTTACTTGTTTGTGATAACTTGGAAGCTAAGAAATGATCAAGGCAAATTTTGTGCACTATGAGGAAAACCACCAATTCTAAAAGGGCTTCAATTACCCGTGAGAGCGAATCCTTGTGAACCCCTTTGAGCTTAAGTAGTATTTGTAGGATGAATGTATCAAATCAACTAATTGTTAAGTAGGCCACTTAATAGTTGTTGATAATCTTTGAAAAATTCAATGATAATTCATTCTATAAATTTTCTTGTTTTGAATACCAACCTTTTGTTAATTAACCCAAGAGCATGTTCTTGAATAAAAAGGATTGATATAAATGAAGTTGGGAGGTGAATCAAAAGAACCTAGAATTGATGGCACAATGATCCTAAGAAAAGAAAAGAATGGAGAAAAGAAAAATACAAAAGAAGAAAGAAATTTGTTTATGAAAAGATACAAAAGAAAAAGAAAAGAAAGAGAGGATCATTGTGTAGAAAAGAAAAGAGGTTGCGAATAATAAGATGGGAATTAGTTGTGAAATGCTCTTCATATCCTTTTACCCGATTCGTTTCAATGGCTTTGTACTTAAATATCCCTTGTTTCTAACCTAAGCCAAGTTACAACCTTGAAAGTCCTTAGTGATCTTTGTTTCCATTTTATCATTTAACTTGTTTCGATGAACACATGAATTATTCTGGATGTGCATAATTATTAGTGAGAGTGTTTAGTCCTTTGTGAATATGCATTTTGTTCTTCATGAACTTTGAAGAAATGATTAGGTGATTCAAGTGTGAACATATCTTGTGTTTTGTTAAATGTTTGGATATCTTGTGTTTAGAACTTAATTCATGGCCATGTTGTGTTTAGAAGCGATTGATGTGTGCTTTTGCACGGTATGTCGAGTTTGAACCATTACTCTTATGTGAGTTTGCATGCTTGCATTTTGTTCCTTCTAGCTTTGTAAGATTATTGACTTTTGTTTGAGGACAAACAAAGAAGTAAGTTGGGGAGAGTTGTTAAGGACCAATTTGTAGTTATTTTGTACATTATTTTGTGGTCCTTAACAATGTCTTTGTATTTAATTTGTATATTTATTCTAGTATTTTGCTTTAATTAGGTTTTTATCTAGTTTTGTTTAATATATGTATTATTTGACTTTAGTTACTCTTAATTGTAGGAATTTATTAACTAATTCTCCCAAGCTTGGATTCAAGGGTACTTGAAGAGCTTTAGGATGATTCTTTTGAAGATAATTTTGAAGAGAGAAGCATGCTACAGTCGCCAATGTGCCATGACGCCACCGACTTAACTCAGGTCTCGAAATTCAGAAAAAGGACAGCCCATGCTTTCACCTTTGAGCCACCAACCCATCACTTCACCAGACCTTTTGGCTTGTAAAGGAAGCAAGAAAACATAGACCATCATTATCTTTCATTTTGTAAATCTAGGGAAGTTTAGGAACAAAACCATAGCTTTTCTCTTGATTTTTCTCATGTTCATCATCTCCACCAACAATCTTGAGAGCAAGGCAACCATGGAAATGAGTAGCTAAGCTCCTTTTGTGTCAAGATTAGAGGTAGTTGATCTATATAATATGTATTTATTTTGATCCATTTGTGTATGAACATGGTTGATGATTAATATAGTTGAATATCTTTGTTCTTCATCTTCATGCTTTGAGTTTTGCTTGAAAAGAATATTTCAAAGTGACCTAGGATATTCATCCTCTCACAAACAAATGCTAGGAATAGATTTGTGTGTTAGAGTTTACAAAATATTGAACTTAATGATTATCATGCTAATAGTTGTAGTGAGGAATCATGCAAGGATTAACATGATAACATTCACAATCTTGGTGGGAAATCTACAAGATTGAGAGGATATGTATTTGTAGAAATCATCTATTATGTTCATCACTTGATTAAAATGAATATGTATGAAACTAGATCAATGAAACTAATCTTGACATGCCTTCTTACTTGAAAACAATCTCAAACTCTCTCTAATCCAAATCATAACTCTTTTTGAAAGAATTAATTTAGTTGTTGTTTGGAAACTCATGGTTCTAGTAGAGTAGATAACAAACCCTTTGGTTACATCATCTTAAAACATACTTTTCTATTGAAAGACTATAACATGCACCAATCCCTGTGGAATCGATAATCAAAATACTTTGTTCACGGAAAAATCCTACAACAAGAGGCTCTTCATAACAACCTCTTTTTAAGGCCTTCCTGTGACCTAGTTGAGTGCTTTTTCTTTTTGGTTGTCTGACTCGTGTTCAAATTTGCTACAGCAGTGCTGAAAACACCATCCTTAATGGTATTGTCATCGTCAAAAACCTCAGTTTCCCCAAGCCTGCTGGAGAAAACTAGCGTCAAGGGCGTTAACCCCTGGATCTGGATGAATATGAGATTACGTCGCATCCACAAAGGTAGAAATCTGTGAATCTGAATCATTAGGCACTTGGGAGATGAAATTAAGAGGATTCAGATCACCCTTAAGGCAGAGACCTCCAAATCCAGCTGCAAACCATCTTCCTGAATAGGTTCCAAATGAGGACTACCAATGTCCTCCTGGTGAGGTTCTGCTGCTTTTACATTTTCCATATCAGCTGTTGCCGCTTCTTCAACCACAATACTAGGATTGTTAGCCGTTTTTGGCACAGAGAGAGGTTTGGCTTTTAAAGGGTGGTTGGGAATGAAAGGCTTGAGAAACTTACACTCTTTCACCTCATGGCCTGTTTTCTTATAATGAGTGCAGAAAACTGGAATGTTTTCATATTCAATGTCGGCAAAGAAAGCAAATCCTTCTCTTTCAACCAACACATTGTAATTGATGGGTTGTTTCAGATCCATTTCAACTAGAACATGGATAAACTGCCCAAAGGTACGATCTACGCGGGATTTTGACGCAGCAACATCAATACAAATTTGGGTACCAACACATCCTGCAATGGCAAACAAAATATGGGGCCTCTAATATTCCTAAGATAAACCAAATAATCGAACCCATACTTGGACTGCCGTGTTGTGTTGCAGCGACGAATTGAAATCCTTAGACCAGGCAAAAAGCTTTGACATCCCTGTATTGAGATTTATGGAACCTGAGGCCCTAACTCTCCTCATATCTTCAACATTAGCGAAAGTGAACTCGTAGAAACCTTTACCTAGAGAAAGCACACCCCAATGTTTGACTTCAGGCCAAATCCTAAACAATTTTTCTCTCAAGGCCACCACTATAAAAGGCGTAGAGCCTTTGGGCAAGATAATACGGCCATGCAGGTTGTTCTTGCATTCATTCAAACCAGCTTTGTATTCTTCTTCAGGAATAATAGTAGAGGGTCTATCACCTTTGATTACTGGCTGAGGAAGCTGGGAGGAAGGAATATCACATACTCCTTTGAGAACCTGAGCAAACGAAGGGGGTTTGGAGACCAGAGGAACATGGCAGGGGGCTGTTTTAGAGACAGGAGGTTGGAGGGAAGAGGTTTCAGGGAAGAGATCTTGAAAAGCCATCGGAGATTAAGAAGCCATGGAAGTCGGAGGCCATAAGATTGGATCTTGAAATATTAAACGACACGGAAACAAATTCCGAAGCAATGTAGCTACTTAATTCTTTAGAAAGTTATCAAATGTTGCCAACAACGCGTATCTATCCAAAACACTGCATTGTTTGAGACACAGGAAAAGAAGAACTTCAATAAATAAAAAAACTCTCTTTCAAGAGAGAACATTTCACTCTTCTAATTTCATGAATTTAAATAATTACTTATAAAGAAAACATTGCCGTAAAAATGTAGTATTATAATTAGGAGTGTTCGTGGTTCATAAATTGAATTGAATTGAACCACATTAATAGTTCAATTCAGTTATTAAAAATTATTTCAATAAAAAATGGTTAATCTGTTAGACCAGTTACAATTCATTTTATAACTAGTTCAAACTAAGTCGATAGTTTCAAATCAATTTAATATATTATAAGTAGTTTCAAACTAGTTTTATTAAAAAAAAAAACTAATTTTTTTTAATTGAAATTCAAAGATTTGTTTTTTTTTTCTTTTTTAAATATTACTTTTTTAGTTTTTAATTAAATTTTTTTATTTTCAAAAAATTGTACATTTTTTTTGAAATTTTTTTTATATTTTCAGAAAAAAATATTTTTCTTTCAGTTATTTTTTTAAATTTATTTTATTTGACAGGAATTTTTTTCTTGTTTTTTTAAAATTTTTCGGAAACAAATTCCAGGGTTTTCTTTTTTTTGGAAAATTTTTTTTCAGTTTTTTTTCTTAATTTTTTCGGAAATTATTTGTTCAGTTTTTTTTTTTTTTAAAAACATAAAATTTCACAACTTTTTTTTATTTTTCAAAAACAAAACGTTTTCAGTTTTTTTGCCAAATTTTCTTTTCTGGTCTTTTTATTTTTTTGTAATTAAGTTTTTCCCAATAAAATTCTGTTTTTTTTTTAAAATAATATCCCAGATTTTTTTTAATTTTTTTGAAAAAAATTTATTTTCGTTTTTATTTTATTTTTCAGAAATTATTTTTTCAAAACAAAATTTTCAGTTTACTTTCTCCAAAAACAAGTTTTTTTTTAAAAATAAATTTCCTTTTTTCGGAAATAAGAACTTTTTTTTTTCAGTTTTCTTTTTAAAAAAATCTCCCCGTTTTTTTCGGAAAAAAACTTTTTTTTTTCCGGAAAATAACATTTTTTTTTCAATTTTCTTTTTAATTTTTGAAAAAAAATATTTCCCTTTTTTTTTATGAAAAAAATTCCTTTTTTTAATTTTCAAAACAAAACAATTTGTTTTTTTCGAAATTGAAATTTTTAAAAATTTTTTTGAAATAATTTTTTTTATTTAGTTTTTTTAAATATTTTTTATTAAATACTAATTTATAGAATGAAATCAATTTTTAATAAAAGTTAGTCAAAACTGGTTTAAAACTGAATTTATATTGTTTTGATTAAATGTTTAGATTGAAAACCATTTAAATGTTCTAGTTTTTTTATAATTCAATCCAATCCAATTCAAACATACAATTCAATTAACTATATTTTGAACACTCTATTTATAAATAAATATGAATATATTTTTGTGTGCAGGTATGATATCTTAAATTTAAATAAAAATAAAAAGAACGGAATGGATAAATAAAATTGACATTTGGGATGTTTTGTGAGTTATTTTAGTGTCAAAGTGTAAAACTTATTTATATTATTCAAATAAAATACAACATAAATATAAATAATTAATTTAGAAAAACAAAATTCACCTTGTTTCTCTAGTGGTCACATGTGTTGTGAATAATTTATGTCAGAAGTTATTGAAATTCTAAGGGCAGTTTTGTAATTATCATGGTATTTTAGTATTTGTTATTTTAGTGTTAGTACGTATATCTTAATTCCTTAAGATTAGGATTAAGGTTTGTTTTTAGTTAGTTCCTTTTGGACTTGTAGTTGTGTATAAATAGATATTCGTATTTCATTATTTTAATTCAATATATATTTTCAGAACCTTCATGTTCTGACTCATCTTCAGAACTTTCATGTTCTGACTCATATTCAGAACCTTCATGTTTTGACTCATCTTCAGAAGCAGAATCTCCTTCAGAGCTTGGACTCAGAATATTGATTCATTTTCTAAGAAGCAAGAATTTCAGAAATGTGAGATGAAATATGATGTGTATGTGAAACATTCTGGAAGCAATATAATTCTAGTGTGTCTTTATGGTGATGACATATTACTTACAGGGAGTTGCAACCAGAAGCAAGCTGCAGATGTTCTGATGAAGTCATATCCAGAACTTCTGAGGGGAGTCAGAAATTCTGAGGTTCTGGAGCTGTCCAGAAGGTGGTTCTGGAGCTGTCCAGAAAGTGAGGTTCTAATGTTGTCAGTTTTTTATGGACATGAATTAAGGGATAGTGTTGTGAATAATTCATGTTAGAAGTTGTTGAAATTCTAAGGGCAGTTTTGTAATTATTAGGGTACTTTAATATTTGTTATTTACTGTTAGTATCGTATATCTTAATTCTTTAAGATTAGGATTATGATTTGTTTTTAGTTAGTTACTTTTAAGCTTTTAGTTGTGTATAAATAGGTACTCGTATTTCATTATTTTTAATTCAATACAATTCAATCCTTATTTTATACTCTCTCTTATTTCCATCGTTTATTCTCTTCTATCCTTGTGTCCTAACAACATGGTTATAATTGTGCACAATTTATATGTGAGGTGCTTGGTTTGAAACCTGGCTCGAGTGAATTTAATTTTATAATAAATAGTAAATTAAAAATAAAATAATTTATTTTAAAATATATTTATATAAAACTGGGTTAAACAATAAATAATAAAGTAAAAGTTACATTTAAATTTAAAAGTTATAAATTTTTAATATAATTAATTTTAAAGGTGAAATTGGTTATATTCTTTAAATTTAGTATTGAAATATAAAAGCAAAGAAAAATGAACCTTTGTTTCTACTATTTTCTTTCCCTTAAAATAAAAATCTATTCAATTTTTTTTTGCGCATGCATCCAAATAGAAGGGTCGAAGACTTGAAGATAATGATAGGAGATGGAGTAATTTAAGGAGACTTCATGTGAATTTCAGTTTGATTCTCTTCCAACTAGCAACTACCAGTCTGATGCATGGACCATCCACCACATTTTTATTTTTACATTTGAGTTTTAACAGTAATTTACTTGTTTGGTATTTAATGTTATTAATCTAAATGGAATAAGGCATCTCCAAAAGGATATATAATGTCACTCTCCACGCATGAGACAACAAACAAGAAAAGTTAACTGCAGCAAAAATAGTGGAGAATGCTGCTAACATGTAATTCATTAGTAATATTTTAATCAATTATACGGTAGCAGTTGCATTAACTCCAACAGTATTATTTTTTCATGCAACTAGTTACAGCTGGCCAACACAGCAAAGAAACTTACCGCTGCATATACTCTAACAGTAACAGGTACCATTAGGCTATGTTTAAATTGTTATTATTTAAATTATTATAACAATATTAAATATTGAGAATTTATATAAATTTTCCAAAACTGTTTTTTAATATAACTTTTAAATCTTTTTAATTAAAAATTTGTGTGTTAAGTAGAAAAATAAACAGCAAAAAGAAAAAGACAACAAATAAAAAATCTACAAAACCTAATTTAAATCCGACAGTGAACTTCCTCTTACTAACTTTAAACTATAGTTGTTATTTGCTGTTTTTTTTTAGGACCATCGACCAAAATTGTTGATCTTCAACAACTGAATTTACATACATCTTCATTCTCAGTCATGCTAAAAATTCATATTTTGAAAAAATAACCAAAGACTACTCATTTTATACGATGCATCTACTAATTCAAAATCTTAAGAATTTATTATCACGGCAGAAAAACTACGTCTAATTGAAATTATCTTTTGTAGTTTTTAATTTTAAGGCGAGAATGAGTTCTACTGTGATTTTTTCACTAGAAACATGATTCCAAACAACCACTTAAATTATTTTTATTAGTGAAATTTTCTATGTCATCGTACTCCTCATTAAAAAGTGTAACAAATCATGTTCTAAGCCATTAAATATGAGTGATTTCTTACCCACCAATGCTTAAAATTACCGTACGAAATTCTAACAGTACTCTTGAAAAACAAAAATATATTTTTGGTGTGCATCAACACAAATATAATTTGTTCGTTTTCCGAGATTCATCTTATTTTACATAATCTTTTTTAGAAATGCATTTCCAATATAAATTAGAAATGTAATTTCGATTTTGTCTAAAGCTATTTAGACAAAAAGTGCCTATACATGTGTGTTTACTTCTATCTTATTAAAATACAAATCGGAAGTGTATTTTCGACTTATACCAAAAATACATTTCTGATCGTTTTTTATATTTTAAAGGATGAAATTACAATTGATCTATTTTCTATAAATAGGAATGCGAACCAAAAATACATTTTTAATTTTTAGAAAAATATTTTTGAATTTTTATATGGTGTCCCACTCCAGCATGGAATAGGTTAAAAAATTCCCTTAATTATTCCATTGGGAATAACATCATTTATATTTTCAGAGTTGATATTAACATGATATAAAATTTACATAGATAAAAAAGTAAATGGATAATAAGGTGTACCACTATTTTTCCAATAAGTTTCCTTTCCTCTATGCTTCAATCCAATGTCCATTAAGAACCAAAACAATGTGTAAGAGTCGGATTACTACAATCTAAAGATTCCATGCGCCATCCGTCCAAATTGATTGAAAGTCTTCTGACAATGAGAACACAAATTTATATTCCAGTATAAATAATGTTTAGTATAACATTACTTTTATTTTTGAACATTTCTATCTCTTACTTTATTTGAATTTTATTTAAAATCATCCTATTTTTCTCTCCTTCAAAATAGAAGATCAATTGTCCCTTCTAAAATTCTGTTTGATAAAAATAGCGGTTGACTGATAAGTTAGTTTATGATTGATGGTTGATAACTTTTAACTGATGACTGATAAGCTAATTATAGTGTTTAGTAAAATTAACTTATAAATGTAAAATGACATATAAAAACTTTTTTTAATTATTAATAAAATTCATATTTAAAATAATAAAGATAAAATTAAAAGAAAAATTGATAAGCTATAAAAAAAATAGAAAATGGATAAATGTCTCCATAATATTTTGATCAGTACAGAACAAAAGAGAATTGGATTATTTCCATCAGAACTTTAATATTGAATTTCTAACTTGCACTATAATACCTTTATTATATTTTGTACATAATAGGAACCGATCTTTCTTGTTTAAGACGCTTGGTAGGTAGGTAATGGTTAGTTATAATACAACACAATTTACACTATTATAGCCTACGGGCACAAATCTCAAACTTGAGCAATGCTTTTGCTCAAATCTGAAGCCAAAAATACTACTGAAAAACTATACACACTTATAATTATATTCTCTCTTACAAAATATAAACAAAAAATAGTCAAAGTTGAACTATTTGATTCAAATTTGGATCAAATACATGAACTCTCTTTAACCTATTTTTGCTTATATTTTGTTAAGAGTATATATCACTGACAAACTTCACTACTCTGATTGTCCTATGAAAGTCCTATAATGAGACACTCACAAAGTCCAACCAGAAAGGTGCAACTACGAATATTTTAAATACTTCCATCTGTAATTTTCATAGGAAATAAGATAATTGCTCTTTCTTCCTTGAACCACCTTCCCCATAAAGGTCATTCCACTGCTTCAAGTCATTCATTCCAGCCCCTTCAGCTGCAAAGCTTGCGGCAACCTGCAGTCCAATTAGGCACTCAAACTAAGCAACATCTTCTATACATATTAGATGCAAAAGAAACCTAAGGCCTCAACATCCCCAACAAGCAACACGTCATTTGCTTTTGTTGAGATCTTAAGTTTAACTTACAGCTATATCATGTTTCAGCTTCATCATTGGAACATGTTTACGTGGCACAAATAATTGTTTAAGGACTGTCTCTTTGCATTAAGAAACTTTGCTTAAAATAAAAATTGCACTATCAAACCTCAACCATTAAAGTAAAAAGTGAGCGTTGCCGGGGGAAACAATGAGAAAAGTTGCAATATTAGAGAAAATATAGAAATCTTAAAAGTGACATGGCATAATAAGATCTGCCTAATGGCCATATAAGAACCCAGAGTGAATTGCATCATTAAAGATGATTAATGCGGGAGAATTAAAGATAAAGAATTCCAAGAAATTTTACCTGACTCTTTGCCACTTTGAAGTCCTCCATATTCAAAGGCCTAAGAGTAATAACTCTTTCCTGTTTAACTTCCTCCTCTGCATCATGAACATCTTGGCTATTTTTTCCTTCGGCGTCTTTCTTCTTTTTCTCCTGCCGAAATCAAGTATAGCAGTCAGCATGATCATCATATAATCAAAGCATTATATTAAATCTTTAAATAAAATGCCAATTTACCGAATCCTTTTTCAACTCTTGCTGAATTAACTCTCTAACGGGTCTATAAGCAGCGGTTGTGCATAAGTTCTGTATTTACCAATTAATGAAAATAGAAAACGCGTTAATCAGAAACTCAAAATAACAAAAGCATCTGTAGGTTGTAACACGATAGTCAAGTTACGTCCACAGGAAAACAATAATAGAGAAAAACCTTTAGATCGCTTCCGCTGTATCCTTCTGTCATAGTTGCGATTTCCTTAAAATCAAATCCATTCCCCACCTTCTCTTTAGCCAAAAGGGTCCTCAATATATTTTCCCTGTTCGCCACAGACGGTAATGCAACCATAATCCTGATAGCCAATGATGAATGGTATATTAAGTAAAAACAATCAAAATACTATTGAATATAAGGTTATTCAGGTTGTTGTTGTTGTGCACCCATAAACATGCCATCAAAGCAATATATTTTTAATTTGATATTTTATGTGTTTTCCCCCCATAATTTTCAAATACAACAAACATTATAAAAAACAGATCCACGTGATTCAGTGAAATCCGCATGAACTCAAACTAATAGCAGAGAATGGTTGGAGTAGTGCGGTAGAGAGCATATTGCTAGCACTCTCCAGGTATTAAGAAAGAACTTATGAAATTCATTGAATATGTAGAACTAGTAGAAGTACCTCCTTTCAAATCGTCTAATAATTGCCTCATCCAAGTCAAAGGGCCTATTGGTTGCAGCAAGGACAAGGATGCGATCCGACGGTTTTGAGGTAAGTCCATCCCAATTGGTCATAAATTCATTCTTTATTTTTCGCATGGCTTCATGTTCCCCGACTCTTGTCCGCTGCCCAAGCATACTATCCACCTCATCAACAAATATAATAGTTGGGGAGACCTTGGCTGCCAATGTGAATAAAGCACGGACATTCTTCTCATCTTCACCAAACCATTTAGAGGTGATGGTAGACATGGATACATTAATGAAACTTGCTCCAGCCTCGTTTGCAATGGCCTTTGCCAGCATTGTTTTTCCTGTTCCAGGCGGCCCAAATAGCAATATTCCTCTACAAGGCTTTAAGAGGCCCCCGTCAAAAAGATCTGGCCTTCGAAGGGGAAGCATTACTAGTTCTTGAAGTGACTCTTTAGTCTCTTCTAAGGCACCAATATCGGAGAATGTTACCCCAATTTCGTTTGCTGGTATTACTTCAGGCCTTATTCGCTTCTCAAACTCATTATCAGGAGGAACTTCCTGCAAGAGATGAGGTTGTTGTGTTTGAATAAGCCAATTGCGGCATGATTTCAATATTATTAAAATTATATCATAATCTATTGAATGGTAAAAAAAAAAAAAAAAAAGAGAAGGC
This sequence comes from Vicia sativa, assembly GCA_021764765.1. NCBI lineage: Eukaryota > Viridiplantae > Streptophyta > Magnoliopsida > Fabales > Fabaceae > Vicia > Vicia sativa. The sequence goes on from CM038797.1 coordinate 143,641,463, forward strand.
CTACCACTTTGGTTGCAGGAACTGAATTTTCACCATCAGGTTTGCCCACCGAAGTTAGTATTTCTGTTTCGGCCTTTACACCAGGAGCAGGATTTTCAGACTTTTCTTCTGGTTTCACAACAACTCCTTCCTCTCTCTGCTTTAATCAGTATGACATATATAGATACAAAAGGAAACAGATCATATCAGTACCTGGTAGATATTATTCGCAATTAAATGAATAACACAATCGCAACAAGCATGAACAACCTCCGATGTTACTGCTTGAGCTTCTAGTTTTAATGTATCTCTTCCACTGAGCTTTCCCTCGTGGAATATACCCAGAGCATGGGACAAGCTATTTCAAAAACAATAAAGTAAGTACATCAAAGTATAATAGTTAGTGCAGAGTTAAAGTTACCAGTCACACACCTATTGCATGGAATAACCAGTTTCCCATTTCTGTACTCAGGCTCTTTGTTATTCATTAAATGATAGGAAATTGCCGACACAACAATCTCTTCTATATAGTTACTGAGAACCATTGTGTCTGCTACACAGATGGAATCCAGGTCATGACAATCAAGATCATTGGCTGCAAGCACTTCCATGATATGGTTCTTGTTATCCTGAATCTGTATCCTCTTCATATCCGCTTCAAATTGAGACTTCCAGCTGACAAGACGAGACTCATCTTCTGGTGGGCTGATTTCTATGTTGTAAGGGAAGAGGGGACTAAGCATCTCATCCACTTCTTTGCAGTCGTTAACAGAATCCAAAACCCTTGAACCAAGAATCAAAATCGGCCCAGATAATTTCGTTAACATTGTCTGGAATAGTTTACATATCCTCTGTGATCTACACAACAGCTTATCAACATCCCGCAGATATAGAACAATGGGATAGGTTTTTGACACATAAACTAGAGCCTGCAAGTGAATTTTCCACTCATCAAATGACTGTCTTTTGTGGATATGTAAAGCCTTCCAATCCAAAACATTTTTCTGCGCTGATGCTAAAATATGTCATATTAGCAAAAGTAGCAATACCTTGTAAAGAGTCTGTATAAGAAGCTTTTCATCAAAAGACCAGTTGGCCATGTGCTTCCCAGGAGCTGAAGGAATATTGAAAAATACGGGGAATCAGAAGAGTAAACAGTGTACAGAAACAAGGGGTTTGACTTAATTTGTATTAGTTCTCATTCAAAAAGATTATGAAGCTAACATACATGCTAAACTAATTCTATAAACTATGGAATTGTGAGGCCACATTAGAAATCGTCATTTTTTATAAAAATAATTGGGAGCGGAGAAATTATTATTAAATCAAGTGGTACTAATGACAATTAAATCAAGAAAAAACACAATCCTAATTGATCTTTTAAAATGATTTATTGAAGCAACCTGAACTTGTAGAATTGCTTTGCGAACCAAGGCTGCTAATATTTGCAGAGGCTGATACATTCCTACGAAGCTTAGTAGGAGTATAAGAGCCTTCCGCCTCCCTGCATAAACAAGGGAAAAATTTCAAATATTATTATATAAATAAACAGGAAGGAAAATAAATATATTCTCATAGTTAACTGATAATGATCTAGTCTTCTTACATTCGTCTAAGGTCTACGCCACTGCTATGCTTTTGCATTCTACCTGCAACTAAAAGTTTCAAGTCAGGGATATGATTTTATATGCTTTTTAATAACAAGAACCAAATCTAAAGCTACTTGAACCCATCTACCCTATCTAGAATCTAGAACCTGTAACCTTACGCGGCATGACTTCGTCAAGTCGAAATTATCATTTAGTAAAACTTTTCTCCTAACAATATATAAAACTTACTCATGAAAATCAAACATATAATATTTGTGTAATACAAGATTAATTGAGCATATTTTTATTATGAGGTAATAAAGTTCTCCATACTGAGTAGAAAATGTTCATCGATTTGTACCTTTATTCTCTTCTCTAGGCGGAAAGATTGCAAATGAACCAAATAGGTCAGATAACCGAGCCAAAGTTGTGTCTGAAGTAGATCTTTTGAAAGACTAGAATCAGAAACAATGGAAAAAGAACACCGGTAGCCAGAATGTCAGGTCAAGAAAGAACACTGTAAATATATGATGTCAAGAATGAAAAGCAATCCAAGATAAAATAGGGAAAGCTTACAGTTTCGTTGTAGGAAGTGCCATATCTACTTTGAATCTACAAAGATGACAAACCAACCATTATGTACATAACCAACCAGAGAAAGTTTCGAACGACACCAAAACTATTTCCACTCACCTTCAAAGAAAAGTCGGTTACATCGAACAGAAGCAACTTGGCCTCAAAGTAGTGAGCTAAAGCCTTGGCAAGCACCTGTTGGTAAAGCTCTGCAAGACATGAAATAGAAAACTTTTGAATTAGCCAAAGGAATCATTAGAAACTTAGAAACATAAAAACTTATCCATCCGTCATCCTCGTAAAATAGTCTATTTAGACTAACCGGCTGGCCCTGAGAGCAGAATAGTCCGGCTCGCAGGAGCGAGATTCCGTGTATATTTAGAAACCTCTGCATGCTTTAAATGGACATAGGCAGCACTTGTCAGCAACACCCTTGTCTTCTCACTGTCATCATATATACAATGAAAAAGATCATATATCAGAACCAAGATTAAATTGAATCAATTTTTTTTTAAAAAAAGTAGCAGCATCAGAAAATGTCAAAGCATCTAGTAAATTTACAGTTTCAATGCTCTCAATCCATTAACAAAATATGCTAATACATAACATTACCATACCAACCATGCAATGAATAAAAAAAATAGGAAATAACATTGTGATAAAAAGGTGCCGATACCGGCACTGTTATTCACCGTTTTTATGTCATAGAACACAAAGGCAAACGCAATCAGTATCGTAACACATATACCGACCAAAATTGCGACAGTTATTTAAAACCTATGACTATCAATACAAATTTTGAAGAAACTAAACAAATACAATGCCGCTAATTACCACAGAAAAACAAATACAATGCGCTATAATACAATTTAATAAAATAACATTGGAAATTAGGAAAATGAAAGGAGAGAAAGGAAGGAAAGTAAAAACCTGAGATAATAAGGGAAATTGTCAAAAGTAACATTGCTTTCTCTTCCATCAACAACAAGTCGAAGCATTTCGTGTTCGATTTTCTCCGGTGTGATGGCGTTGGAGGCCAAAGCATTAGCTCCCCATTTGGTTTGTCCAGAAGCCAAACCAAGGCCGACTCCAACTCCAACACCAACGCTAAGCGCTGATAACAACAAACCTTTCTGTTCCATTTTTCAAAAAAAATAACCGTAATAACTGAATTTATCTCAAAAAGAAAAAAAAAGGAGAATGAAGAATTAGTGAGAGAAGAAAGAAGGATCTCTATCCTTTGTTATCATGGCGATAATGTGTTGAATTGTTTGTGTGCATTGGGAATTGAAATATCTGGAAATGGTAATGTCATGAAGAGTTCCCGCTTTTTCTGGTGCGGCCTTTCTTGTTAAAGGATGTAGACTACTGCTGACTCATACAATAATTCTTACGTGTCACTATGTTGACGCTTTGTTTTTTGGTTTGGCAGTTTTCTCACATGCGAAGGGGAGGATATTTCTATTTGCCATTTTTCAACTTCAATTCAACGTCTATTTTTGTTTCTATATTTTCTATTGCATTAGATTCATTCATAAACCACTTCTTAGCACTTTCACTATTCATACACTTTTTATTTATTTAATACACTCTCACTATATATATATATATATATATATATATATATATATGAAATTAATCGGTAAAAGTCAAAGTGTTACTAATATTTTGTGTTTTAGATTTATTTAATTTTTTTTTTATAATAAGGAAGATCGAAGCCCGAAAAAAAAAACGAAATTTTAAACACACAAGTCTAGAGATGGAGGCACCTCTAGAATCCTCCTCAAGCAAGCTCACAATGCAGTCGGGAGCTACATCAAAATAAACAAAATCTGGTCTAATCTCATAACCCACATTTGCTAGCACATTCGTGCATTTAGTTATTTCTTTATACGAGTGGCAAACAGACACATCTTCAAAATAATCGATTAGTCTATAAATATGATTTATAAGCGACATACTCTCAATCATGCTTGAATATCTTTTAACAATAGCTTGAATGACCTTGGTGGAAGCAACATTAATCTCCACTCTTTTAATGTCATGATCATGTGTTAACTTGAGGCCTTCGTATAAACCTCAAAGCTCTACCATAAAAACAATGCAACTGCTCAAAAACTTCGCAAAACCACAAACCTAATCTCCTTCATCATCTATAATCACTCTCCAACAACCCAATATCAAACCATTCTTGCAGGATCCATCCACATTCAATTTCATCTATCTCATCTACGATGGATACCAAAAAATGTGATGAATCATTCTAGGTTGCTCCGTGAACCATTCAAAATAAATAAAATCTGGTATAATCCCATAACCCATATTTGCTAGCACATCTGCGCATTTATTTGTTTCTTTATACAAGTGGTAAATAAACACCTCTTCAAAACTATTGATTAACCTATAAATATGATTTATAAGCGTCAGGCCCTCAATCATGCTTGAACATCTTTTATCAATAACTTGAATGACCTTGGTGAAATCGACATTAGTCTCCACTCTCGTAATGCTACAATCGTGCGTTAACTTAAGGCCTTCGTATAAACCCCAAAGCTCTTTCATAAAAGCATTCCAACTGCCCAGGAACTTCACAAAACCACAAACACAATCTCCTTAATTATCTTTATCATAGTTTCTCTGTTTATGCCTGACTTTTTTAAAAGTTTGGCATGGTCTGAATGCCTATTTAAAAACATGTTTCTCATTAAGATTTTCAATTAATTCATATTACATAAGAAGCCTTACAGGCTGAGCTATATATACATATATAAGCCTACATATTTATATGAAAATATAGGTAAGACTATTTAACATTTTTTAATATATATATGAAAATATAGGTCGGCCTATAAGGCCTTCATAGGTTATTTTAAAAGTCTAAGTCTGGCCTATTTAATTAACTAAGATTTTAAAAAATCTTAAGTCTGACCTTTTTATTAAATAGGTATGGCCTGGCCGCATGGCCGTAAGTAGGTTGGGCTATAGGCCCATGTAGGTGGATTTATCCTATTCTCACCCCTAGTTGGGATACTCTAACGTCTCCTAGATCACCGTTTTGTTCATACCTTACTTCTTTGTTATGGTCAGTTTTGCTAACATGTATGCCCTTACGCTTTCCTCCTAGGGAATGTGTTTTATTTCAAACGGTTGGTATCCTCTAACCACTTTCTGGACCATCTTCAGGTACTTTGACAAGCATGGATCCTTGACTTGCTACTTTCCATGTACCTAATTAGTAACTAGCTGAGATTCAATATTTATTTGTATATTGGTTGCTCATACTTCTTGGGCTAATTTAACTCTAGCTAGTAAGGCTTCATATTCTGCTTGATTATTACTTGCTTGAAAAATTGAAACATGATGATTGTTCTAATAATAATTCACATGTCCCCTCAAAACAATACTGGATCTACTTCCTCTGAGGTTGGATGATCCGTGCATATATAAAAAATAGAGGCATATGGGTTCCTCCTAAGCATGGGTACTAAACTCTACCAAGAAATCCGTCAAGAATTGTGATTTTATGACACTTCTCTGAGTGAAGGATACATAAAATTTTGATAACTACACCACCCATGACATCATTCTACTTGTTTGATCGAGTTTTATTAGTATGTGCTTCACTGGGTAGTTTGTCTCTACCATTATGATATATCCTTGGAAATATGGTCTTAGCTTCACAGTAGTGACCACCACAGCCAGAGCAAATTTTTCAATTTTTCGAAATTTGAGCTCGACTCTTTTTACACCTTGCTAACAAAGTATATTTGAGTATGTTTATACTGCCAGACACATTGGTGGAAAACATAGAGAGGATTCTTAATTCTTTTTGGTGGGGAGGAGATAGTAATCATAAGGGTATTAGATGGTTAGAATGAGAGCATTTGACTTATCCTAAGAAGGAGGGTGGCTTGGGATTCCATGATTTGAAATCTTTCAATATGACCAAGGTGGATAAAAAGGGTTGGAATATTATGACCAACCATAACACCTTAATTTCCCGAGTTTTCAAAGTTAAATATGTTCCTAACTCTTCATTTCTAATAGTGAGTTTGGGGAACAACTCAAGTTTTATGTGGAAGAGCCTTTGGAAAGCTCAGGAAGTGTTTGTCTTAGGGTGTAGATGGAGGATTGATGATGGTAGTAGTATAAATATGATGTCGGACCCGTGGATGAGAGGGGGAGGGCGTCGTTTGGTGGAAGCACCGCAAGAGCAACATGTTTATAGTTTGCCGGTCCCCGACTTATGGATCCTCATTGTAAATAATTGGATCGAAACAAGATTGTTCAATTGTTTTAACTATGATTGCTAACAATATTTTACATGTCTCCCTTATGGATGATGTTACAGAGGATTGCATGGTTTAGAAGGAAGAGCATAATGGAATTTACAGTGTTAAAATAGGTTATAAACTATGGTGGCAAGAGGAACAAAAATTCAAAAGTAGGATGATGAAAGGCGAATGATGGAGTTTATGGAGAATTAAAGCTCCTCTAAAAGCTAAGTATCTTCTATGACGCTTGTGTCGGGGTTGCCTCCCTACTAGGAAAAGCCTCTGACAACACTTTGTGCCTTGCCATCTTAATTGTCAGTTGTGAGGTGGAGGATGATCGTCACTTATTCTTTGGTTGTGCTTTAACGAATAATGCTGGAATATTACAGGTCTTGACAATGTTATCAAGCGCAACTTGTCACTATGAACGAGGTCCGGGAAGTAATTCAAGATATATGTAGTAAGGAATATGGTAAAGTAGCAGAGAGACTGGTAATCACGATGTGGGTGTTGTGGAATAACATGAACAATTGAATCTAGAACGAAGAAAAGATGGACGTTAATCACCTAGGCGTGCAGGGTTGTGGAAGGATTGGTTCCGGGCCCAAGATTCATTTGAGGAAGAAACGAATAGGATCAAACACCGTGATATTTAGCATCCTCCTTCAACTGGTTGGTTGAAGTGTAATGTGCATGTTGGGTTTAACGATTAAATTGGGATGGGTAATAGAGGCTGGTGTGTTAGAGATTATGTTGGAGATTTTATGGTGGGTGGTACATCACGGGATCGTGGGTGATATTCTATTGTCAAAGTAAAGGCGTTGAATTTAAAGAAAGCAATCCAGAGAGCTTACGTTTTTTAAATTGCTTGCGTTTTTTTTAAAATTGCTTTGTTAAAAAAATGAGTATCATGCTAAAAATAAATAGTTTTTTTAAATAGCATTTAAGATATGTTTGTTTTGACATTGAAAAGAAGAAAAAAAATGAATTTTATAAAATGAATTTTCAAAATATTATAAGTTTTTTTATATTTATTTTTTCAAAATTGAAAGACTAATTATGACATTATAACATAAACATATATTATTGAAATCAATCATTAATTGATCTAGTAGTGATTAGCAATCTGCGATCGAGAAGAGACTATACCTACTTGATGTCAAGACCGACTTCCAAACCTTTTTTTTTACAAAATTATGTTACACTAAACAAATCATTTTTTTAAATAAAAAAATCAAAACAAACGGGTCACAAATAAAACTATTTTAATAGGACAGAAAATCAAATTTTATGTTGTCTATATTTTTCCAACCATTTTGATGAAAATCTTTTTTTTTTTGTTAGAAGGGAGGGCCTAGGCCCAAGATGAAAATCTATTTTAACACAATGATTTTTTTTAACAAAATTCCAACAATTTTAATGAAAATCTACTTTAACACGTTCAAATTTTCAACTCTGATTTTTTTAACAAAATTTTATGCTTTTTAAAAAAAAATCTGAAAAATAATCTCCAAAGTTATATAAAAATCACTTTTATTTAAAAACATAATATAAGTTAATCATTAATTTGTCATGGTTAGTAACTTCAAGCAACAGGACTACATTGTTTAGTTGAAGCACACAAGTAGTAAAGTTAGGAACAATCAATATGTATTGCAAGGATAGAATATGTCATAACTTAAGTAGAGAAAAAATGTCTCAATGGAAGAGCACGCTACCATGCCATGCAAGTGCCCCCAACAGACGAGCAAATAGCAGGCAAGATCCAAAGCAGAAATAGTTTGTTAAAGTAAAAGCACAACTGAGCAATGCAAATCAGTCCATGTTAGCAAAGCCTGCTTGAGCCATCTACCCCCGAACTCGCTTAAACAGGTGATGTATGGTCAGTCAACTTAATCATTTGCGATGTTTGTTCAAATCTGGGTTGCCTTGCCTCATCATCGCTACAAACTCCTCATAGTTAATTCTTCCATCCTGCAAGAGGTTTGGGAGTTTCAATTTGTATATACAATTTCATATTTGGATAACTAATAATAAGAACAAGAATGTGATCCGAGACAAAAGAAAAAGTAAAAAAATGAAGAAAGAAGGGTACATTGTCTGAATCGACTTCGTCAATGATCTCCTTTATTGTTTTCTCATCCCCCATGTTATACTTTGTAAGGGCAGCTTCCAACTCTTCCTTTGTAATGTACCTATGAAAACATGATCAAGAAAATAGACCAAAATGTGACTCAACACAGGTATGTTTTTTAACATATAAAGAAAAGGTAAAAAGAAGATCACAGTCCTTCCATGAGAAGGTTATGTCTGTGGTGAGAAAGAGACAATAGTAAGACCAACAATTTATTATGTGGGATTCATTAATTTTCTGTTTCCTTTTCTAATTCATAGCATGAACCTGTCACATCCAAATTCATTTACAATAAGAGAGGACTCTGATATAAAAAATTCCTAAAAAAAGAGATTTACCCGCTTTTGTCCTTGTCAAAATGTTCAAAAGCTTTGAATAGGTGGTCCTCTCTTTCCATTCTATTCAAGTGCATGGTAGCTGTTATAAATTCAATATAATCAATGCTTCCATTTCCGTCAACATCAGCCTGCACATTAGAATTGTTATGAATAGAGAAAGAAAAAACATCAGTGAAATTAAGAAAAGTGGTAAGATTGAAATCACAATATTAAACAGCTGTAGTCTAAATATAGTATACAACTATTTTCTCAGTGCTCTCGTAGGTATATGATTCTACAATACATTAATCGTAGTAATAATTACAAGAACAAATAGGGATTTGGATGCAGCTAACTATCAAGGAGATGAACTTGCAGAGAATACATTTATCCATTACATTTACATGTGTGACATGCAGAGGGTTAGCTACGAGAAATTAAGTTCCACTGGTTAAGACCCAAAAGTATGAATCTGCAACAAGATCTGGTACTACTGGTATAGAAGGAATAAAGTGTGTGTATGTCTCTGTGTGTGTCTTCATCACTAATATTCACAGTAATCTATAATCAATCATTAATTTATTGGCTAAGAAATACACGTTGTAATCTATTGTAAGTTGTAACAAAGAATTAATGGTGTAAAAGAAATCTTACAGCTTCCATCAATTGCCTTACTTCAGACTCAGATATCTTAGTACCTAATTTGGGCAGACCAGCTTTCAACTCTTCAAAAGTGACTGTTCCACTGTTATCTGTGTCTATGGATTTAAACATTTCCTTCAATCCAATAATTTCTTCTTCAGAAAGATTTTCAGCAATAACCTGCAAAAAACATTAGAATTTTTACATATATTAATCTTTGTTCCAGTTCAGTTATGGATTTCTTCTCCCTATTTATTTAGTTTTTTATACCGGCTATTTACTTATTTATTTATCTATCTATTATTGTATACCATTTTTATACTCGAGGGTTTAAATAAAACAGTAATCCTGGATATTTAACTAAAAGCTTGATTATGAGAACTTGATCTGTATAACAAAAATGACAATACAGAACTATTTACCTTCAGAGCTACTTTCTTTAGCTTGTTCATTGCCCTGAATTGTTTCATTCTGGTTAAAACAGCAATATCAAGAGGCTTATCGGGTGCTCCATCATATTTCATCCATGGATGATCTGAAGTGTATATATACTATGTTATTATGTTTAGTTGACTCAAAAAAATAAAATAAGACAGCCATGACGCAGCTCAAATGCTCCAGGCTAGAGAAAGGGGAAAATAAAATATGACTAGAGAAATTGTGCAAGTATACGTGGGGGCGTATACGTAAAATACATATATTCTTTGCTATCGAGCCCCTAGAGCATGCAAATTAACCAAAAAGTAGCATTATCCAATCACATGAATATCTAGTCGAAAGAAAGCTAGCCAATGAGGTGAGTTGGCAGTGACTTTCAAAGAAAAAAACTTCTCAGAAACAAAATTACGCATATAACTCATTCAAGTAAAATAGAAAAATGCAACAAGGGAGTGGGGTCAGAGACAAAAACGTGAGCACTGTATCGAGACAGTTCAGCGGAGAGAAAATATCAATTCAAGTAATTAAAAGAAACAATGCATTTGTTTGGGAAATAGGGGTTCATCTACCACAAAATTTACAATAAAGAGATGGCACTTGGCAGAGATGCACATGCCCTAACCAACCTTTATTCAAGAGAGGGAATTGAAGAGTGTATGTGAAAATAAAGGTCCACTCTCCTCTTTATCCCATTGAATGAGACATATTACTCTCATATCATTAATAATATCATAGATCAATTGAGTGAGTAGTCATAGCTTCTTTTAAAATTAATATACTATTTATTGCCAATTATCTCACCATGCTTTCACTTTTGCATCAATTCTAAAGATCAGATCTCTAATAATATGGTTAGAGTTTTTTTTTTTTATCAACAATGCCTGGGTGATCCTCAGAGTCAACATGGTCAAAATACAGCATAAAACCCTTTTGATGTAAAAAGAAATCAACTTGCATTTACAAGAAGAGTAAATCTTACTAAGGGCTTCAACAGCTGAAAGTCGTTCTTTAGGGTCAGCCCGCAACATCTTCTTGATCAGATCTTTAGCATTACTTGATATCTTAGGCCAAGGTTCTGATTCGAAATCAATATATCCGTGAAGAATAGCATCGAAGATACCCTGTTCATTTTCTTCACATAAAGAATAAGAAGAAAGTGTGACAAATATCAGAAAGGTACTGTATACTAGTCAGTAATCAAGGTAAGGTGTTATCAAACAAGAAAGACATGAAAACCAAACTTGCACAAACACCTAATCTAACTATACTAAAGTTCAAAATCGATTAGAAAGTTCAGCCAGGAAATAGACGAACCTAAACAACTTCATGCAGCTACATGATAATATGTATGAGTGTTAAAAAACAGTAAAGAAAGAAAGTATACCTGCCCAGAAGGGAGGGACACCAGAGAGAAGAATATACAAAATAACCCCAGCACTCCAAATATCAGCTTCGGGTCCATAATTTCTACGCAACACCTCAGGTGCAACATAATACGCACTCCCAACAAGATCTTTAAATACATCTCCTGTTCGCAAAAATCATGCCAGCATACTATTGAGATCAGTGTTTCAAAGAAAAACTTAACATCAGTGAAATGGAACACTTAACTCAAAGTCGATAGAGTAAAAAAACACTGAACGTCAGTTTGGTCCAATTCTGGTTTTTCCGTGGTTAGTTACAAGACGGAGCTTTTGATCTCGAGCTAACACAAGTCTAGTTGACGCAAAAACAAATGTATGCTTATTTGGGCTTATCTACCAGCATTAACACTTGCGAAAGTGTTTAAAATAGCTTATAAGAAAACTGACTTGTATGTTTGGTTCCAAAATTGAAGGTGCCACAAAAGTGATTCATCAATCTAGAGATTTAGAATTGAGTTTGACATATTTAGATGTTTTTCATAGAATTAATGCTAACTTGAAGCTACACTTTTGACTCCAAATGTGTCTTATCAATTCACAGTTTTTTACTCCAAATGTGACTTATCTTCAAATTTATTGTTCAACTCAGTTTTACAAATACCTATATAAACATAAATTACTTTGCATTGAACTCACTTTTAATTAAAATCAATTCATTCAAAATCAAATTTTGTCATATAGAAATAATTTATACTTGAATATGGATATGATAAGTAATTATGTTATAGATACTGAATAAAGTTGTTAATCCAAACAAGGTATAAGAAACTAACCGGGTTTGAAAAACACGGAGAGACCGAAATCAGTAGCTTTAAGAGGTGAAGTTTCATGTTTACTAAGAAACAAGAAATTCTCTGGCTTCAAATCCCTATGCATAACTCCCATGGTGTGACAATTATGAACAACGGCCAACATCTGGCGACACAATTCAGAAGCAGCACGTTCGGAGTAATGTCCTTTAGATATAATCCTATCAAAGAGTTCACCACCGGCACAAAGCTCCATGATGAGGTTAACCGAATGGCGATCCTCATAAGCACCTTTAAGCTCAACGATGTTCCGGTGACCGGTGAGGTGATGCATGATCTGAACTTCACGGCGGATATCGTCCAGATCATCGCGGCGGATTAGCTTCCTAGTCGCGATTGACTTGCAGGCGAATTGTTCCTTGGTGACTCTGTGAGTTACTAGGTATGTGACTCCGAATTGGCCGCGACCGAGTTCGCGGCCGAAGAGGTAGGTGGATCGGACGTCTTCCATGGGGCGGCCTAAGACGCGGCCGAGGGGAGAGGGGTGAGTGGGAGTTGGGGTCGGGGTTGGGGTTGGTTGATTTGGAGGGTGGAAGGAATGGTGAGGGTTTGATTTTGAATGGGATTCGGTTTGGGAATCGGAAGAGGGTTTGGTTTTGGTTCTGCTGCTGCGGTTGCCCATCGTGACGGTTGATCGAGCGTTATGTCGTTAGTTTCTTCTCCACTTTGAAAAACTAGGAATGGACTTTGATTTTACGATGACTGCTTCAAATATCACTTTGTCCAAAAACCAATTACGTTGACTAACATTATAAGGGTGCTTCCATTTTCATTTTCGTAAAGTATGCATTATTTCACTTTTCAGTAAAATTAGTGTGAAACCCGTGCGGGTATCCTTTAGAGCACCAATATCGGTTGTAGTATTTATTTTTAAAGCCACACTTGTCAGAAAATAGGACTCACTTTAAAATTTTAAATGAGTAGTATGGATATTCGAAAAATATAATTTAGTTATTTAAATAATTGAAATGTGTGAAGAAATATAATATATTTAATGGGTCTCATTTATACTACTAAATTGAGTAGTATGGATGTGGATGCTCTTAATATTTGTGCATTTTGTTTAATAATCATTTTATTTTTAAAATATAATCTTATTAAGAAACATATATAAGGTTGATAAATTTAATAAATATTTTATTATATATACATAAAAGATATATAATATAATGTTATAAAATATATATTGCAGTGTATGTTATATTAATTAAATATCAAAGAATTCAATATTAATATTATAAAATTGGATAAATATTTAGGCCTAATAATAGTTTGATATATTATTATACCAAAAGACCCATATTGTATGTGGTTCAGCAACAAAATTGACAATGTTTAAAAAAGTAAGGTTCTCTAAGCTTTAGCAACAATGTGTCTCAAAATGTTAGTATACTTGAAGATGGCAAGGTATGCAAACTGTTTATGATTTTGGTGTGTGAGTTGTGATGTGAATTGGGAAGTGTTATTCATATTTGTGTTATGTTTAAGGTATCATTTTTGGTTGTGGTTTGATTTCAAATGTGATGGTGGGTTCTGTGTAAAGACAGAATGGGAAAGGGTTATCAGAGAAACTTTGGTGCGATGTTGTTGTGTGGAGCAGGAAATTGTCGCAGAATGGAAGAAGACTTGGGAATTTGCAACTTATGGGTAAGTTTGATATTACAGTTTATACGGTATTTGATTTTAGATTATATGTGTTGGTGTTTGTTGAATCCAATCTATGTATTGTTTAATTGGTGTGCAAATTTGTTGTTTGTGAGGAGGAGTTTGAGTATGTTGGTTATGGAACATGGAAGTTATGTTTTGTTGATGAAGAAGTAGATGATGATTGTGAGTTAGGTTCTGTTGTGAATTTGGATGATGGAGCGAGGTAAGTTAATTTTAGGGGGTTAATTTGATGGTATGTATATGTTAAAGTAGTTGTTTTATGATTAATATGTTGAATGCAGTGTTTCAAATGCTATAGTTGAAAGGAGAAATCATTCAAAAAGTGAATGTGCAGTTACAAAGTATAAGAATAATTGGAGGTTCTGCTTATGGACAAAGGATGTAAATCATTGGGATACAGATATTAGAAAAATGCTTGTAAGTTTACTATGTTTTGACTAAAATTTTGTGATTCAATTTTTATATGTGGAATAGAATTTGCAGATGTAACAACAAAGTAATGTGATTCATTTTCAACAATTTCCGAAAGAGATAATTAGGAGGTGTTTGAATATGGGACAAAGGTGCATTGAGGTGTTTGATGCCGAGACCGAAAAAGTATATGACTGTGAACTTGTCATCTGTAAACAGGGATATTCGGTTGAAATGTACATCAAGAATGGCTGGCGTGAATTTGTGAAGAACAAATGTTTACAAAATGGAGATAAGGTTCGGTTTTGTATTTCTGAACATCCATCAAATAGTGTACATTCTGCCGTTGAGAGTGTTGTTGTGATGGTGAAGAAATGATGAAGCATTCATATTTTGTTGTGTTGTTTAAGGCATGTAGGTTTTAAGTTAATGTTGTGGTTATTTGACCCTTTTAAGTTATTTATTTGTTTTGGTTGTTTGTTTGATTTGGTTGTACGCACGAATATGGAACAAAGATGATACTGAATCTTTATATAAATCTTTTAGAGTTTGATAATTTTGGTTGCATGGTTTTATTAGTTTACTCTCGGTATCATTTTGTGTTATATTGAGATTAGATTAGAAATAAATTTATAATAATAATAATAATAATATGTTGTTGAGTTATATATATATAAACTATATTAAATTTGAGGTATAACATAAAGTTTCACAGTGGTGTTAGTTTGTGTGCTAAGGGCCATAAAGTCATTATTATTGCATAGAAGATGTGGAGTTTAAAGCGTATTGGAAAAGAAACAAATGTAATGGTGACAACTTTTCAGGCCCTTTTTATATTAAATTTAAGGAAATATATATGTTATATGCCAAACTCAAGTTTCAAGATTTTGGGTATTTAGAAAGGTTTTTGCTAAGTAGTATCTTCATCGGAACTGAGTTCTCAAATTTCTTCAATCGTGCCATTGTAGAAGATGAGTAGTTCAACTGTAGAAGGAAGGTAAGCGATTTACTTGTTGAGTTTCATTATTAATTTCATTTTATAGGTATTCAGGGTTTAGCATTGTTTGATGCAGATTTTGTGAGGAGCATGAGATAGATGGTGTTCTACAGGAGAATCCAGAAGCATTTGTGAAGGATTGTGTAGTGGCTGATAGCACCATAGGTGTCGACAACATGCATGCGATTGTGGGTACAGTTGGAGATGGTTCTGACACAATGATGTCGTCATACTCTGATAGTTCAAGGTTAGTTTGGAATTTTGCATTTTGCAGTTGTTTATGCTATGAATGTATAGTATGCAAAGTAGATATGTTCGATTGTGGTTATGATTTCATCATTGTTGCGATATGCGATGTTCCCAGAGTTTCATGTTTGTGTTTATGTTTTTATGGTTTTAAAGATGTTGTATAATTTTTATTTGTTGGGTGTTCATGTTGTTATCTCGATAAAAATGGTGAAGGAGATGATGTGTATCACGAAGAAGGTGGGGAAGTTGATGTTAACACAACATGGTGCCTGTGGATGTTGGTAGTCGATAATCTGAAAACATTACAGAGAAATGTACTTGTAAGTGTGTTAAAAATATTGTGTTTAACATGTGGATTGAGTTTTGTTCTTATAGCAGGTTTGTTTGTTTTATTTGCTGATCATTGTTGCTTATATATGCAGGTGTTCTTGCTAAAAAAACTATACTATTGATTTTGAGGGATTCAGAGGCTCAATAGGGTGATTTGACCTCCAAGCTATAGGTCTAGCTTACCCCGCAGTCGGGAGCCCTTAGGTATGGTGTATGTGACTTCTCTTGAGTGCATAGCTAAGAGAGGGAATTAAAGAATGTCCATTTTCCAGGGCCATAAGGCCTCTTTATATAATATGGTCATCACTAAGGCTCATGATGACATAACCGTCTATTTAATACTTGTAACCGATTACTAATGCCTTGTAACGTCCGTAACCGACCCATAAGTAACGTAACGTATATAACCGCTCTCTAATAAGTTATGTAATAGAAACCAACCCGGTCTGGTACTACCCGACCAACACAGTTAGGCCGCGGATATACGTCTAGCGCGTCCAGGCCTAAGTACTCGACTCTGACCTTGGGGTCTCGCCGAGGGTGCTGCCTGGTTATCAACTAGTATACCAATCTCGGTCTCTATTTATCGCTCCTAGCTGGGGCTATATATTTTATGTATGATCATAAGCCCCCCGAGCATATGGTTTCTAGATCTTGAAGCCTTATGGTCGATTTAATAGAAACATAAATCTTTGCCCCGGGCCGGACTTTCAATACCGAGTTATGCCTTAGTCCAAATTTTTTTTGAACATGGTGGTTACCATTTTTTCGCTTTAAGGCAAACATTATTTCGCGGGAATAGTTTTTATTAATTTTGACCGAGCTTAAAAGTAGCTTTCAAGCATTTTTTGCTTTTGAGGCTTTTTTTAGATCAAAACTTCTAGTTTAAACAGATCGCTATTCACGAATCTTTGGCTTTTGTCTACCAGAGACTCTACCAGAGATTTTGTTTGTGAATAGGTCAGATGAACACCAAAACTTGTTAACCTTCGTCCATATAAAGCTTATACAAACCGTAAGATTATAACTAAGCCGACTCAACCTAGAACCGAGGTATAGAGTCCTGTACCGGCTTGTATACCCTGTACTGGCTTGTATAGGTCGATAACTAGATTTTTAAGCGTTTAAATGGACCATACCCGAATAGTATTATGTTTCTTTTATGCCTATTTGTCCGAGTTGCATACGCGGCTCATACTCCGGCATCATCCTCTCCGCCTTTATAGCTCGGTTTTGATGTGAACCAAGGTACAAAACTTCTCGAGAATAGCCTTAAATAAATAGATTCTGGCGAAATCTGTTCATGGTTCTTTGCCTGGGAGCTTTTCCCATAAGGAAACTTCTAAGTTTTTAAACAACAATGTAAGCTTTACGAAAGCTGGTGATGGTGACGAGCCCCCCTAGCTGTTTGGCGAAACGAGTGTTGCTCGAGACAACCAAGTGTTTTTTCTTTGACTATTTTGTCTCTTTGGGTTTTAAATTTAGCATTTTGTATTTCATACTTTTGATTTTAATTTATATGCTTAATTAGCCTGCTTGTATGAATTGCTTTCATACTATAATTTCACAAACATAAATATGTGATAATAGCCCCCCAAGTCAAATGGTTTATTTTAAGCCATGAAGACTTTGTTGGAAAGGCATGATCCTCTGTCCATTGAGTATACTTAATCTTTGCGGGAAGACTAGCCCCCGAATACTTTTTCGAGGTTTTGCCAAGTCATACCTTATCAAGTTTCAAAAAAGGACTCAAGGCTTTAATCCGAGTTGTGGCGAAACGACGGGTTGTGCCTGTCACTGATTCAACCAAAGTATCTTGAACCAAGGCTTTAAGCCGAGTTGAGGCAAAATGTCGGGCTATGCCTGACACTGATCCAAGCAAAGTATCTTGAACCAAGCATTTAATCCGAGTTATGGTGAAACGCCGGGGCAGAATCCAATTAAGGTTCCTCGCCTTATATGTTTGGTACAGAGCCCCTGGCAAGTTGAACCGAGTAGGAACAGAGCCTTGGCGAGGTTGAAACCTTGATTTGGTACAGAGCCCCTGGCAGGTTGAACCAAGTAGGAACATAGCCTTGGCGAGGTTGAAACCTCGATTTGATACAGAGCCCCTAGCAAGTTGAACCGAGTAGGAACAGAGCCTTGGCGAGGTTGAAACTTTGATTTGGTACAAAGCCCATGGCAGGTTGAATCGAGTAGAAATAGAGCCTTGGCGAGGTTGAAACCTTGATTTGGTACAGAGCCCCTGGAAGGTTGAACCGAGTAGGAACAGAGCCTTTGAGAGGTTGAAACCTTGTTTTGGTATAGAGCCCCTGGTAGGTTGAACCTAGTAGGATCAGAGCCTTGGCGAGGTTGGCACCTTGTTTTGGTACAGAGCCCCTAGCAGGTTGAACCGAGTAGGATCAGAGCCTTGGCGAGGTTGAAACCTTGTTTTGGTACAGAGCCCCTGGCAAGTTGAACCGAGTAGGAACAGATCCTTGGCGAGGTTGAAACCTTGTTTTGGTACAGAGCCTCTGGCAGGTTGAACCGAGTAAGAACAAAGCCTTGGCGAGGTTGAAACCTTGATTTGGTATAGAGCCCCTGGTAGGTTGAACTGAGTAGGAACAGAGCCTTGGCGAGGTTGAAACCTTGTTTTGGTACAGAGCACCTGGCAGGTTGAACCGAGTAGGAACAAAGTCTTGGCGAGGTTGAAACCTTATTTTACAGAGCCTGGTGGGCCCAGTAGGAACAGAGCTTTGACGAGGTTGAAACCTTGTTTTGGTACAGAGTGTAACACCCCAATATTACCCAAGGTTTTATATGCAAAAATCATAGTAATTTAAAATTTCATAAATTAAATATTGAGGCGTCACACCATCAAAACCAAATCACTTTAAACAGTTTGCTTTAAAGTATAAATCTCGGATACATAGCATCATCGGAAATCATAAATTGACTCATAAAAATCAAAACAATTTCTTTATTAAACTTCCTCATCAAAATCATGTTTTCATAAATTATGGTTCTTATTCACAAAAGGAATAAAAATAAAGAACAACAACAACACGACATAAATATTCCCCGGTGTTACGTGTCGAGCGACACCGACTCGACTAACAACGACTATAAACTCCGTCTTCATAACACACGTTACCAATATAAAGGTAGCGAAACAAGTAAAGGGTGAGATACTCCAAAAATATAATTAAAGGCATGATAATATATATATATATATATATATATATATATATATATATATATTAATTGGAATCATAAAAGATATAGATTAAAAGTGCATTCCAACACATAACCAAAACTCACTTACTCCAATCGTCATTCTAATGTGTATAATCTACACTTTATCGTCATAACCTCATTGGCATAAATCATCACAACAACACATAATGTTCGTTACCACGACATCATCATACGTTAATCGTCACTAATCAACATAGCAATCATAAACAACCACATCAAACAACACCATTAAACAATACTAATAACTTAAGCAACATATATAAAATCATCACAAATTGGCTAAAGCCCATCGTCGCTAACATCATCACATCATGTATGCATTAAGCATTTCATCCAAGTTAAATCATCGCAAAACTCATCGTTTATATTTACCTCATAGTTATCATGAAATTATCAAATCATATTCATTTCATGTTTATCCTAAAGGTCATCATCAAACAAAGCATCATATGTCATCGTAATTCAACATCATCAATCAATTAAAACCCAACACCAAACAACTCAAACATAAACATAACCGACTCCATGAGACATGAATATGTTATGCATGTGGTACCCGTTGATTTGTCCATAATTAGGGACACTTGGCATAAAAGCCTCGTCGCTTGGCATAAAAGCCTCGCCGCCAATGCAATGTATGTGACTCGACAATAAAACAACACAACACAAAAACATCATCATCGCTCATCAAAATTGGCATAAAGCCCACATCGCCATAATTTATCCAAATCAAGATAAATATATCATCGCATCATATTTGCATTATGAAAAACGTCACATATAATTCATCATCATCAAAAGTCATGCATTCACAAATCGGAAGCATTTATTAAAACATCAATATAATCATCACATCATCATGTAAACAAGTATTCATTAATAAATACACCGTCGCAAACATTATGTTTATTCACTCCGCACCATTATCAATAAATTCACCAAATTCCAAAAGCGGAAAAATAGTCAAAACATCAATAATCGTCGCGAAAGTCATTCTTAATAACCGGCATTAATCATAATCGTCAACATCAAAATCGAATTGTCCATACGTGTCTTAAATCGACTAAACCTCAATCCGATTCAATTTAACCATAAATTGGCCTATTTCGGGTCATCTCGTAAAAAGTCGTAATTTCAAAAAACTAACCTCACCACTACGTTCTACACGTCGAACTTAGCTAGCACGTCAATTTTCGTTGAATTCGGAGCAACTTGCTCCGTCGTCGAATTTACCGAAATCCAAAAATCGGACCATAATCGGGTTCCAAATTTAATCGGCTAACTTATGCTCTTGTTATATTTTATTGATACTAACTAGTAGTGTATGAAATTGGGGAAAAGAAGGAAATTATGCGAAGAAGAATTGAAAAAAGCTATGACGGAAACAACATAGAATTTCGTTGCACTTCACACCACTCAAAGGGCGCCTAGATGATCAAAGGCGAGGCGGTTGCCTCGGAAGGGATGGCCGCCTTGGAGGTGGGCCTCCCATGTAACCCTCCATGATTTTTCCCATCTTCTTCCCTGCGAATGCTTTCTGGTTTTCTTTCATATTTTCACAGTTACAGTTTTTTTCTCTTCTTTTTCATTTCTATTTCTTACAACTAACAATAAACACCCAATAATATATACTCCTAACTCAACCTACCTATGTTATTCAACAATCAATCACCCAAACTCATAAATCAACCTCTCAATTTTTCCAAATCAAAATATATTTATCAAACCTAACTATATGAGATAGAAATCAAACCCCTTACCTCTAGAGATTGGATGATTCATGAAGATTCAACAACTCCAACCTCAAGCTCTAGCTCTCCTCTTGTTCTTCTCTTACTCTTCTTCTCCCAAAATCCTTCCTTTTCTCTCCAAGCTTCTATGTTTCTGTTTTGACTTTTGTTATGAAAAATGGAAAGAAAACAATGAGAATGTATTTATGGTGTGCCTTACTAGTAAGGTTAAGGGTGAAAAACTCAATTCTAACAAAATGCTTCCACTTTATCTAATTATATCATTAATTCAATTAATTCAAATAATTTCGGGGAATTAAATATCGGATCCGAATAATATTTTATCGAACCGAACAGAATAAAAACCGGACCGAACGAAACGTCGCCAAATATATTATCATATATATTGATTAATATATTTATTCTCGTCGCAAAATAAATATCGATCGGTAACTCGAAAATATTAATATAATATAATATTAATTAAAAATAGGGCGTTACAACTCTCCCGCACTTATAAACTTTTCGTCCTCGAAATTTCGACCAAAACGAAAAAATCGGGACATGCCCACGCATTCGTCCACTCAATCCTCGCGTCAATTAAACAACATACAAAATACACCAAACACAAGGGTATCTCCCTAACCACAACGTCCAGTCAAGAACAACCATGCCGAGATGCAAAGCCCATACAATGCACTTGACAACCAACTAACACCCAACAACTAAACAAGTCGCAGACACACCGGTTCGCTCGAGAACTAAACAAACATGATCGATACCGTCCTAACGTCTCAATCATGGAATTAGTCACACACTTGAACCGACACCTCGGAAACGAGTCACCAAAGATAGGAACATAAAGTCCTACGACAACAACACCGACACCATCGCTAAAACGAAAACAACAAAATGGTTATACAAACCAAAACTGAAACAATCAGAATATGATAGAACCACGCGTGCTACGCAAACATGAAAAAGATACCTTCATTCACGCATAAGCACGAACTCAAGAATTACACTTGCAGTTATCGCTTTCAGTCTAGAAAATCACAAGGTCACATCATCCTTGTAGATTACCAACGTACAACCCTTGAACAATAACAAGCTACTCAAACATAACCGAACTGCGATACACCACTCATTCTAGGGCCTATACTGACGGCTTGCGACTATAACTCACTAGCCCAAATCCAACAATCTCGCATACTCGCTAAAACTCAATGCTCAATATCTAAACCATGCTGCGTCACTTTTATGCATAAGATGCCAACCGTAAAACAACTTGGTTAACCCTCAAATTCACAATTACTCAAAATGATTACGCTCAAAGCGTACACCCATCAGGTCACCTCGCAACATCAGCCTCATCAACTCGAAAAATCATCCATTCATTCTTGATTGATCAACGTCCATTGATCCTCTAAAATACACGACATAGTTCGACCTTTTCAAATACTGTCCAAATATTTCACTTGTGAAACTTTGACTTATACACCTGACTTCAACGAAGTCTTCCCTTGTAACAATTCAATTCCCAAAGTTGTATTAAGTAATCACCATCTTCGCATCGTCGCAACGATCAATACACAGGTTTCTTATTCGAGCACCTATCATAACTTTTCATCGTCCCAAGTGGTAACTCAACCACAACACTCTCTCAAGAACTCTACCCATCAACGTCATCTCCTACTCCTGTAATTACAACACAGGTTGGACTTAGAACCATAACATAAATTTCTATGGAACCCAACAAGAACACCGTCGCGACCGACTTCAGTCTCAAATAGAACACTTTTCTTTATAACATATCAATCATCTTAAGGTACCCGTGGCTACTAAACCATCTCAAAATCCTTTACCGTTAAGACTTATCTTAGTCATAATCTAATAATCCACATAACCATTAGTATCAAGCGAAATCCATATGTAAGTAGTGAACAAATCCTTGATAACCTTCTGGACTTAATTTCAACAAGTGTCTCAAAACAAACATGCGACATTCTTCAAAATAACTAATCCTCAAATTAGATCTTCTTGGGTTATCCGCGATATCAACATACTAAATTCAACAACAGACGAAGTCTCTTTATAGATCACACTCAAACTTGAATTGTCTTCAACAATTCCAATCTCCTCGTTGTTAACATCTGCACCTTTAAAATTTCAAATGAGCACAACCGCATTAAACTCTAATTCACGCGTCCGACAGTTTTTCCTTATGAAAATCAAATCGTTCCAAGGTAGTAATGCACTTTTCCAACTCTATGTCGAAATACATCTTAAGTCCAAAATGAAATGTCACAATACACCGCACAAGGTTCTTCAGTACAAAATAAGACCAAAATCGAAGCATTCACTAAACTTTTCACCGGCTCAAACAAATTCGCTTCCCATTGCGAAGTCCCAAATAATGACTCGACCATCTCAAGTCAAAGTACCCACGATCAACACCAACTTATAAAAAGATCTTCCATCAAACTCACAAAGTTAACCATCCAAAACAAAGGAACTTCTAAGCTCTGAAATAACCCCCTTGAAGTCTTCTACAAGACACGAAATAAATCTTCGCGGAATTGTCCATAATATCACCGTCTAAGTCGCTTACTTAAGACACTCACGCCCAACAATTCCAAAACTCCTTCTTTAGAATACTCGACATGCACCGATCTAACTTCACTACTGATAACGCAACGCTCAGATGCTTGCCACAATTCCTTAACTTGATGTGTGTTGTACCCCAAAATTTGCCCTCTTCATTTTTTAATAATAATTGGCTTACACTTGATCAATATGTGCACTGTATACATATCATTCATGAATTGACCATGGGTTCAAGATTTTTCTAAATCGTATGGACCTGTACAATTCTGAAGAAGAGGTTTGGTTCCAGAAGCTGAATATCTGAGGTTCTGTTATTTCAAGCGTCATCTCAATATACAAGATGTGTGCATCCAAAAGCTTCTAATTATCTCTCGATAATAAAGGTATTGGAGTTCTGATTTTATATTCTGAGTATATTGATTGAGGTTTTCGAGTAAGAGCAGGTTGTGGTCGAATATTTGAGCCAAGAATCAATGTTTCTCGGTTCGTACGGCTATTTGCAAGATTTTTTGGTCAGGAAGCTATTTTGGCTTGGTTCCACAATCTCTGGAATCATGTCAATATGTCCTCCAGTTTATCTGTTCAAGTCGGAGCCCATTTCGTCAAGAAAAAATGAATTTATTCGCTTATTCCTCGATAAAATGGATTTTGGGTTTTCGGTGTGTTTTCTGGCACTCCAGAGAGTGTATCTCACAGCTCTTCAGGTATTCTCTGATGAATTTTGGATGGCATGTCCTTCTCATTTTTATCTACAACTTTTGTTTGAAATCCGGAAGCAAATTATGTGAGGAAGGTCCCCGGAAAATTCAATGTCTCAAGAGGATTAAACTGAATTTTAGTGCTGAACCGTGTGTTCTGCCCACTAAAAGGTTCATATCTCTCAGCTGGAAACTCGAAATTGAGTGGGGCCGATTTCTAAAATTCCGTATTGAACCCTTCTACAACTTTGATTTACAAATCGGGAGTTGATTCCTCATAGTTTAAGACCAGTGTTTTATTCTTCGGACACAATTTTGAGCTGGACCGAGCAATTTTCATCTGATACGCGAACTTCAAAAAATCATATCTCGCTTGTTTTTGATCGAAATGAGATGGGACCAGTGCCAAAAGTTCAAAACTTTTGTTAGCTTCGATTATCTCAGAAACACTCACTTGCAAATTTTGATCAGAAGACCCTCGTTCGAGGCATTTTCTCCGAAGAGCGCATTGAGAATTCTGCATCGGACGGGCGTGTTGAAACTTCAAAATTCATATCACCTTGACCGTTCATCCGATCGTGTCAAAATTTTGATTCATGTAAGCAAAATCACGTTCGGACATTTTCGTTTACATTCCGACTTCAAATTTTGCACGGATTAGGTTGTTTTGGATTGTGTCGAAAATCATTTTGATAATCGCGATTAGGACTTAATTGTGGATCGAGACACTCCAAAGCCCAATTTTCACATTATAAATATATTTTACCACTCACAAAATTGGTAGGGAATCATTTGTTAAATTTGACCCAAGAGCTCTCACCTTTCTCTCTCAATTCTCTCTCAACTCAAAGTTACACAAACCACCAACAACCACCACCGGAATTCCAAAACCACCGCGCCGGAAATTTTTTTCTTATTTGTTTCTTTTTCTCTCCTTCTCCGGTAAAGCCCTATACTCTTCTATTCCCTTTCAATTTTCAAGGATCAAATTGAGTTTTTCATCAATCAAGAACATTGAAGAGCGTTTATAGTGTCGAGGTGAAGAGTTGAAGTTTTCCTCTTCATCAATTCTCCAAGGATTCAAGATTCTCCTCTCTTATTATCATCGATTCAACTTTGATTTGGTATTTTCTTGGAGAATTACAAGATTTTCCTCATCAATTTCAACTCAAAGCTTCAAGTACAAGTAAGTGCTTATTTACTTAAGTGCTTATTTCAATCAATTTTTCAATTGTTGAATTTCTTGAAATTGAATATTGAGATTGCTTACAAATTCGTGTGCATTCGATTATAGCATTTGTTTTGTCGAATTCATTGATCTTGATCCATTTTGAAGCCTTAAAGGTGTCGGTGTGAAACTTTCTACACACTACACACACCTACACTTGTGTTGTGACTTTGCATTGTATTTAGGTACTTGATGTGGGCATTGTGGATCACAAATTATATGATCATGCATCAAGTAATATGTAAATTTTTTGACATGCATTGAATCATTAATTTGAGGCTTATTTCGTGCATTGAAATTGCGTTGAAATATAGGAACTAACACCTAGTTTTTAGGTACATTACACAACTCACATACACACACTTGAATTCATACATTATGACATAAGTTGCATCTTTGCATATCCATACATTTGCATGTAGGATAGTTGAATTAATTTGATATGGTGTTGTTCGACTTTTATGGCATAAAAATATGTTGAAAGTTCACTTTTCATAACACTTTACCACTTTGCACATCTAATTTCTTTCAACATTCTTACATGTTTGCATAGCATATAGGTAGTATTCGCATTGAGTATGTATCACTTGCACATGATATCACATACACTTGCATTTTTATTCATCTAAATACCACAAAAATACATTGGAAACAAGTTTATTTGAGTTTGGTGGAAAATAACATGACACTTTGAAAATTGATAAAGTTGGACATAATATTTGTTTTGGCTCTAACTTTTGATCCGTAATGAATTTTTTCGACTTTTCTTAATGTAAATCATGTTTCTCGAGCCATTCTAAGCTCTCCACGCGGTTTCTTGACTTGGACATGTTTCGGTCAATTCTGGGAGCTGCTGACCTTTGTGCGAAAATTGTATTTTGAGCGAGATTTGACCGAACCGTTCACATTTTGAGACCGTCTTGGCGTGTGCATAGCTTCGATATTTTTATAAATTATTTTGATTGTTTTCTTTAGCTTTTTCTTGTGTTTTGGTTCACTTTTCATATTTATCCATAATGGTGATTTTGGACTCGAAAGGTGTCGGGCGAACCTTTTGTACACTACACACACATACACTTGTGGTGTTGATTTTCTTTGCATGTAATGTCTAATACTTGTTCTAACCATTGAATAACTTCTTGATTAACATTTTGACATGTTTAGGTACTTGTTACATTGATTTAGAACCCTTAATTGAGTCATATAATTAGGATCTCATGGTAGCTAACCGTTAGAGCGACGATTGATCGTTTTGACTTCATTTTGTGCACGAATATGTTTTAACCGTGATTTTTCTTGTACTTTTTTTTTTGAGATCATTAATAGGAATTAGCTATTGACTTGTAAAGCTCCATGTCGAATTTAATTTAATACTTACTTCCTCCTCAAGTTTTGATCATGTGACGATGTTTAAAAACATGTTTCTCCTTCGTCACTTGAATTGATCAATCTTAGGAGTGTAATACCATGTGTTCTTAGAAACTTTAGGTTATTTTACTAACATCTAATTGTAGTTAAATGTATATCTTATCTTAGGATTGTAAATAGAATTTCAAAGCTAACCTTTGATAGTTTGATTCTTAGGAACTAGTTTGTTAATTGTATAGTTTTTCTAGCTTCCTTTCGCATGTTTAAGTTGTGGTTTTTTTCTCCATTTGTTTAAGGGTTAATACCTATTTTCACCCCTGACATATGGGGTGTATTTGAAAAATCCCCCTGCCAAAAAAAAAGTTCCAATTGTTACCTTGACAAATTTTAAAAGTTTCATTTTTTACCTTTAGGATGCCACATCACCTAAAAGGCTGATGTGGCTTATTTTTTTTGTTAAATTTGTAAGTTTTTGTTATTCCACGTCACATAATTTCCATTAAAATGACCAGAATACCCTTAGCTCCATTTATCTTAAAATCCCAAATTATTTTGCAAAGCCTAAGTTTCAATTCGGACCCTCCGATCACTTTGTTGTGTTGAAACAGGGATGCTAGTGTTGTGGAAACCACTGATGGAAACAGAAGAGCAACAACTGGCGCTTTAACGTTTGCTTGAAGAGATATTATGATGGAGCTTTGATGTAGCAGATCCGGTGGCGGGTGAGAATCTGAAAGCGGATAGAGGGATTTGTGTAATGGTTTGGAAATTAAAAGGAACCGGATGTGGATCGAAGGTTTGGGATGTTTGAGTTGACGAGATCAATGAAGGGTGAGTAATGGACGCGATTTTGTAAGGTTGATGAATGAGGGAGTATTGGCATGGACAGGGAGGTTGAAAATCGGACGATGAGTTACGGAAAAGTGAGAGCAGTGATCGATTGGGATGGCGAGATGAAGAAGCGGAGAGGTCGATTTGCGGAGGTTTCGTGAGGAGAAGAGCATGTCGAGTTGAGATGAAAGGGTTGAAGGCGGAGGAAAATCTGAATCTGGTGGTGTTTGAGAATGAGATCCGGTTGGAGGGTGTTTGGACGGAGAGTTGGTGAATGAATAGAGCGTAGTATGGTGTAAGGTGGTGGTGTTGAAAGAAAGAGACATAGATGGTAGTCTTTGGGAAAGTTTCGCGGTGAAGAAGTGCCGTGGAAGGAGTGTTACAGTTTGGAGCAAAATGGATAGAAGGTTATGGTGGGCGAGTTTCAATGAAGGGTGTGAGTGGGTGGAATCGATGGAAGCAGGTCGTTCCGGTGAAGGAGGTGAAAGGTTGTCTGCAATAGAGATGGTATGAAGGTTTGTTATGAAGAAGAGGAGGCCGTGGTAGAGATGGCGTTCGGTGATGGTTTGAGAGAGATATAGTGGAGGGACAAGGCGGGTAGCGGTTGGAGGACCAAGGAACACGGTGGAAGATGGTTGCCCTAATTTGGAGGTGCGAATTGAAACTTAGGCTTTGCAAAATAATTTGGGATTTTAAGATAAATGGAGCTAAGGGCATTACGGTCATTTTAATGGCAATTATGTGACGTGGAATAACAAAAACTTACAAATTTAACAAAAAAATAAGCCACATCAGCCTTTTAGGTGATGTGGCATCCTAAAATAAAAAATGAAACTTTTAAAATTTGTCAAGGTAACAATTGGAACTTTTTTTGGCGAGGATTTTCAAATACACCCATATATCGAGGTGAAAATAGGTATTAACCCTTTGTTTAAATGTTTAGGAAAGCTTTAGAACATTTAGTTGCTGCCATCTATTAAGAATTTACCTTACATGTTTCGTTTTCTTTGTAAATAATGCATTTCAAGTCATTTTAGTGTAGAGTTTCGATTTCTAACTACTCTAGGTCTCTAACTATGTTTAACATTGCATTTGAGGATTATTGTGATGAACTTAGCTCGGTTTTGATATCATTCATGAGTTGTTTTGCATTATGTGTGCGTTGCTTCCCGGTTTTCCATTCTTATGTTGCTATACACATTTACATTCCATTTCTTCACCTTTGGATCATATTTTGACTTGTGATGTGAATATGCAACTATATACCTGCTTCCTTGTTATTTTTGACATGTTTGTTGACTTGTGCAAGGTACACATTTACATTCCATTTCTTCACCTTTGGATCATATTTTGACTTGTGATGTGAATATGCAACTATATGCCTGCTTCCTTGTTATTTTGACATGTTTGTTGACTTGTGCAAGGTACATTGAGGATGTTTTGGTTAGGTACCTAATTTTGGTACACTAACATACCACTTTTCCGTGGTTACGATTGCATTTAAGCGCATTGTGCTTTGTGTTTTCTCATATTTCAGAAACACATATTACGCTATTTTTGCGGATATGTACCTTTGTGTAGGTGTTAGATTGTTATGAGGACTTGTTTGCTACTGCACGTGTTGCGATATCACCTTGTGGATTATATTGATCGATTGTTTCTTATCATTGCTTTGTTGATGGCGGTTTACTCGAAGTTTTCAGTATTTTTTAGCTCATGATGCTCTTGGATCTTTATCCGTTTGGTATTTGTTTTACTTTGTTTACGCATTCTTTACCGCTTTTCTAGAGTATGAGAAGTAGGGTTTACCGCTTTCCTTGCCATGAAAAGTAGGAATAGAGATGTATGAAGGGCTTCGTAGTTGAAGCATGTTCGGGAACCCTACGGGTTATTTAAAGACCCGTTTAGGCGCTTTTGTTTAGTAATTGTGTTTGGTTTGTTTAAAATCCTCCATCTGCATAGGAGGTAATTCTCGATAAGTGTTTATATTTGTGCTTGCATAGGTCAAGAGTGGTTAGGACGTGGCACCACCAAGAAAAGTCCGCTTTTATATTTCCTGCTATCGAGTCATGATGATATGATGGGCAAGCGGAAAGGGTCATAATCGACCCCTTGAGTTCTAGTCCGTGTCAGCTCAGCACATGCGGATCGTGTTGCTTCCTTTATCGAGTCAATAATAAAAGTGGCAAGAGTTCCCTATTCTGACTCTCCGCGCTTTCCCGGGGTTCGCATTTATTGTAGAGCTTGCATCATTTGCTCTTCACACTTGACAATTCATGTCATGCGGTGATACTTTTCACAGGAATCAAATGTGTCGGCTCCTGGTTGACTCACGGTATGCTCGTTACTGTTCGAGGCTATGGGACTTCCTCCTTTTCCCGCGCTTGTGTGCCATTTGTTTGTTTGCATTGCATTGTTTGTGTGATTCTGCCAAAGCACTTGTTTGCTTCATCCTTTTTTTTCGTTTTCGACTCTACATTAGGTAGTGATTCGAGATGGACATAGAATTAGGTTTTAAACCTTTTCCATCCCTTTTTTTGTCATCTTCGACTCTACTTTAGTTAGCAATTCTAGATAGACATAGATTTAGGTTGTAAATCTTTGCCATGTTCCCTTAGGATTCTCTTGAATCTACCTTAGGTAGAGATTCGCGTTAGACCTTAGGTTGTAATCCATGCATGATAACATTAGGGATAACATTAGATAGTTTCCCTTGATTGTTTTCTAGTTTCTTTTTGCATACTTGCATGTAATAAAAATAAAACTTGTTTTCTTTTCTTTTGCAAATAAAGATACTTAATAATGGTTCAAACTCCTTTTCAAAGGTAAAGCAATCAACCAATGTAAACTCTTTTTTTTGCCTACGGGTTTTCTTTTGTGTTTAAAGCTCTTTTTCATAATTAAAAAACACATAACCCACCAAAACATATGAGCCGAACTACGGCGCTTTGACTTTCCATTGCTTATTTGGAATACGTAGGCATCTTGTCAAGGGGCTCAATCGAGCAAACTTTGTAAATACTTCCTTCTTTTCCCGTGTTTTACGATGTGCGATAAACCTAATGTGTCTAACGGTATCTTAACTACAAATGCACAGCCTATCGCGGTAGTAATAAAAGATTATCGAATCCAGGGACTTTGTAATCACTCTAGTGCGGAAAGTAATGCTAGTTTAGCTAAAGCGGAAATTATCACGTTTGGTTTTGGGAAGGTTAAGTAAGGTAAACTAATTGATTTTAAATTAATAATGGAATGAAATGGTCGGTATGTAATAAGTCGACCTAAAGGATCTAATCGACTTAAGCATATAAGGATGGTCGACTTAGTTTATCGTAGAATTAATCGGTTTAAAACCCTCAACTCACACTTTCATGGTCTTATCTCGGATTATCGTCTAAAGCCCTATACACCTTTCGCTAGCCTATAAGTGTTTAGAACATACTCTTTGGAAACTTAATTAATTCTAATTTGTTTTAAAGCGCTTTCAACGTATTTAAATCAAATGCCTAACTTTAGCTATCCGGTTAAAACCTCACACTTTCGTGGTCTCGATCTAACCTATTTACTTTTCTTACTTTCGTAACAAAAGGTTTTATTTTTAAGCATAAAAGTTATAACCGAGTTAAGTTGATTAAGGTTTTAGCCTAAGTTCGATCGGATGCCTAATGTCTCTAACTATTCCATACCGACACTAAAGGTTTAGCTAGCCATAATGATCGAGAATAAGCTCACAGGAAATAAAAGCAAATAAATATAGCGGACATTATAAATAATAAATGAAACTTAAATTAATTAAATTGGAAATCTTGTAATACAAATGCAAAATAGAGAACACGAAAATAAAGCCAATACTTTAATCCTTCTTCCACGGATCGGAAACTTGGACTTGGTATCGGAATACAAAGCAATTACGAAGCTTGAATAAAATCCTAAACTAGAATAATAATTTCCTAATGTTGGAAATTATTATTTGGCGTGAAATTAAACAATTGAAATCAACAAATCACAGAGGAAAATATAAATTGAAAAATAAATGGTTCGATTTTGGCGAGCTTCCGCACAAGTAAAGCGAAAATTACTCATGCTTCTAACATTGAAAGTTGAGGTATTTATAGAAGAATGGGCCAGCAGTTGGGATGAATTTCACACGTAGCTTCATGAATTTCTCCAAAATATAGGAGCGTGGTTGAATCGTGGTTGAGCGTGGGAGGTTGAGAGAAATCGGGAGTTTTAAAAACTCATACATTAAGCTTCCACGTCCGCACGTTTAGAAATTGATATGCGCGTTACGTTCGTTGCATATGTGTTACGAGCAGCTTTGGTGTTTTCCCGTGTTACGGTCGTGGCCAATGTCTTATGGTCGTAACACTCTTCATGGATGCCTTACGGTCGTGGCGGATGTTACGGTCGTCACGACTACAAAATCGCATTTTCTTGTGATTCATCTTTTTCTTTTGTTCTTTGATGCTATCTTGCATTGTTTCATGTTTTCTTCTGTTTTGAGCCAAGTTATGCAATACCTGCAAAAAGTAATGACAAACTCGAAATATTCGGGAGTTAATCGGGTCAAAGTAATACAAAATGAGTTAATTTCATGGTAAATAAGCGATACGATTTCGTGTTATCAAATTCCCCATACTTAAACCTTTGCTTGTCCTCAAGCAAAATAATCAATTGAAATATGGACAAGTCTTTATAGGCCACATATCTAGTATACCTTTTGTTTTAAATATTACAAGAAATCCTAAGTTAGTTCGGCCAAGAAAATCGAGTAAAACAACAACGATACGCTAATGACAAGCAACAAGCTAGTCGACGACTATCCGTTTTAAGCAAACGTCCAATTACACCGTTATAATTCAACTCAAGGCTTCTCGTTCCTATTTCACCGGTTTCGTTCTTGCGCAATCACATTAAGCCCATTATCCTTACAGCGTGGTAGAATAGCCGGTTAGTGGTTACGATCAAAACACAGCGGTTTTAC
The DNA here is from genome assembly GCA_021764765.1 of Vicia sativa. NCBI lineage: Eukaryota > Viridiplantae > Streptophyta > Magnoliopsida > Fabales > Fabaceae > Vicia > Vicia sativa. Next base: position 143,673,980 of record CM038797.1, read on the forward strand.
GGCACAATTATGTGGCAACCTCTTTTATCAATTGCAAGATGCGGGGGATCAAACCGTAATATGCCCTACCGAGTTTAGTACCAGATTCTTCTAAACCACCTAAACAATGGATTTTTAAGTTACTTAGTAAAAGCTTTTGCATCCTTTGGATTAAACGATCGGGTGAGGATCGCCCAATTTAATTGGTGCATTACCTATTTCCTTAAAGCATGTAACATTCTTTTAAAACAATTAGCAAGATCATCCACTTATGTTCATCGGCTTTCCATGTGGTTTGTGCTAAGACTGGTGCCGACTGCTAATATAAACTACTAGGGGCTAATTTAAGACTTAAAACTCAGAGTATCGGTATAACGAAAAATGGAGACGATTCACGTAAGTGGGGAGTCAAAGGTGTCATAACCGCATAGTTCTCGTTGGATCGCTCTCGGCCTTCTAACTAAGATTTCAGTTAAAGTAGGTAACTAACTATTATGCGAAAATAAAAGGCGAACATTTTTTTTTGGTATGGCATAAAACGGGGAGAAAATGAAATAACGAAATACTACTAAAATGGAAATGAAATTACTCGTTCTTAATTAAGAATGCAGTACTCCTCCCACACTATATCAAATATTGTCTCAATGTTATGATATAACGGCGAGGTTAAATTAAAAATACATCGGAAAAACAAAAGTAAGAAAAAAAAGACTACGCGACCACGGTGGCTTACGGTTCGTGACCTCGGAGGGAGTGGCTTGTCGGTGCTCGGGGTCAAGAATGTGACATCATCCAGCGTTAAGCTCGCTTCATCAAGTCTTTCATTCGTTGGCGTTGACCACTTTTGGGCATTTTCGCGAGTAGCGTCAGCGCGCTGATGCAACCTCGGCTTTGGCATTCATAAGGTTACGATGATGAATGGCTCGGAGGAGTTCGTCATAAGAAAGGTGGTGGGCGGAGGAGGATTCGAGGATGTCGAGCACGACAACTCTATCAATTCTTCTGCTCTCATCGTAACACATGGTCTTCTTAGCGGCGCATGGGGGGGCTTCAGGTTAAATAGCCAATTGGCTCGGTTACGAGGATCGGTCGGTAAAACAATGTTAGAGTAAACTTTGTTACGTATCCTTAGAACTTTCGTCGTCGCTCGTGGATAAGGTGGGCTGATTTACAATGATCCAAAGTAAGCGACCGTGCTCGGGATGGTAGATGAGCAAAGGTGTCACCGTGATTCAATGCCAAAGCAAAAAGTAACAAGCCCTCCGAAATAGAAAGGTTTGCCGCCTACAGTGCGAATGGAATGAATATGGGCGAGGAAGGGTGCGGCGTTGATTTTCGACGAGAGAATACCAAAAAATAGCTCCTTGGAGTTGAGCTTATGGTTCTATCTCTTGCGAAGATTGTGTTACACGGGATACGTGGAAATAGCGTATGGCGGGATTATGAATTTGGGTAGCATTAAGGTGATCATAAGAGTTTGCTCGGTTGTTGGTGAGGCTATGCCAAAAAGATTCTTCTCCAAAGTTGCCGGGCACAGGTGGGAGCGTCATCGGCCAGAAAAAACAATCGTCCGAGCTTACGAGAGAACTCGCCACCATGCGAAACCTCATGACACGAAATTGGTTTGTTGGACCGTTTGGAGTAATGTAGAAAAAGGCAAAATTCTCATCGGCTACGGAGGTTCCCTGTTGACACTAAGAAGGCGTTGAACACCTTCAAGCAAACCAAGGTCTCTTAGGCGATTAGTGTCAACATACCTAGTAGGGTGTAGTCCTCGGCGTTGGAATTTCAAGAACTTAACACGTTGGGTCTCGCCTTGTTCACCATCACGCGAAAATAATTGGTTGGAGATTGTTCGCCATTTGCATGCAAGTGTTTGAGTGAGAATGGGTATGGTTTTGAATGAGTGAATGAGAGGATAATCTGGTAATAGGAGTATATATAGTGAAAAGAGATAGTGGGAAGTTTGAAAATTTGAGAGGAATTAGTGGTGGTTTAATGGGGATAATGGAGTGGATGGAGGAAGTGGGACGGTTGGGGAGTTATGGAAGAAGAAGAAAGAAAGGTTGAGGAAAAAGAAGAGGCGTTACGCTAAGGTTCTTGATGTAACCCGTGTTACGATCGTAACACCTAGGCGCGCGCGCGCGAAAGCGTGTGACGATCGTGGGGGTTATATGGCGATCGTGGCTACAAATTTTGCAATTTTATGAGCGAACACAATTACAGTGATATTTTTATAGAAAGCAGAACATCTCAAGCATTCCAACATAAACACGACATTAATCCATTCAACATATATTCCAATATATATATATATATATATATATATATATATATATATATATATATATATATACATAAATTAGAAAACCATAAACCATTGTAAGCGAACAATCAATGTAAATTAAAAGAAAACAAACAATTGCATTAATTCAAATTGAGCTACTTGTTCTTTTGATAGAAAGTAAATATTTGTAAATTGAAATGTAGTAATTTAATAAAAATTGAAACTACCTAGAAACAAAACAAAAATGGGAAAATTCTAAAAACTAAAATTGAAAAAGCGAAAAAAGCGAAAAACTAAAACTAAGAACGCTTCATCAATCTTTGCTTTCAATATCTCTAAAGCTTGGGTGATGTTATAGAATTACTCCACTATGATGTCGATTAAACCAATGAGATCAACGCATACTCTTCAATTTATTCTTTATTCCATCAATGTCAGTTTTATAGGAATCCAAAGTGGTCAGAATGGTATTCAATTGTGTAGTGTATTCTCCTTGGGTTATGTCAGGGGCTACTTTTGCTTCAGCCATATTGGTAAAATCATGGTAACCAGGAGGATTTTCAGGATCTGTTTCGTTTTCAGACATGAAGTTATCAGCAACAAAATATGATTGTGGTGTTTCAGGTGTTGAAGGGTGGTCAGGTGGATTTAATTCATATAACCAATTATCACGGTTATGGACACTTACTCGGGCATGGTTTGGAAGGGTAAAAAGGGTAACAACTTCGTTTCTTATTAAGTATTCATAAGGTGCAGGGCCTAAATTTCCTATTATCTGGTTGTTGAAACAGAAATCAATGTTCATAGGCCTAATTGATCCAAATGGTGCACAACTATTAAGTTATTATGAAGTCAAAGCATTGCAATCATTGTAACTAATCCTCCCACACTGACATGAACATTAGAGTCCTCACTAATGCGGGTAAAGGTCTTCATCAGGAGTGAGACAACATTGACAGGGCGTCCTAGGTTCATACAATAAAGCAAAGATAACTCATCCTTGGATACAACATTTTGGTTTTGTTCTTTTCCAAACAGAGTGTGGGCAAGAATCCTATGGAAATAACGGATAGGCGGGTTATGTATCTCATTGTTATCCATACTCTAAAGTCGGGATGATAGTTTCCATTAAAGTCCCAGTAATCCACTCAAAATCAATAAATCCGCCTCGGTGTAGTAAAGGCTAAGGGTCCCACGGGAATCCTAATAAAGCGACTAAGTCCTATGGTTATAGGTGAACTCATACCAAAAGTCTAAAGCGATGATTCCTTTACCGCTCCAACACCCGGTATATAAACTAAAGAACTCAAGAACTCAAAAAGCTCTCGGTAAGTGATAAACCTAGATTTAAGGTGTCTCTCCATCCCAATTGGTTAAACATGTAATAAACAACATCGATTATGCCTAAAGTGTCCATAGTGGGTTCATCATGAATGAGGTCAAGCGATGGCTCGTTGAGACAAACTCAAATCTTCTTCTTTGGTTTCTACCTAAAGGTGGTTTCCATAAAGTTACATGGAGGATCCATAGCAAAAGTAAGCGGGAAGCAGTAGAATAAAGTAAAAAAAAGACTTTTCGAAATCACATGGCAAGTAAAGTTGTTTTGAAATCATTTACAAAAGTTTTAAAAAAAATAGCAAATTGTAAAAGAAATAAACAGAAATACAAAGAAAATAGCAAGCAAAGCAAATAAAATGGGTTGCCTCCCATGAACATTTTTTTAACGTCGTAAGCGAAATACTTAGTGAAAGATTAGTCGGAGAAATGGCATTCTACAGTTTTAGATTATTCGTATAATCCTATTTTCGATATTATGGTACTTTTTTAACCGCTTCCGTTTACAATAAGCGGGCACTATTCTATCCTTAATTTCCACGCTCGCTAAAATACTTTGTAATTGAAAGGACGGACCATCTAGATTTAAGTTTTCGGAAAGAATCTAAGTCTAGAATTAAATAAAACGGCGTCTCCCCACTAAATTCTTTCGAGATAACGCTTATCGTGCCATTTTTAGTTAGTTCTTTGTATATTTTAAGCGCGTCTAGTCTTAATTCTTCCAGTTCATGTAAATCGAGGATGCGTTTCGCGATGTAGTTAATATTGAGTGTTTTATCGCCAATAAGCTTTATGCTCTAATTCTCTTGGGAGATGACATGATTTTCCGTAAACAAGTTTGAAAGGTGTAGTTAGGAGTCTTGCCCTTCCTATAAGCCATAAACGTTAAGTTTGGATGACCAATCTTTTCGAGATATAGCGGCATTTTTCTAATATTTGTTTAATCTCTCTGTTGAAAAACTTGACTTGTCCTAGTTTGCGGATGATAAGGTGTTATTACGCTGTTTGACTCCATATTTAGATAGTAATTTATCAAATATCTTGAAATAAAATGAGATCCACCGTCACTAATAACAAGTCGAGGAACACCAAAGCAGGAAAATTATATTCTTAAAAGCTTTATCACAACGTGTGTCATTTTGGAGAAGCTTGCTTGACCCATTTAAACATAATCGCAACTAGGATAAACTTGTTTCGAAAGAAGATGGGAAAGGTCCCATAAATCTATTCCCAAACAAGACTTCAATTCCTTTCGAGGCATTTCATCGCGTCGTGAGATATTAAGTGCGTTGGCATCGATCACATTTTAATGTGGACATCCTTCCACAGTTAGGCGGGAAATTTTGGCACATGTTTTAGAGGTGCATGCCGCCATAAGGAGATGAATGACAATGGGAAATAGCGTCTTCTATTTCTTCGTCGGGTATACGCGAAAATTCCATCTGGTCCTCGTTTGAATAAAAGTGGTTCGTCCAATAGTAACTCTTGAGATCATGGAAGAATTTCTTTTACATTGGTAAGTTAAATCGGTGGAAGTGCACCGTACTCTGTGAACGACTTTGTATTTTGTATCGCAAATGCGGATAGCAAAGTCGCCACCGACTTTTATTTTTATCAATTAAGGGAAGGTAAAAATACAGAAAAGACCTTCGTTAGATTAAAATGCAGAGAAAGGTTATGAAAAGGAAGGTATTAGCACCACTTTCCATCCAGTTATCTACGGGCTCTTAGTTGCTCTAGATCACTTTAAAAAATGCCGTGTGTTTGAAAAATGTTTTGAAAAGGCATTTTTTGACTTTGTAATGATTCATGTAGGAATGTATACAAAGTGTTAGGAAATGTTTCGTTTTGAAAAGTTTGAACTTTGAAAAAGTGTGAGGTAAAGTATTTGATTTGAGCAAGCAACTAAAAGTCTTATTACTACTGAATTGGTCGTTTTCGTGTTATTTCGTTCCTTTAGAATAGCGCTATCCATACCATTAGTTGGTAGGTAACTCTATAGTTGAATGTAGCGGGGCATTCGAAGGACATCGGATGGTCATAGAAGGCAACTTGTAGGAAGTATCCTAGCACATTCGAAGGACTATCATCATTTTTGGCGACAATCGAGGTCAAGATCATGTATTGGGCGACATCGTGGGTCTTATGATCTTTGTATCGAAGGGACTATGATGATTTGTTTTGAAACAGCGGTGCTAGAATACCTCTACGTTAGGACATGACCATTTGAATTCGTAAACCGAGAGAATTACAAAGGGTGCATGTGTGAAAAGTGTGTCAAAGATATTTTATCTTTGAGAATTAGTAGCTACGTTGATTTTAGTCTTGCCATACCACCTAATTACTAGCGGTTTATAGGGTGCGGAAATTAAAATGCGGGCGTAAAGTGCGGAAAGATAAATGTCTACGCTATTACATGGCTTTGGCGGATACATAATTTAAACTTCGGAAAATAAAACCCTAATTTAAACTATTACATCCCATAACATTACATTATTGGAAAAATGAAAATAGTAAAAAAATACGAAGCGGAATAACACAAAAAAGATAAGAAAATCGGAAAATACGAGATGAATCGAATAAGAGAAAAATGTTAGAAAAAATGCAAATTTTGAATGAAAATTATCGCATCTTTGGAAATAACATAAATATGCTAAAATAATTTTTGGGATTTTTAGATGCAATTTAATAATTAAAACTAATTAAATGTGATTAAAATGCAAAATTATAAATAAAAATAAATATGCATACAAAATTGTATTTTTAATTTTATAAATTAAATAAAGATTTTACGAAAATAAATGCAAAAGGAAAAATATTTTTGATGATTTTTAATGCATAAATAAAATTATGAAAAGAAATTAAATTGCATGTAAAATATTAAATAATAAGAAAATAGAAAAAATATGAAAATATGCAAGTTTTGGAAAAAGAATGTAAAACGGTCCTGTGAGGTTCAAGCGGAGACCTTTTAGATATCTAGGAAGCAGTGAGCCTTAACCAAGCCAGGCAGTGTGCAGTATTTGAAAGCAGGTGAGTGGGATGAAAACACGCTCACTTCCGTCCGCGTCAAACTTCGTCTCTTCGTTTTGAATTTTCAAAAGCTTGCGTCGGCCTTTCTTGACCTTCTGAGGCCAGCAAAATCAAAAACCAGCATACATAATATAAATGAATTCTAAAGGCATGGTTCGATTCACGAGATCATTAAAACGCATTGGTATAGGTCTCATGGTCCAATTTTTCCATTTAAGCAAAGCCTAAATCGAGCTCGAAACCACAGCTATGGTATATCACGATTCGAGGCCATGGAAATGCAATCAAAGTGCCAGAATGCTTGCAAACTCATTACTAATCACAAAAACAAACACAAAACATGTTAATAATGAATAACGAGAATGCGATTTTGAAATTTTCAAGAACAAACCGATTTGGTTCACGATTACGGATGGTTTTGATCAAAGTAAAGGTGCGGATCGATTCAAGAGGTATCAAGGAATGTGTTTGATGCTTAGAATCAATGAAAGCGATCCCAACCAAAAGCTTGCGAGGCACGATTTTTGAGTTGCAATAAGGGTTCTTGAGTCAAAATTTCTACCTAATGTGTGGTATGTATCATGTATATATAGTAGAAGGATTGAGTTGTTTTGAGAAAGAATTAATCAATAATCAATACAAATCATATTTGATTTTGTACAAAATCAAATTTTCATATTTGATCAATTTTCAATCAAATCTTGCCATACCAATCAAATTTCGAAATTTCTTGGCCTTATTGAGTTACTTGGGTCTCAAGGAAGAGGAAAAAATCAAGTTTGCATTTAACTTGGATTTTATACTTTATTTTCAAATTTAATTTGTATTTAAATGAATAAATTCCAAATTAAATAGAAAAATAAAATAAAAATTCGTGGCATTGGGCTTGGATATTCCTAATGGTGTAAGGAACAAGTTTGGATGAAGAAAAGGTAAGCCCATTTGCAAAATTTTTGATTTTTTTGAAGCATCTCTCCTTGTGCACTCTTTCAAAATTGCCCAACTTGTGAATGGTGTATCTTGCTCAATTTTCCACATTTTTGAGTGTTCTTGGACTTTTTGGAAAGCTCTAAGAGTACTTTAACCAACCTTTTTTTCTCATCTCAATTGGAGCTTCCATGCTCAATATATCTTCAAAACAAAATGTTGACTTTTTGTTGATTTTGAAAATGACCTATAATGTTTTGAGCCATACCTCTCAAATGAAGCATTTTTTGGACATTCTTGTGAGACATGAAGTTGTAGAGAATTGAATTTCCTTCAAAACAAGAGGTGGTTGAAAAATTTCTAAGAAAGTATGAGAAAGTTATGACCAGTCAAAGTTCAGTTGACTTTTCACCTAGAAACCCTAATTTAGAAAGTTTGACTTTTGAGCAAATCTTGAGTTTTCTTGATGAATCATGATCAACCTTTGATCAAATGATGAATGTAACTTCAAAATGAGGATGTTGACCAAAAATTATGAAGTTTGGTGTATGTTGACCACATTTGACTTTTGTCAATACAGTGATTTTCAACCATCGAGCAATTGTGGAAACTTGACTTGTGAGGCTTGAAACGACATGGAGAATCTTTGAAGCATATGAGGAGGCATGATGACCATTGGAGATGTTGGAAGTCCGTCTTGATCTGAGAAGTACCAAACCCTAGTTTGGGTTGATTGTCTAGGAGAGTTTGTCGATCAACTCTTGAGGAATCCTTGAGTATGGATGTATGGAATATCTTGAGAAGATGGAGGGCAAATTTTGGGGTATGACAATGGCAGCTAAATAATTAACTATGTCGATACCATGGAAGTCCTATAGTCATATCAAGGGCTTCCACGACTTCATAACACGGTTTGTTTAAATCCAATTGAGCTAGGTCGCTTATCATATGTGCTATCGGATGCTCATCGGAAAATCGTCGTTAATTGGCACTTGTTGGGTTTACATCTTCTAGTCGGATAAATGATGCCTCTGACGTTTTCGGTTCCTTTCTTATCTCTAATTTCAAGTCAATTCTTGTAAAAGTAAGATCCATCGAGGAGTCTGGGTTTTGCATCTTTCTTGGTAAGTAGATGTCGATAGCGGCGTGGTCCGTATAAATGATGATTTTGCTCCTCGAGTGAAGCGAAATTTGTCAAGTCACGAAGACCACGGCTAAGAGTTCTTTTTCAGTTGTGGCGTAATTCATCTGAGCTGAGTCAAGCGTTCTGCTGGCATAGTAAATTGCGTGAAGTTTCTTTTCTTTTCTTTGTCCAAGAACTGCGCCTACAGCGTAATCACTTGCATCGCACATAATTTCGAAAGGTAACCTCCAATCAGGTGGTTGCATAATTGGTGCAGAAATAAGTGTGGTTTTAAGAGTTTCAAAAGCTTTAAGATAATCGTCATCGAATATGAACTCAGCATCCTTCATTAATAGACCGGTAAGGGGTTTGGTAATTTTAGAAATCTTTAATAAATCTTGGTAAAACCGTGTCCTAGAAAACTTAAGTATCTCGAGCGGTCTTGGGTGGTTGGAGTTCTTTAATCACTTATATCTTAGCTTTATCAACTTGATTCCTTTATTGGAAATAACATGTCAATCTGATTCCTTCTCGACCATGAAATGACATTTTTCCGATTGAGCACAAGGTTTACTTTCACATCGTTCTAAAACACTCTCTAAATTAGATAGACATCCTTCAAGCTTTGTCCACACACAAAGAAGTCATCCATAAACACTTCCATGATGTTGTCGATGAAATCTGCGAAGATAGCCATCATACATCGTTGAAAGGTTGGGGAGCATTACATAATCAAAGGCATTAAATGCATGCGCATATGTTCCATAGGGACACGTGAATGTAGTCTTCTCTTGATCATCAGGGTGAATTGGAATTTGGAAAAATCCGGAATAACCGTCTAAATAGCAGAAATAGGAGTGTTTGGCTAATCGTTCTAACATTTGATCAATAAAAGGTAAAGGAAAATGGTCTTTCCGAGTAGCTTTGTTCAGTTTTCTATAATCAATACACACTCTATGTCCACTGACTACTCTTTGTGTTATCGATTCGCCTTGTGTGTTTTTCACGACAGTGACACCTCCTTTCTTAGGCACGACATGTAATGGGCTAACCCATTTACTGTCGGAGATCGGGTAAATAATTCCAGCTTCCATTAGCTTTTTGATTTAATCTCTGACTACAGTACTGAGGATTGGATTGATTCTTCTTTGAGGTTCTCGAGAGGTTTTGCAATCCTCTTCTAATAAAATACGGTGCATACAAATTGAAGGACAAATTCCTTTTAAGTCCGATATGTTATAACCTAACGATTAGGTATTTCCTTAGAACGTCTAAAGTTTACGAGTTTGAGCTTTCCTAAGCTGGAATTCACTATAACAAGTCGAGTTTGTTCAGTATCAAGGAATTCGTATCGTAGATTGTTAGGTAAAACTTTCAATTCTAGCTTTGGTTTCTCTGGACATGGCATATGATTAGGTGTAAGTGCTAAACTTTACAGGCTATCATCTATATGGTTCTCTAATTGTCGTCTTGAATATCGAGGGTTTGAATCTTCATTATTTGAATATGTGGTTTTCGACTTCCATCTCTCTCACCACTAAATCTATAATATCGAGTAAATAACATGTGTCATTCATGGCGGGTGCTTGTAGAAATTGGTGAGGATGAATTCCACTTTTCCTCTCCGACTTGAATGTTAGTACGCCTTTTACATCAATTATAGCTTGGTGTAGCTAGGAATGATCTTCCTAATATGATAGGGAAGCTGAATCTTGGTAATATCCATGATTATGAAATCGGTCGGGATATAGAATTGACCTATACTAATGGAACATTTTCAATATACCTCTGATATTTAGCGATCGGTCGACTAATTGAGCAGACACTTTTGTAGGTGTAAGTTCTCCCATTCCGACCTTTTGCAAATAGATAGGGGCATGACAACGATACTTGCTCTAAGTCGCATAGAGCTTTATCTATGCGAATTTTCAATGTTACGGTATAGAAACTACAGGTCTTTTAACTTAGGAGGCATGTTATACGAATGATATACTTACACTCAGCAGTGAGTATAAGCTGTTCGATTATCTTAACTTTTTCTTGTTAGATAAGATTTCCTTAAAAATTTAGCATGATGGCATCTGGTGATGGCTTATAAGCGATATTGTGATATTCAATTGTTTGAAGTTCCACAATTTCTTGAATTGGCCCGTCGATTTAGAATTGGTCAATCTCGAGGATGTGGAATTTGTGGTTTATAAGGCGGTGGAGGCACATAAGGTTTCTCTTTTTCTACAGCCTCTTGGGTTTCATTTTCCTTTTCTTTCGGTTCGCTCTCGTTTTCACTTGGCTTGTCTTGCTTTTGATACATTGTTGGGTTTTCTAGTCTTGGGTCAACAGGCCCGTCAAGTTCTTTTCCACTCCTTAGTATCACGGCATTAGCGTGTCCTTTTGGGTTAGGTTGTGGTTGACGGGAAATATTCAGCAGGAACAGCGATGGGTGCTTCTTTGTTGAGCTACGTGAAATCGAGTTTCAAGCATCTTGTTATGGGTAGCTAAAGCATCGACCTTGCTAGATAATTGCTTTATTTGCTCATTGGTGTGTAGTTACGATTTAAAACATCCTTATTAGTGCAGGATTGAGAAGCAATGAAATGTTCTATCATAATTTCGAGGTTAGATTTCCTAGGAATGTTGGAAGTATTAGGTCCATTATTAGGATGATTCGGGATAGCTTTCGGATAACCAGGTGGTGTAGGGAGCTTGTCGGAGCATACAATGCATTATTGCTTTTATGCGAGAAATTTGGATGATTCTTCAACTTTGGATTATCATTATTCTTGTAGGGATTTCCTTGCGTAGTTAGCTTGTTAATTTGGTACTCGGTCGAAGGGGCGATACGGAGCAAGATGTGATTGAATACCACATAGATCGCAAGTTTGGACCACTGCAGCTACGGTAGCTGCAGGAGTGATGGAAAGGTTCTCTAATTTTTGGGTAAGAGCTTCCACTTTAGCATTAACTTGATCCAGGATGTTCCTTGACCATGTTACCTTTCGTTTGAGATTTCTCTACATTAGCTCTCGCTTCCCCATTGGTAATGGTTACGGGCCATGCTTTAGATAAGTTGGTTCGCATATATGGTTTATCCATCGATGCACCACCGGCGTCTATAGTTAATCTTGTATGTACAAGAGACCATTATAGAATGTGTGAATAATCAACCATTCTTCTAAACCGTGATGAGGACGAGTCTTAGCATATCCTTGTATCATTCCATACTTGAATAGAGATTCATTGTCTTTTATGCGAAACCATTGATGTTGGCTCGAGCATAGCGGTTTTGCTTGGAGGAAAATATCTAGCTAAGAAGACTTTCTTCAACTCGTCCCAGTAGTGATTGAGTTGGAAGGAAGAAGATTGGACAATGCGAGCTCTTTCTCTTAAAGAAAAAGGAAATAAGCGCAATCGTATCGCCTCGGGGTTTACTCGTTCGCTTTCTGATGTCTGCGTCTTGCACAAACAGCGGATGTAAGTCGGGTCGTCGGTAGGGGCTCGGAGACACGGTTCTGCGAGCAGCGGAAAAAGCGAATGTTTTAACTTCGAAATCGTTTGACGATAGCGAGGCTGCAATCTTGTTATGAGGCTCGCTTGAGAAGGAGCTGCGTAATCCTTAAGAGGGCGAGGAGGAGGAGGTGGATCGCCATTCTTCGTAATTCGTCGAGATACGGAAGTTTAGGCGGAGGAAGATTATGGAGTTCACGGTACTCACGAATTCGTCTTCATCGAGAAGATAACGATCGGGATCTCTTAATGGTATCTGTGAAGGACGCCTTGAGGCGAGTACTTAGCATACAAAGGAAAAATAAATAGTTGCCTTAGTCTAGGCGATTGCTACTTTAAGAGTGCACTAGTGACTAGATCAAAGTCCCAAACAACGCCAAAAACTTGATGTGCGATAAACCTAATGTGTCTACGGTATCTTAAGTGCAAGTGCACGCCTATCGTGGTAGTAATAAAAGATTGTCGAATCCACGGGGACTTTGTAATCACTCTAGTCTTGGGAAAGTAATGCTAGTTTAGCTAAGGCGGAAATGTCACGTTTGGTTTTGGGAAGGTTAAGTAAGGTAAACTAATTGATTTTAAATTAATAATGGAATGAAATGGTCGGTATGTAATAAGTCGACCTAAAGGATCTAATTTGACTTAAGCATATAAGGATGGTGACTTAGTTTTATGTAGAATTAATCAGGTTTAAAAACCCTCAAGTCACACTTTCATGGTCTTATCTCGGATTATCGTCTAAAGCCCTATACACTTTCGCTAGCCTATAAGTGTTTAGAACATACTCTTTGGAAACTTAATTAATTCTAATTTGTTTTAAAGCGCTTTCACTGTATTTAAATCAAATGCCTAACTTTAGCTATCCGGTTAAAACCTCACACTTTCGTGGTCTCGATCCTAACCTATTTACTTTTCTTACTTTCGTAACAAAAACGTTTTATTTTTAAGCATAAAAGTTATAACGAGTTAAGTTGATTAAGGTTTTAGCCTAAGTTCGATCAGATGCCTAATGTCTCTAACTATTCCATACCGACACTAAAGGTTTAGCTAGCCATAATTATCGGAATAAACTCACAGGAAATAAAAGCAAATAAATATAAAGCAGACATTATAAATAATAAATGAAACTTAAATTAATTAAATTGGAAATCTTTATGTACAAATGCAAAATAGAGAACACGAAAATAAAGCCAATACTTTAATCCTTCTTCCACGGATCGGAAACTTGGACTTGGTATCGGGAATACAAAGCGAATTCTAAAGCTTGAATAAAATCCTAAACTAGAATAATAATTTCTAATGTTGGAAATTATTATTTGAAATAATGAAATTAAACAATTGAAATCAACAAATGCGGAGGAAAATATAAATTGAAATAATAAATGGTTCGATTTTGAGCTTATACAAAGCGAAAATTGCTCTACTTCTAACATTGAAAGTTGAGGTATTTATAGAAGAATGGGCTGGCGGTTAGGATGAATTTCTACGTAGCTTCACTTGAATTTCTCCAAAATATAGGAGCGTGGTTGAATCGTGGTTGAGCGTGGTGAGGTTGAGAGAAATCGGGAGTTTTAAAACTCATACATTAAGCTTCCACGTCACGCCGTTTAGAAAGCGATATGCGTTACGTTCGTTACGGATGTGTTCGAGCAGCGACTTTGGTGTTTTCCGTGTTACGGTCGTGGCCAATGTCTTCGGTCGTAACACTCTTCATGGATGCCTTATGGTCGTGGCAGATGTATTACGGTCGTCACATCTACAAAATCTGCATTTTCTTGACAGATTCATCTTTTTCTTTTGTTCTTTGATGCTATCTTGCATTGTTTCATGTTTTCTTCTGTTTTGAGCCAAGTTATGCAATACCTGCAAAAAGTAATGACAAACTCGAAATATTCGGGAGTTAATCGGGTCAAAGTAATACAAAATGGGTTAATTTCATGGTAAATAAACGATACGATTTCGTGTTATCATTTTCTTTATTCTTCTTTTATTTCACATGCATTCTCTTTTAGCATACAGATATAGTGATTAAGCAGTAAATAGATATAAACACACCCATTAGATAGAAAATAGAAGTGGATACGTGAAATACTACGGACGTGTGGGGTGATAATACCCCTTCACGTAATAGATTCCACTTACCTATCTCTCGGTCGCAAACCGTGTCTTATCCCTTTTAGGTTTTCGCGATGCGTTTACCTTTCTCCTTTTGTGAGATAAAAAACGTTCGATGGCGACTTCATTGATATAGTTATCGGATGATGTTCAGCCGGTTGTTTCAATGTGAACCAAATAATATCCATGAACAAGAAATAACTCTTACGTTACTCGTAGAGTAATGTACGAACATTCCAAAATCATACACAGCGCATCGGTCACACTAATGACATCAACAAACACTCTCGGGACCATACACTATCTTGAAAAGCATTGTCTAAACATCTTGATTCACACACTAACGTAGACGACCCGGACATCGCATCAATCTCACTAAACACATAAACTCCATTGGTGATTCATCAAATATCAATCCTTGAAGTAGATACTTGTCTCGACATCCATTTTGTTACTTTATGCGAAAGCGACACACCAACTTAAGCGACCTTCGTTCCTTTTGAAAAAACAGCGGGGCACTCCCGATTGACCCTTCGAATAAACAAACTCTGCTCGAACCAATCCTCGAGTTGACTCTTGACTCTAACTTTCGAGGAAACAAACATCCCTTAAGAATACTTGAATCACAACTAATTCCGAAACTAAATCCATTAAAACTTCACCTCTTTCACGGTAATTCACTCACATCTTTACAATACGCCGGAAGAATCACAACAAGAAGCTTGCTTGCCAAAATCTTGTTTCTCACCAAAAATCAAATTCGCTTACCACTCAAGTAACTATACTACCTTGTGCCAACTCGTCTACTTCACACTATTAATTTGGCAGACAAGTCTACATCGACCAACATAAATCCGACTACTATCAACAAGAGATCAAGGGTGATCGGTTCCTCAATTTGTCAATAGACCGTCGACAATCATGATGGTGACATAAACCATATTTACCAAACTACAGGCGTCTTGAACTTACGCTTCAAGTTACCAAAGCGTAAACTACTTAAGGCTCCATCTCTAAGCCACAAGCGCCACCAAGTAAAACTTCTCCCCACTTATTTCAAACTCAACCTTGTGGACAAAGCGAATAGAAACAAGCAAAGTACCGGCAGGTGTTTTCACATATGTCATCTGACAAGGTTCAAACACATTAATAACACGGCCGAACCAGACACGCTTTCGATACCACTAATGTAACACTAATATTACCAAGGTTTTATATGCAAAAATAAGAGTAATTTAAAATTTCATAAATTAAATCTGAGGCGTCACACCATCAAAACCAAATCACTTTAAAAAGTTTGCTTTAAAGTATAAATCTAGGATACATAGCATCATCGAAATCATAAATTGACTCATAAAAATCAAAAAATTTCTTTATTAAACTTCCTCATCAAAATCATGTTTTCATAAATTATGGTTCTTATTCACAAAAGGAATAAAAATAAAGAACAACAACAAGGCGACATAAATATTCCCCAGGTGCTACGTGTCGGAAGACAACGACTCGACTAACAGATTTATAAACTCCGTATTCATAACACTGCGTTACCAATATAAAGGTAACGACGAAACAAATAAAGGGTGAGATACTCCAAAACATATAATTAAAGGCATGATAATATATATATATATATATATATATATATATATATATATATATATATATATATATATTATTGGAATCATAAAAGATATAGATTAAAAGTGCATTCACACATAACCAAAACTCACTTACTCCAATTGTCATTCTAATGTGTATAATCTACACTTTATCGTCATAACCTCATGGCATAAATCATCACAACAACACATAATGTTACGTTACCATGACATCATCATCGTTAATACATCACTAATCAACATAACAATCATAACAACCCATCAAACAAAACCATTAAACAATATTAATAACTTAAGCAACATATATAAAATCATCACAAATTGGCTAAAGCCCATCGTCGCTAACATCATCACATCATATATGCATTAAGCATTTCATCCAAGTTAAATCATCGCAAAACTCATCATTTATATTCACCGCATAGTTATCATGAAATTATCAAATCATATTCATTTCATGTTTATCCTAAAGGTCATCACCAAACAAAGCATCATATGTCATCGCAATTCAACATCATCAATCAATTAAAACCCAACACCAAACAACTCAAACATAAACATAACCGACTCCATGAGACACGAATATGTTATGCATGTGGTACCCGTCGCTTTGTCCATAATTAGGGACACTTGGCATAAAAGCCTAAATCAATTGGTGTTGTACCCCAATTACCCTCCTTTTCTCGCATTTTGGCTTATAATTTGATTGCATAAACATACATGTAATCGCGTACATAGCATTGGTCATGAGGGTTATCTAGTTCAAGGTGGTCAGCGAAAACAAACAAAAAAAAAAGTCGAGTTACTGCATGTGTCGGTGGTCTAAAAGTGGTCGAGACTTACGAAATTTATTATGATCTGACCGTTCATCGATTGTGTCAAAAATTTCATTCGCATGAAAATCACATTCAGACACTTTTCATTTAGAGTCCGGCTTGAGTTCTCAGCAGTTTGGTTGCTTCGGGTTAATCGAAAATTATTGGATAATCAGATTTTGGGCTTGATTATGAATCGAAGCTATAAATACCTTTTGCCTTCACAAAGAAAGGGGAGGAATCATTTGCTCAATTTTCCACTACCACACATTCCAATTCTCTAAAAATTTCAACGACACAAAACTCAAAAGGATCAAACTTGACTTTCCTCAAATGACCACCAGGGGCCACCGGATCTCCGTTCACCAGGTTTCTCTCACAGACGCGCTAAGCGCCCTCCTCATAAAAGCCGCTCTGCGATTCTGGTTTCTTCTTCGCACCTCTCTATTCAATCAAGGTCTTCATCTACTTCTTGATGCCTTGATTTTGATAAGGAAGCAGATTCCTGGATTTCTCTCGATTTCAAGAATTGAGAATTCTCCTTCATTTTCCCAATTCACCATTGAAGACCTCAAGCTTTCCTCGAGGTTAAGGTTGATTACGAAGATTATCATCAATTCATCATTGATCGGTATTTTCTTTGAAGAGCACAAAGAATTCCTCCCCGATTTGTTTCAAGCTTAATTCAAGTAAGTGTTAGGTTCAAATAATCACTTATTTTAAGGTACGATTGAACTTTCGACTTTTCTTGAAATTGAACAATGAAATTTCATACAAATTCAATGTAGACTCTAGGTCTTGCACTTGTTCTCTTGGACTCCTTGCTTTGAATTGAATTTTGCGCCTTATTTGTGCGGAATGAGGGATTTTGTATATAGCTTGTCGGCTCTTGCATGAAGTTTCTCCACATAAGCCATGAATTCATGCATTTGCATCCTACAATACATGCTCATGCATTGAAAGACATTTAGCTTGAATGAATTGCATTGATACATGATGAGTTAAGGTATAGCTTGCATTTGTGGTGTATCAACATAGCTTCAAGCAATTGGATCATTATGTACATTCGCGTTATACATATTCCATGCATTTGCATTCAAGTGTTGTGCTAATGTTTCACTTAGGACTTGACATGATCGACCTCCATTACACACCTTGTATCGGTTAATTCCTTGCATCCACATATTCATGACTAGCATTGCACATAAGCATTGGAACTCGGTTCACATTACACTCTTAGCATATTCATACATAACCGTACATGAGAATATTAGGATTGTTGATTTTGCATTCCACATATGTTCGGGCATAACATTGCATACATGACCGTTAGGAACCATTAATTCACCATTCGCGTTCGTATACACTCATACATAGCATCACGTACGAGCATCGGGTGTCATTCCCCAGCAAGCATGCGCACGTGTTCATGCATAGCATTGCGCGTATTAGCATTGGAACCATGGTGTCAACTTGCATTCCACCTATGTTCATGCATAACATAGCATACATGAGCATTGGAATAATTGTCGGTGGGAATCGACTTTTGGCATAAAAACATCAAAGCGGATAGTGCGGTGCGAAAATAATTTCTCGGTGGGTTGCGGTCGCGCTTAAGCACGAGGCTAAGCGTAAATGTTCGACTTTTTTGTTGCGGTCGCGTAGCGCGTGCTTAGCGTGGTCTTCGATTTATTTTCTGATTTTTCAATTCTAAGAGCGTAGTCGCTAGTTATGCTCAATTTCTTTGTTCATGTTCTATTTCATCGAGGACACACACGCGTACATGTGCGGTTTCTTCGATATTCATACACTTCTCCTTTGCTTGCGTTTTGGGTCTAACTCCTTTTGCGGTTTCTCATGCTTGTATACCAGCGTATACATTCCTTGCTTGCCTCTTGGGTCTAACTCCTTTTCGCGGTTCTTTGTGCATTTGTACACCAGTGTGCATTTACGTACTTGTTCTTTGGGTCTAACTCCCTTGCGGTGTTTTGTGTTTGTACACCGCGTGTACATCCTCCGTTGCTTTTGGTCTAACTCCGCTTCTTGCGGGCGTTGTTGCTTCGGATGTCTGACGCGCATTCTATGCTTTGGCCTCGAGCTATTCTCACTGGTTTACTCTTATTGCATGACTGCAGTACTTGAAGTATTCCGGAGTATTTCATTAGCTTGCGTTGCTCTTCGGATTCTATATTCGTTTGGTAGTTTCTACACTGTTTACCACATTCTCGTACATCTTTCCTAGATATCATGAGAAGTAGGGCTTTACAGCTTTCTTTTGCCATGAGAAGTAGGAATAGAGATGCATGATGGGGCTTCCGTAGCTGGAGCATGTTCAGGAACCCCTCTGGTTTATTTAAAGACCCGTTTAGGGCAATTCTACTTGTGATTTGTGCTTGCTATGGATTTCTTTTCTCTAGGTTCTCTAACCTAGACTTTAGGATTCACGCCCTTTGCATGTCAACATAGGTGGAGATTCCCTCATCTTCAACCATAGGTCTACCCTTGGTTTTTTTCTAGTTTCTTTTACATGTTGCATTGTGAATAAAACTAAAACTTGCTTTCCTTTTCCCTTTGAAAACAAAACACTTAATAATGGTTTAAACTCCTTTCTCAAGGTAAAAACAACCAACCAACACAAACTCTTTTCGCCTTTGCGCTTTCTTTTCTTGTTTTAAAACCTTTTCACAAGTAAAAACACAAAACACACAAAACAAAGTGGCAGACTTCTGCGCTCGACTTTCTCATTGCGCGAGAATCGTGGGCATCTTGTCACGGGGCTCGGTCGAGCAAACTTTGTAAATACTTCCTTCTTTTCCCCGTGGTTTCTTATTTTCTCTTTTCTTTTGCATGCATGATTAGCGATTAAGCATAGATATAACACACCCCTTAGCTAGAAGTAGAAAGTGGATACTGTAGAGTACTACGGGCGTGTAAGGTGCTAATCCCTTCCCCTCGCGTAACTAACTCCCTTACCTAGGTTCTCTCGATTTCACGGTTATAGGACTGCGATTTCTCCCCCAGGTTTACTCGACGTTTTCCTTTCTCCCTCGTGAGATAAAAGACGTTTGATGGCGACTCTATTTGATACCTAGTTATCATTGTCGGAGGTTCCGCCGGTGTTTTCACTTGGCATAAAAGCCTCGTCGCCAATGCAATGTATGTGTGTTGGCTGAAGATTTTGATATATGTGGTTCGAAGTGGAGTAATTGAGTTCGAAATGAAACAATATTAGTATTCTTTGGAATAAAGTGAATGTCACAATTCGGAATGGATGAGATTGTTCTTCGAATAAAGATATCGAGCTCGAGCTTAGTGGCGATTGTGGAGATATATTTAAAAAAGCCTCGAAGTAGTAGCAGATTGTGTCTGAGATGAGTTGAGCGAAGGTTGTCAAGGCATTTGAAATTCAAGCGGCGGGATGATTGGGATTCAAATATATATGCGCTTCGACGATTCGAGCGGCGTGGAAGCTAGACAAAGCGATGTTATATTGAGCGGAATCTTATAAGTCGAGCGATTATGGTCAGTAGTATAAATAGAAGTCTTAATGTTAGGATTTACGTGTGTCATATCATTAGCGTTAAAGGTGCAGTAGAGGATCTGACGTGGTCGGATCTTCGACTCGTAGCGATTTAAATCTTTTGATTTGTTTATAAAGATGCCGCGAGCATCAAACTTTATTATTTTCAACACAAGAAAGATGATTTAATGATTATGAAAAAGGGGAAAGCTGAAATACCCTCGATTGATTTGATATGCGTAACGACTAGCGTAAACTAGGCGTAGCATTGAGGAAGATTCGAGTAGGGGATTGTTATATAAAGGGAATAGATGGAGCACCCTAAATATATGTAGTTATCTACAGCTTTATATATATGAATATATTTGATATGTTTGTGTGTTTTAATTGCTATTTCTATGATTGGGAAAGTTTCTCCGTTGGGATTTTTTAAGAATGATGGATTATGTAGGATTCTAGGTTTTGTTATTATTGTGCTTTCGCAAAGATGTGGATCTTACCGCATACATATCCTTAGTGGGAATCGGAGCATTTGTAGCTCGGATCTGAGGATCTATTGTTTGTTTAGTGGGAGAAAGAAATTTGCTCGGCAAGGATGAGACCTTGTGCCTCGTATTCTCAAAGGAAGTTGAGAAAGTCGAGCAATCGTAGTTCCCACTTATGCTAGTGGAAAAAGCGGGATGTTAGTAAGAGACAGACAAATGTCATCTTAATGAAAATGTATCTAATCTATTTCATCACATACATTTTGAAAAGTTTGGTGATAAAATCTTTAAATCGTAAGTTATAGGTGTTTTGCTTGAGTGTCAAGCGTTACCAACTTACATGTTTAAGAAAGATGTTTTGAAAAGATGATTGAATCTTTTAGCTAAAATTGGGTGTTTTGCTTGAGTGTACAAGTGTTACCACTTACAATTAAGAATGTTTTTGTTTGAAAAGAGTTTGAAAAAGTTTGAAAAAAGTTTTGTTGTATGTGATGTGATAGATAAGATACTTCTTCCATAGAGATGATAGATGTCTAAATCTCAAGGAGAAATTGATTGGATTAAAGGGATGCTTTTAGAAGCCCATGGGTCCTTTATTGTTAGAGAGGAGGCATTCCGGGTCATCGAGGTCCTGTATAAAGCTCGAGGAAGCTATAGGGTATGGGTGGCTTTGTGTTAAAAAGTTTCACAGAAACCATCCTTTTGGAATTAAGAAGCAATTTCACCGGAAATTTTACTCTGGGGATTTTGAAAGTGATTTCACGAGAAACCATCCTTCGAGGTTCTATCCTAGCGTGGGTGATTCTTTGTATTGGAAGCCCAATAGGAGGCATTAAGAGATTTCTGGTCTCTTTCATTGTATGATGCCGAGAAGGCTAAACTCAATGAGGAGTTCTTTGAGCGAAGCCCAGGAGAAGTGACTCAGCGGGGAGTGTTGTCTTATATGAAGCCTAAGCGGAGGCTAAACTCGATGAAATGAGTTTTCTTATATGAAGCCTAAGAGGAGGTGATCCAATGTGAAATGGATTATCTTTATAAAACCAATGAGGCTAAACTCGTGAAAGCCTATTGGTTAGACTAATTTTTATATTAATAACTAAACGTTATATAAACAAGTGTGTGTGATATGTATTCACGAGGAGTTTATGAAGGAAATATAAACAATGCATGATGTTTATTTGTAGGAGTTTATGAAGGAAGTATAAACAAGTATGCAGTAAACGAGCGTTTAAAGCAAGAACTTGTTTATTCTGAGGTTTGAATTATGTACAAAGTGAATATGTACAAACAGTATTTATGTACATGAGAATGGATGTACATAGGAGGTTGACTTACTTTATAGAGAGGCCATTAGTTTAAAAAAAGTTTCTTTGAGAAGAATGCTCCTTTCAATACCAATGGTATTAGGTATATCTGATGAAAGCAGGAAACGAAAACGATCAAGTTTATCATGTTTGAATATTTATAAAATATCATGTTATATAAGATAAAAGTTTTGTATATAGAAAAGTATTTGATATGTACAAGGAAAATGTGTATACATACAAAAAGAATATTGGTTTGGGTATACACAAGTGAAATGAAGACAAATGATGAAGTTTACACTTGGTATAAAAATATACATTATATAGATGAAACTTTACAAGTATTTGACAAAAGTTTGATATGTACAAAGAAATAATATGTACATAAAAATATTATAGGACTTACACCGTGATGGAGCCCATTGGTTAAGATTTCTGAGAAGAATTCTTCTTTTAGAACCAATGGATTCATATATAAACAAAACGAAAACAACGAAAAATTTGTTTAATGTTTGAATATTAACAATAATTTTAGTATGTACAAATAAAATTAAATATACATAAAGTTGGGACTTACACTAGTAAGGAGCCCATGATCGATTAGAAATTGAAAGCAATTCGTTTATATTCATAAATAAATCATCATAAAAAAATGATGTAAGTTTGATGAAAGGTTTTGAAAAATTTTGAAAATGTTTTGAAATGTGAAGTTGATTTATGAGAAGTTTTGAAAAAAAGAATGAAGTAACTTGAAAAATCCACCTTTTAAGGAGGTTTGAAAAAGTGTTGAAATCGTTTAACCAATTAAAATTTATCGGATGAAAGTTTTAAAAATTTTGCACTATCATAAAATGATGTATTTATTGACAAGTGTTAAAAAATCACCTTAAAATAAGGAGTTTGATTGGTCAAAAAATTGTGAAAGTTTTATAAAAAACATGAAAAATTGGAAAGTTTGTAAAAAGAATGGTCTTGAGAGGATTGAACCCTGACCAAAGGTGGAACACGTGGCGGAGAAACTTAAGACAACAAGCCACCACTAAGCCAAAGCTGGGGTGTTTAGTGGTGGAACACGTGTAAATGAGGGATTAAATTTTAAAAATTCAAATTTGAAAACCATGAAAGAACAGCGTATCACAGGTTCTTCATTTTGATCTTGATTACCAAATTCATCTAAAATCTTCGTTTCTCAACGAAATTGAATGATGTAAGCAAACTTGATCGATTTTGAACAATGAACAAGATAATAACATTAATTGCATTTATTTTAAGCCCGAGCGATTTAGGTTGAAGAACACATGAACCTAAAGCGAAAAATTCAAATTAAATAGCGTATGTTTGATGATTCTTGATTTCATTGAGGCTATTGATCATTAAATATGCGAGAAGAAAACGGCCGTGAGCTTTTTCAAAAAGAATCAAAGAATTATGAGAATGGATTTGTGTTCTTACACATGAAAGTGAAATCAATTCGATCAAACATTTCGAACTTGTTTGAGGATTACTTTCTGACACCATCCGGCATATATGGAAGCTAAATGAAAGATACCTTGCTTTGAATCTTCCCAATCAATCCAGCCAATCCACGCCTGTTCGAGAAATAAAGCTCGATTTTGATGTAAATCGTGTTACGATTATTGTTAATGGCACAGATCATATACATGAAGTTTAGTGATGATGTTTGAGTAATTAGAACACGATTTGATCAAGCTTAACTCCAAATCGATTACTTAGGCGATTTGCAAGTTCATGAAGCATGAAAAGATGACAGTTTTAGCTTGATTGATTTGATTTTAAGTTACAAACAAGTTTGATAATGATATTGAAGCATGTGTGACACCAAATTTATATTTCAATTTTCAAAATGCAATAATTCTCAATTTGCACTATATTGCTTAATTTTCAAAAGAAAAGAATGAATGCATGGATTTGTGATGCTTTGGTGTTGGTTGAATGGCAAACAAGACACAGTATTTATAGGCAAACAAGTTACGCAAAATTAGGCACAAAGGAATGGCATTTGTAATTTGAAGTTGCCTTAAAGGCAAGGAAGGCATTGCTTTAAAAGGCTTCCTTTTTTTCCATGTGCTTATTTTACAATTTGATCCAATCCTCAATTATTATCTTCAAGCATATTTATCAGTTCAAGTTATCCATTTGAAGTTGAAAGCTTCACAGATGAAAACACAAAAATGACCTATAATTGAAGTTTTGAATTTGGAAAATCAAGTTTCATGGAGCCTTATGTTTCAATTTCAAAGTATAGTTAGACTCCGTGGATTTGAGAGTTCTTGGACATTTGGAAGATTTTTCTAAGCTACAACTTTCATGTTTTGAGTTTTTCAATTCAAATTGGAACTAGGTGAAAAATGGCATGAAGTTTGAAAAAATAAGAAATTTCAACACTTAGAAAATTTTCTAAGTATAAAACTTTGACTTTTGTTGACTTTTTCAAATTCTTTGATTTTATGATCATGGTGGATCATTTGAAGTATTTTGAAAAGAAGTTTTGCTTTGAAAATTTGACCAAAGTTAAAGTTTGACTTTTACATAGGATGAATTTTCATCATTTACAGTGTTGATGAATCATGAACCTCTGTGATATTTTAATCGGAAAATTAGGTCAAGATGTTGTATCTAAGATATAATGACCAATCTCTATCCAAAAAGTCATTCATTGCTCAAAAATCAGAGAATGCCTATGCTCGACAAAACCACAATTGGTGATCCTCGGTTCAGTAGAAAAATGGATATCCGAGGATTGAAGGTTGATGATTTGATCAAGATAGATCAAATGGTGAGAAAAAATCAAACCCTAATTTGGTTGGTTCTTGAATCGAGATGAAAATCGAGATGAAACCCTAATTTTGACACATATGACTACACACGATTAATCTTAATTTGAGCTGTAGTAATGCTGATGATCGAGAGGTGAGGTGGTATATTAGGTCAAAAAATTACGGTATATCTATTGTACAAAATTGATAAACATTCAAAATACCACATGGCTAGGGAAGCAGATGCTCGAACAATATGCGATATGATAACACGAAACATTTATAATTGATAAAACTCTTTATCTTTTCGATTATATCTTCCATTTAGCATCAATGTCATTTCAATACTTTTACATAAAACCATTTACTTATTTCTTGCATTTAAACGTTTTCTTACTATCGAACTCTTTATATTTGAAACCTTTTACATTAAGATCTTTAAATTCATGTCTTTTACATTTCATACTTTTATATTCATGCTTTTACATTAAAACCTTTACATTCAAAGTCATTTCATATTTGCATTTAAACACTTTTTGCATGAACCTTTATCCATTCAATTCGATTTCATATATCTTTACTTGATATGTCATTTAGATTCTTTAATATAATAAAGTAAATTGAACACTTGTAAAACACTACATCAAGTACCAACAATGAATATAAGTTTGTTATTAGATTCATCAACGACCAATACCCGTAGGATCAATCTAGTCGATCCACAAGTTACAGAGAATTAAATAACAGGTCCATTAAGATTATTTGATAGTTTGGAGGACTAGCAGTTGTTTTACAATCACTTAAACAAATTAGCGCTTGATGGGATGTCATTTAGTCGTTACAAACTTAAAACAAAATAAAATTGTTAAGACATAATTATTATAAAAGTTCTTCAGGTGGAATTCGTTGTTATATGAACCTTAGGAGTGGTAGAATAACTAATAACAACCCTTACCAGAAAGAAAACGTAATAATAGGATGTCTAATCCAAACAATCAACAAAACAAAAATACCCCATGGAACATGCCTTCATCGTCGCTTGCAGAACATCAACGCGATCCCTTCAACGCTTCATTATTGCATCACCAATAATGTGGCCCGCAAGCAGAACAAGTGGCATGTCAACTAACAATTCGATCCTACAAATACCGAAACACGCGTATCACAGGGATTTGTCCCATCATCGAGAACACAAAACCCATTTCGCCACCCACCAACTACCAATTTAATGCGTAACCTATCTAACATAGGATGCAACATCTTTTGCCGCGGTTAAACACCCGACATCCATCGTCACCCACAATTAGCGTCGAATACATTAATCCGACCAACCGGCCGTACAAGCCATTGCCCACACTCCAACCACCACTTTAAGCAATTAATGGATGCCACCAGCCATATTTGCCACTATCCCCAACAATACATACCGCGCAGAAAAAACAATACCGGCCAAAAGCGCATTTCTGCCGAAAAATGCCGTAAACGAAAGCCGTTAAAACAACGTACTATCGCAAAACAAGCACGCCCCACCCCAAACCCGCCAAAAAGTGCCGCACAAAGTTACGCGCGTGGATCGAAACCACAAAAATTTATTGAACAGAAAAATAAAAATTACGATTAAAAGAAACCACAAAGTATAAACGAAAAAGCCCGAAAAATTACAAGTATTTAAAAAAACAACCAAAATTATCGCCGCCGATGCCATCACGTTCATAAACCACCGACAACATCTTATAACCATTACTACCATGATAGAAAGGATTACCCAGCAATGCTTTAAACAATTACGCCAAATTATGCCTCTCCCATAGCCATATGTAATGCATTTACCAAAGATATAAGATCCCTAAGTTTACAATTTTGAAGACCACCAGAAATCAACATTTCCAACACATACCAATATCCAAATACCGCCGCAAAAAGCAACAATGAATTAGGATTAAATATTTCCCTCCACTAAGAATGTTTACACCGTTCACCATTACCTCCACCGATCCGGAAACCACCAAACCTGCGAAAACCTTCCACCAAACATCCCTGCCGGATCCATAATAAAAGACAACATAACCAAAATTACAGCCGAAACCATTTAAAACTCTTAATACAAAGACTTTCACAACACAAGTTAGCCGAAATAAGCCGTTAGCCGGACCGTATCCCAAAATTAGACACACAACACCAAAACACGCCGGTGCGACCAAAATTCGCCACAGAGCTTTTAAATAAAAACTTATGTCACCGAGGATCTGCCATCCTATTGCCGCTTCGCCATTCCCCACAAAAAAGCCCACAGCAAAAAACAACCATTCCAAAAAGTACCGCAAAGAAGGCTATAACAAAAAAATGGCGATTTTAATACACTCCAAAAACCGCCTAGCCGCCACCGCCAGCATCGCCACTGCCGTCAAAAAAAAAAAAAGCCCCGCCGCCATCACATTTCCGCCACCGCCACCACCGTAACTTCACCGAAATACATTCATACAGCCAAACCGCAGCCAAAAGCCCACGACAAACCAAAGCAAACCAAAAACCCGACAAATGCCCAAAACAGCCACCAAAACACCATACATTAAAATCAATATAAATAAGCAAAATATAACACTACGTCACGAAAACCACATATATCCATAAACCACCCCGAAAGCATCCGCAACAAACCCATCCATACACTGCCCCAACCAATTCACGCTGACATTAACCAACTCCACACAAAACCGTAAATCTAAATCACAACCGATCCCACCGAAAAAATACCGACCATCCCGCCAATGCCAGCCGCCGCTCACACCGAAAAATTCCATCCGTAAAAATAACCACCGAAAGCCAAAAGCCATGCAAAATAACCCAATATAACACCAAGCCGTTATAAAAAACACCATTAAAAAACCAAAATAAAACCACAACGCCAGAAACCTGCATAAACCCGCCTCCACCGCCATACCCACCGAAATACTCTTAACCACATATCCCAAAGATACGCATCGCCACGGCAAAAAATAACCGGCAAAAACTTTCCGCCGCCGCATAAACCAACAATGCCAATGCCCACCTACGCCCATTTTAATACGCCCCACAACAATATACCATAACGCCGACCGCTTTAACCATTCCGTAACTACCGCACAAAAGCCCTCCAAAATTCAAAAATGGCATTCCATCCTACTTACCAACAACAACCGCCATCTAACCGCAAAAACCGATAAATAAACAATACACATCCACGCCGCAACATAAAAGACATTCAACAAAAATGCATTAAAAAATTACAAAACACTTTCCATGTACAAATCCAATTCGCGAAAACAACAGAAAGAAGCCGAAAAAATAAAACAAAAAGGAGCAACTCAAAACCAAAACCAACACCAACAACCATCAAATAATCAACGAAACCGCAATGGCAAAACTTCTTCCACAAAACAAGCAAAATCAAACCAACCACCAAGTCCGAAAACGAAACCATCTTGAACAACACCGAATCGGAAAAATCACTTAACATTAAGCCACGCCATACCATTTAAACGCTTCGCAAAATAGCCACCAAATGCCAGAGGATTACAAACATTATGACTACGCATAATACAACAATGCACGGCAAAAAACCATTGCCAAAACACCAGCCACCATGAAAAATCATCCAGCCATTTCGCCCGAGCAAAAATGGCCACACCATCTGAATAAACCAAACGCACATAGGTCAATTGCCCCCCTTCATATCAAGAAATTACAAATGGTGACATCAAACCACACACCGTGGTGTCCAATTATGAAGGAAAAGTAGGCCGGACAGGGGTAGTTCAAGCAGTCCGACGGTGGGATGTAAGTGAGCCCACCATATTCATGGTGATCGAGCCAAAGCCAACTATAACTTCTTCTTTGGGAGAGAATGGATCCATGGCGTAAGGCAGTTCCTTCGTCAATGCATCGAGGTTGGTTCTGGAGAAGATGGTATTGTGAGAACATCGAGAAGCGGACGGAGTTACTTTACGACGCCATTAACTTAGTCAATAAAAGGAATTATGAGAATATCTAGCGGAATAGCCCTTGTACCCCAGTGTGAAATCGAAACCGAGGGCATACACTATTACATGACCCTTACATGATGGCATGTATTGGGATAGAAGGGTATCGTTGAAGATGAAGGAGTCGGAACACTACCTTGAAACCGACCAGCAATTTGAGGTTCAACGACCTTTCCCTATTGAGTCTTCCTTCTTGAAGGATTTCTACCATATGGTGAGAGCAGATACGGCAGAGGTCAAGTGAACGAAATAGATGGGGATGGTTCGAAAGACTCACCACTGAAGCACTACGAAATAGAGCAAAGGCTAGATACCATCTATGATAAAGCGTAGAGTTTCGAGAAGGACCACATTCAAGTACCAAAATATTGTACAGAGATCCACTCGAAGGTGATTTGGGGATGACAATACAAAAGAATAACCATAAGCGCAAAAACTCAACAGGTCTCAGCGAGAAGTGATCAAAGTCCTCGAAAAACAAAGATTGCCATTAGGATTATTGAAATACTGTTTCAAGAGAGAGTTAGTAAAACCTGAGACTTCAATTAAGATGGCAAAGCCCATCCGACAAACTCCTAGAAAATTCGCTTGTTGATTCTTACAAAAATTAATGAGGTGAAAAGGTTGCTTATTGCAAATTCATAAACCACAAGTATATGAATGGTTGTAAATATAGTACATTATTAAGAAAAAAATGGTTCCACGAGAATTTGCATATATTTAGGATTTAAATCACTACCCCAAAGATGAGTATTCCATGCTGTGGCAGAAAATATTAATAGACTACTGCTGCGGTTTGAATACCTAAAGTACGCTAGATGGATACTCGATATAATCAATTTTATTACAAGATGTTGCTAAGACAACATTTCATTGCCAGGAAGCCTTAGGCACCTACGATGAATAGTAATGCCTTTTTAGTTTAAAAATGTTGGAGGCAACTTACCAGAAGAGCAATAATTAATCTTCCATGATTTTATTGAGAACATTTATGCAGTGTATAATGATATTATAATCAAATCTATATCCGAAAACATTACATCATTTATCGATCATTAAAAAATAAAGATAACTTAAAACAAACCCCCTTAAATGTGCATTTTTGTGCATAGATTTCTTTATGTTCATAAAAAGAAAAATCAACCAAAATAAAAACCAACCATTATAAGACAACACCTACATAAAAAAGCTACCAATCTTTCTAGGGAAGATTAATTTCTAAAATTACATTTAAATCTAAGTGGAAGAAACAACTTTCTCTCCTTACATTTGAAACAAAAACAAGCAAAACACACATAAAAGGCATTTGACAAGAAAGATATCTCTATACCTCACCTCTTACCACTGCTTGGCATACATTACACCTACAAAAGTTAGTATGTTATGTACTTTACAAAACATGCGGCAAAAACATATATACTATTTAAGTAGGGTGTAAATGATGCAAAGAAACAATATAGCAATATAACTATTCTTTGTTTATACTTTTCTTGTATGAAACTTAAGTATTATATAAACACAGCCCATGTTTATGTTTCATCTCATTTCATATTATCACACATGCTTTCAAAACCAATAATGCATAGCAAGTTGGTAAACTTTAACCATTTCTTTGACTTTGACACACCTTTAAAAAATGGTCATTATTTCATTGTGGACCATTCACTTTGGTCGAAAAGGCTATCATACGTTGAAATACAACACCGTTATACTTTGTTAAAACCATATGGAGGGTAGTGGTGTATTCTTATAATTCCACAGAAAATTCCCTTAAATGCAAGTTAAATAGCTCCTCGTTTCCAACAAAACTTTTCTGGCCTTTTATTCAGCAAACTTAAGCTTTGTTGCATTAAAAGCATAAAAGTAAAGTGATTAATAATCAAGCGCCATACCGAAGACCATGCATAACAGGACATATCCACCTTGTCATAGTTAGCTACATTAAAAGCACCGAATAATCGAGCCCACCAAAAAACCAAATCCGCAACAACACCACGGCAAAAGTACCATTCCACTTTTGGTCGAAAAGAAAAGTAGGGTTGCTACTAGACTCATACCATCGATTTAAAAAATAAATTAAATTATTTATGGTGAGCAAACCAGATTAATAATAGACACCAAATCACCGATTGCAAAGTCCACAGCTGCAAAAAATCCCATTAGCCATTATTTAATAAAATAGCATAATCGAGCATTATCATATGTCCGCCATTAAACCGAAAAGACCATATGTATTGCATACCAGGAAAGAAGCATACTTAGCATTATAAGTCACACCAATGGGCCAAAACACATCAAGCAACACCATAAAATGAAATGGTTGTTATTTCGCCATAAGTATTGGCCCGGCGCTACAAAGATTGTATAGATTTTGCTAAAGGATGTGAAAAATGCGAAACATGCGAGATTCAACATGCTCCAGCAAGTTACGTCATCATTAAGCATAGCGCTTTTAAGATGGGCAAACTTAATAGAGAAATCAATCATGCTTCATCAAAGGAAAATACATCTGGTAAAATATTTTACCGTAAATGCTTAGCCATTACATCTGCCATTCATACCATACTAGATCGGTTCGAAAACACCAACCAAGGCTTTCATATTTAAAAATAAAAATAAAGGCTACACTCAGAAAATAAAATTTTAAGATTACTAACATAACCACCACCGCCAAAGTCAACGGCCATTAGCCAAAACATAATAGCCACCAACATTACAAGACACAAACCGACTACTACCGCTTTAAGAACATCTCCTAAAGCTACTAACACCACGCCTAACTACGCATGGTCATGATGCCATTCTACGGAAAAAGCTTCATCGATAGTTCAAAAAACAATCCCATACCGCCCTGCCAGAATAGACAATGAGTTATTGGGTTAAAAGTTGGCAGTTACATTACGAAATCTAATGAGGCAAAAGGAAAGTGGCGCACCAAAAAAAGGTAAAACATTCAATATTAATGACTTAGTTCGGTAATATACCCGTGAAAGAAAAATAAAGCATTAGGTAAATGGTCACCATTTAGGAAGGACCGATACTAAAAACATTTTCAAACAATACATAAAATCAAAAGTTGGCGATAATAAGCAAATCCTAAAGTTTAATGGAAATATTTAAAGAAATATAACCACGCCCTATGACGGTAATAATAACACCGCCAATATAAAAAAGCCAAAATGGTAATATAGATTTCCAAAATGGCGTTGTTTGGGTTTACAACCAACATTCAATTAAGACTCAAGTTAATTAAACAACAGAGTTTAAAAATATTCTTCAATCTTTATACAAAAAATTTAACTCTGCTAAACTCGCCGCAACACCTTCACCTAATTACTACCACTTCCATTACGCCGTCCTTTATTAAAAGTTCTTCTTGTCACAACGTGTTGGTTTCATATGCCATTTGTTGTTGCCCTCCTTTCCTTGTTTGAGCTCTTGGATTTACCCGAAGAAGAATAACGCTTTCGAAACACATATCGAATCTTAACACTTTACTGCACCGCGCCATTAATTCTGAAGAAACGCCGCCGCAGCAATACATCTTAAAAAACACCGTCACATGCTCCAGCCGCTTGGTCGCTTCCGGCAGCAAAAACCGCCACCGCCGCCTGAGCGTCTTTATCCCTGCCAGTAAGCAAGTCCACATCAAGGATTGTTCTCCCCGTTACAACCATCATCCGACATGGATCGTTAGTCGAACAGCCGCCCCTAACAAAAAGAGTATCCATTTAAACTAGTTGCACCTTCATGCCACGGTACGTGCATTTAAAAACTACTTTTGGTCACTCCACTAAAAACTCCCATAAAAACACATCCATATCAACCTCCATAGCTCATTAACAGCTCACCACCATCACTCACTCTTTTCATACTCGCCTTCGCTAACCATCCACCATCACCACCAGCCATCGCCTTTCTATCATCGCACCAAAACACTACATTTCCATCGCACAAACCACCTTGAGCATACTGCTTCTTCTTCCTCCGAATCACACTCCATTACCCGCACCGCCAGAATTGCCTTTCCTCGACAGAAACGCCTTTTCTCAAAGGAATTTTGGAGAAAAACTCCACCATTCACCCGCCGCCTAAGGAAAGTACCGCCGTCTGCACCTACGCTCACCGAACCGCCATATGCATTACTACGCACATTGCACCGTCCCCAAAGAAAACCAACATCTTTAATAAAGGAGTCAATATGCATTAATTGTCCTAACAAAGAAAATTAAACACGCACTAAGGTAAAATAACTATTTTGTTAAAGATTCAATTCAATTTACACCGAAATACTCCTATTATCTACGCCCAGAAAGCCAGCAAATTTTTGTTTAGTTGAAAACATCTAAAATCGATCCAATCTCCATTAGCGCTTTAGCCTTACCTTCTCTTGTTGGTGAATTCCCTCCAACACCATTCTTCCAATGGTACTTATTTCTTCTCACGTGGGTTGGTGGAAGCTTGTTACTCCGAAAGGTTTGAACATAGGTTGAACCTCAACCATTAAATTTAGTCCATTCAAACATCGAGTTAATTGATTACCTTTGGATTGGAGAGCGGTTGTTGTTGGCGTGTTGTTATTGTTGTTGTTGTTGCTGTTGTTGTTGCGATGGTTGTTGCTGGAATCATTGAGGCACGTTGTCATCGCTTTCGATGGTTTGTTGAGAACTACTCCTTCCTTAGCCTTGAAGCAAAAAATCTCTTTATCATGGCTGAAAATCGAAACAATTAAGGTAAATGTTAAAATAAAAGAAAGTAAAATATTTGGGAATTTCAACATTCGCTTTCTTGCATGATTAGATATAATGTTGTGGCGGAAAATCATAGTGAAGATGTCTGAAATTATGGAGCCAATGGCAGCCCATGTCATAGTCTCGGATGGCTTTAGTTTCTTTGAGATTTGTATTTGAACATCTCTTGCAAGTCAACCACCAAGGGTATGGAGAGCAAACCGAGCGAGCAGGTTAAGGTAAGCAATCTAGGAAATTTAGGTGGATGCATTTCGGTGCCTACTACCTATCCTCGGTGACAACCAGAAGGAATTTGAACAAAATTTTTTCTTTAAATTTTTCTTTCAAAGGTTTGGACCTTCGATACGGTGGCTTCCAAGCGTAGGATCATAAGTAGTTTCGAGTAATTACGAAAACCTAATATCTTTTGGCGTGGTGAAACATACCTTTCTTTGAATGTACGCACATCGAGCATCGGTTAGTTTCTGTATGGTGAGGGTGTCGAACATATAGATTAGTAGAACTTAGTCCACATTCCAACCATATTTGTAAAAATGTGGTTCAAAGGATTAGTTAATGAAACGAAGTCTTAGTATTCTTCTTTGCAACAGCTTCTCCGGCTTTGAAGGTTCCTTGATGATGCACTACAGGTTTGGAATAAGCGGTTCGAGGATTAAGCGACATAAACCAAATTGTCTGAAACAAAGTTAGGTTGATAGGCAAGCAGGAAGATTTGGTTCTTGGGCCAGATGATTCGAGAGAGATTAATCTAGGAAGCAAAACTTTCCAAATCTTGAATCTCTTTGCTTTGCTTTGCCTTTGAAAGACATGGTGAACCATGACGGTCCATGAGTCCTCGAAGCAAAGGGTGCCATAGTCTCTTCAAATTTATGCCTTTTAAGAAAATCATGATGTCTTGTGAGAAGAGGACTTTGAAGTCACTTTATCATCATTTGGAGTAAGTTTTCTCACCTTGTACCTTCATAATTCGATCCGCTATCTCTGGATCTTGTTCCACAATGGTGTCAGATTGATAATGATGATTCAACATGGCATTAAGCCATAATTGGAGTAACGGAAGGGCCAACTAGAAGGATGTTTTGGGTGTGGATTTCAACTAAAGCAGTGATCTCAAGCTTCGTAGAGATCAACAAGTAATAGTTCACTCAAACATACTCTCCTATTTTCATGTAAGTCCCTAGCTAAAGGGATAAACCTCACGGCTACTTGTAAGGACCTGCTTACAAAACACGTATCTTGATAACCACAAAGTGAAAGGCAATATGTTCCACACTCATTTTACTCTCTCCCGATTGGTAATGGCTAATGAACTTAGAAGCGGCAATTTGACATCAAGTCTATGATACTAGAGTGTTCTTGATGTCGAATGTAAGTCTCTCTGGTGACAAACCAATGATGGTACGCTATGTCAAAGAACGTGGTGTTATCATTCCTCCGGGGAGGTGAAAGGTGTTGTAGGTCTTGTGTCCCGAAATATAAGGATGCAAATAGTAATGGATGGCTATAGGTGAAGCCTGGTTTTGATAACTTGATCAAATTATAGATTCCTAGTTCCTCCCATTGGTGTGATTTCTTAGCTTCTACCTTAGTAAGCTAGTTCTGGTAAGCTGTGTCAGGGGTAGGGCAGGATCGGAATGGTTTAAAGTTGCTCTTAACGTAATCCAAGACAAATGGATCTTTTGGGGGAACGTTTGGGGTTTCTATGGTTTTCGAAGCAGTAGATCCGCCTACACTATCAGTTCCTATCTTAGGGATGTCCATCTTATTAAACAAAGGTTCAAAATCATAACAGACAGGGAAGATTTTTCTGGTATCTTTCAAGATTTCAAAGACTGTAAGAGGGCCCATTAGAGCAAACCTCTTTCAATGACGTGGTTAGATGAATCACACATGAAGCGTAGAGCATCTCCTTCTCCTTAGAGATCATTTGAGGGATAAGTACAGATTGACCTTGATGAGTACCGACCTTGCTTTCCATAATGGTTCCTGCGTTCTTGCTTTTCTTCTTGGAAGTCTTCTTCATTTGGGATGATGTTGTTGAAGACATTGTTGAAGTGTGTTGAAGATTTAGGGTTTTAGTGAGAATAGAGGAAGGCAAAGTTTCAGAATGTGAAAAAAGGTAAAAAAAAACTAAGGTGTTTAGTTTTATAGTGAGGAAGTTAAAACACCAACCAAGGCTAGAGATACGTGGGGATCGTGGGTTGGATCGGAAGGAGGTGGCGTAAAGTTAACATTGGTAATAGCGTGATTAATGATAATCATTGTTTTAGTAACCACCATCTTTGTGATAGTATTTTGAGACGGTTAGAAATCCAAGAAGCGTCTTGATTGGCGTGGTTGAAGTCATGTCTGATAGAAAGTAACATGATTACTCAAAGTCATATCAAAATCTTGTAAACATGTTTAAAATAAGTATTTCTCAAAAGAGTTGAAATACATATTTTAAAGGGGCATTTTGTTGGTGAAGATTTTGATATATGGTTCAAGTGGAGTAATTGAGTTCGAAATGAAACAATATTAGTATTCGTTGGAATAAAGTGAATGTCACAATTCGGAATGGATGAGATTGTTCTTGAATAAAGATATCAAAGCTTCGAGCTTGGTGCGATTGTGGAGATATATTTAAAAGAAGCCTCGAAGTGGTAACGAGATTGTATCATGAGATGAGTTGAGCGAAGGTTGTCAAGGCATTTGAAATTCAAGCGTGGCGGGATGATTGAGATTCAAATATATGTCTGTTGGAGCGATTGAAGACGCGTGGAAGCTAGAAAAGCGATGTTCGTATTACGAGCGTGGCGA
This sequence comes from Vicia sativa, assembly GCA_021764765.1. Classification (NCBI taxonomy): domain Eukaryota; kingdom Viridiplantae; phylum Streptophyta; class Magnoliopsida; order Fabales; family Fabaceae; genus Vicia; species Vicia sativa. Next base: position 143,710,372 of record CM038797.1, read on the forward strand.
ATCTTATAAGTCGAGGCATTATATGGTCAAGTAGTATAAATAGAAGTCTTAATGTTAGGATTTCGTGTGTCATATCTATTGTACAAAATTGATAAACATTCAAAATACCACATGGCTAGGAAGCGAATGCTCGAAAATATACATATGATAACACCAAACATTTATAATTCAGTAAAACTCTTTATCTTTTCCAGTATATCTTCCATTTTCGCATCAATGTCATTTCAATACTTTTACATGCAAAACCATTTACTTATTTCTTGCATTTAAACGTTTTCTTCTATTCGAACTCTTTATATTTCAGAAACCTTTTACATTAAGATCTTTACATTCATGTCTTTTACATTTCATGCTTTTATATCCATGCTTTTACATTAAAACCTTTACATTCAAAGTCATTTACGTATTTCTGCATTTAAACACTTCTTTGCAATCGAACCTTTATCCATTCAATTCAGTTTCATATAT